>CAJNDS010002479.1:205000-527500 GCA_905221605.1 Symbiodinium natans | reverse complement strand
CCGAACCTTACGCAGCTTAAGGAACGTAGTGAGTTAGGGTTTAGGGTTTAGGGTTTTAGGGTTTTAGGGTTTAGGGTTTAGGGTTTAGGGTTTAGGGTTTAGGGTTTAGGGTTTAGGGTTTAGGGTTTAGGGTTTAGGGTTTAGGGTTTAGGGTTTAGGGTTTAGGGTTTAGGGTTTAGGGTAGGGTCAGGAGGGGCCCCTGACTCTACTAACTATAGATTAAAGGGACTTGTAGCCTACTTTAGAACCTCATAACCCAATCTAGGGTCCCTCCTAAACCTCTCCTCCTTTAGGACCCTTATATATGCCAACTTGGGGACCCTTATGCCTCTACTGAGAAGATGGGCGGCCCATGACATGTCTGGGTTTAGGGCAAGTTTAGTCAAGACCTTCAAAACTAACCCAAAGGTTCCAAAGTACCTACATAGTCGAAAGTAGGGCTTCTTTAATAGGAAGTACTATTATGGTTTGGGTAAGTTCCCCTGTAGCAGACGCAGATTGGGCCGTCGGCGCTTTTGGTGACCTGGACCCAGGGTGCTGACCGAACTTAGAGACTTAGAGGCTTAGAGGACCTTTCCTGGGTGGGGGGGGGGGGGGTTTAGAGGTGAAGACTGGAGGGTTTAGGGCCAATTAGGAATTAGGGCTAAGGGTCTAGGTTTAGGGTTTCGGATTTAGGGTTAGGGTTCAGGGTTGAGGGTTTAGGGTGTAGGGTTTTGGGTTTAGGGTTTAAGGTTTGTGGTTTAGGGTTTAGGGTTTAGGGTTCAGGGTTCAGGGTTTAGGGTTTAGGGCTTCGGGTCGAGGTTTGAAGGCTTAAGGTTCAGGGCCTCGGTTGCTAGGATGGCCCCTCAAACCCTCTGAGAAATCGTCCAGACATGACCCTCTCAAACCCAATCATCAGGGGAGACGCAAAATGCCCCAGACGTAGTTCCTTGAACCCTAAAAACCGAAAACCTTAAACCCTAAACCCATTGGGATCATCAAATTCCCCCACACACTTCAGCAAGCCCTCCGCTCCCACCAGAAACTAGGCGGTGCCTCATCGAGTCCTGCGCTGCCTGGCATGTGTCGGCGGCTATGCTACCCCAAGCTCTAAACCCTAAACCCCAAGCTCTAAACCCTAAACCCTAAACCCGAAACCCTATACCCAACCGCAAGCCTTCCACGCACCTAACCCTTAAGTTGCATCCGGGGGGGTGTTCGTGATCTCCGAAGTGAGGCCCAAGGGGACGTGAGCAAACAGTTTAGGGTTTAGGCTTGGGGCTTTAGGGTACCCTAAAGCCCCCCCCGCCCCCCCACCTCTAAACCCCTAAACTAAGCCTGTTGCATCCTGTTTGCTAGGGCGCCCGAGCCCATCCAGGCCCATCCACTTGCCCGAATCCTACACTTAAAACCAAAGCCCGAAGCCCTCAACTCAGGCTTTAGGTTTTAGGCCTTAAAGGCAAGGGTGTTGTTTTGGGGGGAAAACCGACCCACTGCCCCTCGCACAGTTCAGAGATTTTTGGGCTTGGGGTCTAAGAACCTGGACCCCACGGAAGCTTAATACCCGGCACTTAAGGAATGCGGCTTTAACTGTTAGGGGTTTGTGGTACAGGGCTTATAGGGGTGAGAATTTGGCCTCAGCAAAGGCTGGATGCAGCTGCAGCGTGCGCACGGTTGCGACCTTTGCGTCGGTGGTACTTCGCTGGGTTAGCCCTTCATCAGAGAAGTCACCCTTAAAATGTGTAGGCCTAGAAACCTACATCGCACAAAGATGTCGCACAAACCCTGAACCCTAAACCCTAAACCCTAAACAAGCCTGCACCCCCGGAGCATCTGTGCAAGCTTAGGGTGCTTATGTCTTGTATGTTGGGTGTCTTAGCTCTCCATGCAAGCTCTTGCCCGGCTTACCCGGGAATAGTATGCAAACAATACTCAGGCCTTGCTCTGGATGAGGGTTTAATTCGGGTTTCGGGCTTAGGGTTTGGGGGAAGGTTCTACTACACTTAAAAGTGCCCATAAGGAGATCCCAGATTGCCGGCTTCCGCCAAAAAAAGCGATTACTATTTTCTGTAGGGTTCACCCTACACCCTAAACCCCAAAAGCAACCCCTGAAGCCAGGGTCAGGCCTTGAGGGTTGAGGGCGTTGAAAGCAACAAAAATCCAATTGTAGATTGGTCTCTACTACTATTTGCCCCAGAACCCTGCCAAAAACAAACATTCTTCCTTATGAGGGAAAAATAGGGATGCCCCAGAACCCTTCAAAAACAAATATTCTTCCTTATGAGGGTTTAGGGTTTAGGGTTTAGGGTTTAGGGTTTAGGGATTGCTGTTTTGTTGGGCAAATGGTGGTCTAAGTTTCGGGCTTAAGGAAGTCGAAGGGCTTGGGGCCCCTGAGTCCTCAGAACCCAAGAGGCAGCTCCAAACTCCCCACCTCCTGTAGTATGGTAATGCACCTAAACCCTGAACCCTAAACCCTAAACCCTAAGCCCTAAACCCTAAACCCTAAACCCTAAACCCGACAAAGCTGAAAGCCCCCTTTAACCTGGGGGACCCTGCCGAGCCCGCTTTCTCAGCCAGGGCCACAGCACTGAGCCCATCTTGCCTTTGGGGCAGTTAGGGTTTAGGGCTAGGGTTTAGGGTTTAGGGTTTAGGGTTTAGGGTTTAGGGTTTAGGGTTTAGGGTTTAGGGTTTAGGGTTTAGGGTTTAGGGTTTAGGGTTTAGGGTTTAGGGTTTAGGGTTTAGGGTTGTACCCATTTAGGGTTCATTTGGGGTTCATGTGGGTTTAGGGTTCATTTGAGCTTCATTTAGGTCATTCAGGATTCGGTGAGGAGTCATTTAGGGTTCCATTAGGGTTCCAGTAGGGTTCATTCAGAACCTAAGTTATAACCTTAACGAAGGTACTTTCCCCCGAATCAAAACTACTCGTGACCTTCAAGTAAACCCTAAACCGCATGTAATCCCTTAAAGGGTAAGATGTTAGGGGTTTAGGCTTTAGACTTTAGGGGACACAAGGCAGCTTCCTTCCTTCATTCCCTACTACGAAGCAGTAAGCGCGGGGTGGGGTTTAGGGTTAAGCGTACCTACAGAGTACCTAAACCGTGCTAGAGTACCTCCGTACATCCCCAATCTTAAACCCTGCTCGATGCTCGACCTCAAACCCTCAACCTTCAACCCTCAACCCTACAAACCCAAAATCGCACGAACCAGCAAGCGGCTGGCAACCCCGCAATGCAGGCCAGGTGGCTGGATTGCGGCAACCTGAAGCACATGCTTGACATCCGGGTTTAGGGTTTAGGGTTTAGGGTTTAGGGATATCATCCTGAACCTGACAGCGCTCAACCCGAAACCCTACTTGGAGGTTCCTGGGTACTTAGAACACCAGTTATAAGTCTACCTATAACGTACTTAGGGGACTTAGGGGGCTTATAAGTGCAGCTATAATTGGGGTTAGAAGTGCCCTGAAGCCCTACAGCTCAAGGGACTAAAGGAGGGACCCTTAGGGCACCTTAGGGGTCAGTTTGGGGGTTATTTAGGGGACTACTTGTATATATGGGGTTTTTTCGAGGAATAAGATTAAGGGTCCCTGGGTCCCTAGTCACCTCAACCCGAAATCCTCAGCCCTGGAGCCCTCAAATCTGAAACCTTTTTACAAACCTACAGGACTTAGGGTTTAGGGTTTAAAGCCTGAAAGCTGCCAGGACTAAACCCTGAAACTCTAGACGCACAAGCCCCTGCAGACCCTGTAAGCCTAAACCCCCGAGCTCCTAAAACCTCAACCCCAAATCCCAAACACCATAAATCCTAAACTTTCATTTGCTTAAGAGCCGCCCAATGGACTCTCAACCCCCCCCCCCCCCACCCGCTTCCCCCGCAACTAAAGAACAAGTCCCGGAACCCTAAACCCGAAACACGAAACCCTAAACCCAAACCTCCCCTCACTTGACCTCAACCCTAAACCCTAAACGGCCCCTAAACACTATAAACCCTAAACCCCAAGTTGAAAAAGCCCAAACTCAGTTACCATTAGAGAGGTTCTTAAGGGAGGGGGGTTCATGGGGGTAGGTGGCCAGGGAACCTTAGGGAAGCTTAGGGAGCCGCAGGGAGTGAACCACCTCCCTAAAGAACTCTCAGCCAAACAAGACTGCACCCCGCCCTACACAATTCTACTTGTCGGGTTTGGGGTTTGGGGGTGGGGGGGGGGGGGGAGTTAGGGTGTAGGGTTTAGGGCTTCAACGCTTGAAACTTGAACCCTAAACCCTATAAACACCCAAAAAACCCTAAACAACCACCCTAAACCACCCTAAACCCTATAAACCCTGTAAACCCTATTAACCCACTGGAGTCCAATGGCCATGTCGAAGTAGGGTTTATATTTCTTGTACCCCCAAAAGGACACCAAATATATACACTCACCAAAAACAGAAGTATAAACCCTGCTTCAATGTCAACTTAAGGCCTTTGTTGCCTAAGGATAAGTTATCTTTAACCTTCTCTCAGCCCCAAGCCCTCAGTCCGAAAAGCCCTAGAGGGAGAAGTGCCTGCCCTGAATGGGGGGTAGGCAAATCCTGAAGCTCGCGGTTTAGGGTTTAGGGTTTCGGGATGTTTCGGGTTTAGGGTTTCGGTATCTGGCAAAGCGGCGAGGCGAAAGCGAGGATTCCCCAGCATCAAGCTGCACACCTCTCAGGTACAACTGAGGAGTGCAATTGCTCCAAACCCTAAACCTGTGTAGGCTTAGGGTAACGATGAATTGAGGGTGAGACCTTGCAGCAACATATTTTTTGCTCTGTCGCTGGATAGTGTGTAGAAATCCCGTTCAATGTGATTTGGGGGGGACATTCCTCATCACATTTTCACGAGGGACTCGACTGCTGCCCTTACTGCCCAGCCCGTTCCCACGCCACAGTGTCTCACTAAACTCCCAAAGTTCTCAAACACGATTTGTTGCAGCTCGGACACCATGGAACTCTGGTCTGACGAAACCCGACGAAACCGCTTCTTGCTGAAACCCTCAAGCACAAAACCCCGAAACTCTGAAACCCTAAACCCCTCTTGCGGTCTCTTTCTCCCTCGCTCTCGCGTACTTAGTTCAGCTCTCAGACGAAAACAATCGAGCGGCAAACGCGAACCCAAACCCTGAAACCCCAACCCTGACTCTAAACCCTAACCCTAAACCCTGAACCCTAAAAAACCCTAACAAAACCCTAAAAAAACCCTGAAAAACCCTGAAAAACCTAACAACAACCCAAAAAAACTCTAAAACCCGAGGGGTCAGAGGCAACACCTCGGCGCTCGCCTCGCGCCGCCCTTGCGCCGCAGCGCTGTGCAGGGCCGTCCAGCCACGCCAGTCCTCCACTTCAAGGCACCGAGCAACTGGTAACTAAGCGCAGCTTAGGGGTATTAGCCACTTTTTCATCCGGGCTGTTATATCCCTAAACGCTGAACCGTACACTTTCAGGGAGCCTAGAAATCAAGTGAGCTCTTTTTTCATTGTGTGGGGTGTTGTAATGGCATGGGTATCCTACGCGGGCCTACGCGTCAGCTCATGTTTAGAAGGCGCGGGGCCTACGCGCGGAGTATGTTGTTGACGTGTGCCTACGCGGACCTACGCGGCAAGCATAGAGCATAGACAACCTACGCGGACCTACGCGCCCACGCTGCATAGACTTGCCTACGCGGACCCTACGCAAACCTACGCCCTGCAGGCAAAATGCTACGCGGCCGGCTTTCAATGATCGCGTCTCTACGTAGCCTTGCTCCTAGAAAAACAACGCTGCTCAAGTAGGGTTTAGGCTTTAGGGCTTGGGGCGTCTGGGGCTTGGGAACTCAGTAACTGAGCACTAAGCAGGGTTTAGGGCGAAGGGGACTTAAGAACTCAGCAAAGTTAGGTGTGTTGGGTTTAGGGTGTTCGTAAACGTTTAGACAACTTCGTCAGTGGTTGTTAAGGCGTGGACCCTTCCGGCGCGTTTGGGGTTAAGGGTTGCAAAGTCGCTTCTAAGCTGCATTTCTTATGGGGTGAGGGATTTTTGCATCGAGGCTCGCAACTTCCCAGTTCTTCGCAGACATGTCGGGAAGCGGGTACCCTGTTGAACTTCACCTTTACATACCAACACTCGCAAGGAGTGTTTGAGTTTTCTACTAGACTAAATGTAAGGAGTTGAATAGGGGATGTGGAATACTTGATTCCTAATAAGAATCACTCATGTTCTCGTGCAAGAAGTACAAATACAAGGCACTCAAGCGTTCTCGCGTCACACGGAGGATAGGTGACCTGCAATTTCCTAGGATGAAAAAGTAGTGATTGGAGTAACAATGCTCAACCCATCGGAACGCGGAAGTTAACACGCGTGGCTTGATTAAAACAAGCACTCACTATAACGAAAAAAGTCCTGTTGCAAAAGCATTTTAAGAATGAAGCCATGTCTACACGTCTGAAAGAAAAACGGTTTTCTTCAAACAAACATGCAAACAACAATATCTACATACACACACCTTTTCTTGATTGAACACTGGTCAAGTGAAGTATACTTAGTAAAGTGATTTCGTGCACAGTGCTAAGACCTATCAAGGCCCTACCCCCATGAGACGGACGAAGTACCAGTGCCCCCGCTGTGAGGGCCAGTCATTCACCAGTACTGAGGTTTGTGAGGGTTCGTTTTCATACCCATCGCATCATTGGAAGGGTCATTTCCTCTCCGATGGCCCAGCTACACACACATCACCTTTGTTGAACCCAAGCTGAGACAGTGCTCCGATCTCTCCTATGTGGGTTCTGAATGACATAGCCCTACGTCAACCCAGTAAACATGTAGACCTGTAAACCGTATAGCCTGGCGCTAACTAGAATGGGGCATGTGGGCAGTGTATATCATGACCATCAAAGGACAAACGCCCTAACCACTTACCCCCAAAACCCATGTAACAATCGAACTTGTTGCCTGTAATCCCTAAACCCCAAACCCTGTTTAAGCACGGAATTACATTGTATGACGGCAGCTAGCCCGAAAGCGGAGCTTTCCCAGATCCCCTAAACCCTAATCCCTATAATCCCTAAACCCTAAACCCTAAACCCTAAACCCTAAACCCTAAACACTAAACTCTAAACCCTAAGCCCTAAGCTTCCCTAAACCCTAAGCCCCTCTCCTGGCAGTTCACGGCTGTGAACTTGGGGTTGGCCTCCAGCAGAAGTGACTCAGGTTTACAAGTAGGGGCCCCTATACTAATAACCTAAACAAAAGGACTTATAACCCAATTTAGGGCCCTTATGAGAGGTTTAGGGGTTTCGGGTTTAGGGACAGGGTCTATAGGTTTAGGGTTTAGAGGTTTAGGAGTTTAGAGAATCAGAGGTTTAGGGTTTCACGGCGTAGGGGTGTAGAGGTGTAGTAGGGTCTGGGGTCTAGGGGCGCACGAGCATCCGTTTCTTTGGTTTTGGTTTCTAGGGGGGGGGAGCAGCGGCGAGGGGGTACGCGGTTTTTTTTGCGCAGGGCTCCAATATGCAAAATGGGTGCAAGAGCCTGTAAACATGAAACCCTGGGAGCCCCGTACCCGTAACTTGGGATGTTCCCCTTATACTAACATTCCTTAGGAGGGATTTTCCAAGGGGCTTCTAGAATCCCTATTAAAAAAGGACTCCCCATTGTCCTAACAGTCCTTTTTTCATTTTTCACAGGGGGGGTATAAGGGGGAACACCCCAACCCGTAACCGTTAACCCTAAAACCACGCATTTTCGGTGCGGCTTTGTGGTTTCCTGGCGCCACTACGGGCGTTTACCGTGGCTCGCCGGATTTGGGGTCATTGCCCAAGGCAGCCCTCAACCGAAGTCTTATATACTATATACTTAAACGAATAAACTGGGTGTGTATATATATATACATAACCTAAGTGATACGCATGATTTGTATATAAAATAATAAATAAGTATATATATGTACATGTATGTATATATAATCATATCTATATACAAAGCCAGCTGACGAAGCCCTAAGCCCCAACACTGAGCAAGACAAATGCTCCCCGAGCCAAAGATCCCCCCCGAACCCGAGAAATGGCAGCCTTCGGAGCATGCGCGGTAGAATTGAGGTTGCTTAAGAGCCACCCAAAAAAGTTATTTCTTACAAGGAGAATATAGGGATGATCATGTTCTATTTTTTGGGGGGGATCTTAAGCAAATAGTAGTAGAATTCAGTTGAGGTTGCTCTGATCCACAGGGTTTGGGGTCTTACGAAGGGTTTGCCATAGGCACAATACAGCAAGAGAGTTGCTTTAAGTATACTGGCCTCCTGTTGCAACACCTATTTGACACCCTTGCTTTTAAGGAGCAAACCCCAATGTGCAACTGAGCCGAAGGCGAGCAGAAGGGAGCAGACCTGGCCAAGCAGCCACACCGAAAGCCACTTCTTAGGGTTTAGGGTTTAGGGTGCGTAGCTCCTTGTCCTAGCTGAGTACCCTGGGCCAAAAAAGGCAACTACGGCAAGATTATGTATGCCCAAAAGGCTAAAGGTTACCTGCTCAACTGCGAAGTTGTGCTTAGGTCTTAGGTAGTAGAGAACCGTAGACTCGGCCCCAGATCAACGGTATCATCCTGGAACTTGGAGCCCCTGGTCATATTGTTACTGCTCGGTTTAGGGTTCAGGGTTCAGGGTTTAGGGTTTAGGGTTCAGGGTTTAGGGTTTAGGGTTCAGGGTTTAGGCCTTCAAAGACCCTGGAATCCGGAATCCATCCCCGATGCAGGATTGTAAGGAAGCCATGTGGTAACTTTAACCTTCGTGAAGAAGCTTTAGGGCTTAGAGGTTTGGGGTCTAGAAAAAGGGGTCTGGGGTTTAGGGTTTAGGCGTTTAGGTTTAGGGTTTAGGGCGAGGGAACTTGACGACCCGCTCACCTGCCGGCGTTAAAGCACACAACCCCCAGCAACCCCCCCCTGGCTATTCGTAGGGAATGAGGCAAGTAGAGCCCTACCTATACCCCTTCAGGAATTATAGAAGGTACCCTATATACATATATATATATATATATGTACCCTTCAAGGGACTATATAGGGTGCCCTATCTATATCCTTTAAGGGATTACGTAGGATACCTCATCCCCTCATTCCCTGCAAAGAATCCAGCCAACGTGCTGGCTGGGCCGAGGCATGACCCGCTCCTGGGTGCCCAGGGCGGGGCATCAGACTTGCAAGGCGCTAGAAGTGCTTGTTTGGAACTTTTAACCCCTAAACCCCTAAAACCCTATAAACGCTGAACCCTAAACCCCTAAACCCCTAAACCCCTAAACCCCTAAACCCCTAAACCCCTAAACCCTTAAACCCCTAAACCCCTAAACCCCTAAACCCCTAAACCCCTAAACCCCAAAACCCTAAACCCTAAACCCTAAACCCGTGTTTGGGTCTCAGGATAATTGGGCGCCGGGGGAGGGGCGGGTTTTTGCACCCCCCCCACGAAAGGTAGAAGGTCGCCGGCTCAGCGAAGTTTTTCTAGGAGTGCCAACAGGTTACTTGGAGGATTAGGGTTTAGAATTTAGGGTTTAGGGTTTAGGGTATTTGTTTTTGTGCGGGGGGGGGGGGGGGGGGGGGGGGGGGAGTGCTTGAAGGTTCATGGGTTCTCAGGATGCGAAATAGAAACACACCTCCTAGCAAATACCCATGAACCTTCCAAGGAAAACCTAAACCCTAAACTCTAAACCCTTTTACAACCAGGTCTGTCACAACTCTAAACCCTAAACCTCCTAACCCTAAACTCTAAACCCTAAACCTCCTAAAAACCCTAGAAACCCTGTAAAACCGAAACCTTGGGATGTCCCGCTTTTACTTACAGTCCTTCGTTGGGATCATGATAGGGGGTGCTATAATCCCAATTAAGGACTTTTAGTACAAGGGGGAACATCCCAACCTAAACCTAAAACCCTAAACCCCAAACAAACCCCAAACCCTAAACACTAAACCCTAAACCCTATAAAACCCACAAAAAAGAAACACACCCTGAACCCTAAACCTTCAGTCTGTAGGCTTCCCCTTTGCGGGCGTTCCCGAGCTCGCTGCCGGCTGCAGTGTGCAGCGCTGTTCGTCCTGCATGGTCCTGGCGAAGCTCGGAGCTCAGGCTTCGGGATTATTAGGGGTTAGGGTTTAGGGCTTATTTGGGTTTAGGGTTTAGGGCTTAGGGCTTAGGGCTTAGGGTTTAGGGTTTATGGTTTATGGTTTAGGGCTTTGGGTTTAGGGTTTGGGGTTTCGGCAGATCGGAGTTTACTCTCGTGGTGCTTCGTAGGGAATGCAGGAATTAAGTACCCAATAGAATTCCTTAACGGTCAAATACCCCTTGGTTCTTAGTCGGCAATGAGGGAATGAGGGCCCTAGATATACCCTTTAAGGGATTATACTTGTAGAAGGTACCTCATTCCCTCATTCCCTCATTCCCTACTAAGAGCCACCCAGAATACATAGGGTTGCACAAGGTACCTCGTTCCTTCATTCCCTACTCAGAACCGGTAGGTTTGGGGGTTGAATCTTGCTGTCTTTCTGGCCGCATTTTCTGTTGGAGAACAAGTTTACCAAGAGATTGTAATAACCCAAAAAAGTTGAAGCTCGACGTAGTGACTAGAGGGGCTAGGAAAATGCGACGAACAATGCTAGGACTGATTCTTTTATTTGTGTTTTTGGAATCACCCCACTTCAACTTCCTAACCCCTAAACCCGTACATCGGCGGGTACCATGAGACGGTTGAAAGACGGATTTACTCGGTAACTGCTCTATCTCTAAAAGACCTAACTCCGACCCCCGAAGCATTTCTCTTGTTTGAAGCCCGTCTGTGCTTCAGGGTAAGCCCTGAACCCTAAACCCTGAATGCTTGTGAACCCAGGCTCTATGACACCCTAAACCCTAAACCCTAAACCCTCCTGACTCCCCTCCGCAAGTGCTGAACAGCCTCGACTCTAGACCTGCTTGTGCGTTCATGGGTAGCTGTAGGTAGGGTTACAAGTAAGGTAGCCCATAATGCAATTCAGGTACTTAGAACTTATAACCCTAAACCCTAAACCATATAACTACCCATCGACCTTCAAGGACGCGCCCGGTGGACTTGAGGAGTTCCCATTCCATTTCAGCTGTTGATGGGTAGTCACAAGGATGGAGGGTTCAGGGTGTTAAGAGGCTACTTACTTGAAAGTTCATGGGTCGATTGTAGTGGAGTCGTAAGTAGGGTAGGTAAGGTCATAATGCAGGTTGCCGAACTTATCACCCGACTTATACCTACCCATGAAACTTTTTTCTACTAGGGTTAGGAGAAAGCACCCCTTCCTTGTTCCTCTATCTCTCTAAACCCTAAACCCTAAGCCCTAAACCCCACCATGAGGTCCTGAGTGGCGGTTGATGTATGACTCGCTGCCTTCTTTGGTACCCTAAATACGGTGAGGAAGCATACTCAAACAGAGACGCCGAACAGGCCCACACTTGGGACAAAGCTCCAAACACGCATTTCTAAGCTATACCCTAAACCCCGAGCCCTGAACCCTAAACCCTTGAGTTCTCACCGCGGAAAAACGTCCTTGGAGCCAAAAAAATGGGGAACTGGGCTGCCAAGTGTGTGTTGCGCGCCTGCGCGTTCACGTCCCGAAACTTGTCGCAATTGAGCAGGGCCCTGGTGCCAAGTCACTGGTTAGCTTAAAAGGGAGTGAGGGAATTGGGGTTTAGGGTTCAGGGTTAAGAGCCCTTATAAGAGAGTATATAGGGTACCTCATTCCCTCATTCCTGATTTCAAGAACAAGTACGCCAAGCCAGCTAGGTGGAGTCAGTTTATGGCTTGTGCCTACCGCATCGAGTGGGTTCGGGTCTCAAAAAACAAAATCCTAGGCTACTTTAAACCCTGATCCCTAAACCCTGCACTCTAAACCCGAAACCCCCAGGGTCTAAAGAGGGTTTGGGGTTTAGGGTATGGCTGTTGAACGAGTTTGTGGCCCCTTTTGGTTCTATGGGCTAATGCAAATCAACCCCCCACATAGGGTTTAGGGTAGTCCCTTTGGCGTGTGGGCAGTTTTCATCTGAGCCTGTCAGCCCCCCTAGCCTGCCATGTTAACCGGTTGAGGACTCAAGAAGTGCGTGCTTTTGTGACAAAGAACAGGCGTGTGTGTCAGGGTATTCAGGGTTGCTTTTTGAAGGGAGCTTCAAGCATCTATGCTTACCGATCTGCGTCAGGGGTGGCCACAAACCTCCCGCACACAGGGCTACTCCCCAAACCTTATATTGATCTTAGGTCTCGGGCTACCCCTTTACCCTTTTTGGGAGCTCTGTGTCCGGGGCCGTTGCCTGACCACCAGCGCATGCCTGGCAAGCGGCCATGACATGTGGTTGCCGAGGTTGCCGACTAGAAGAAGCCTTAGGGTAGGCCTGTAATTTCGCAAGCCTTATATACCCCTTATATACGCGACCTATTGCCTTACCAAAAAAAGTGAAAAGAGGTACCAGTTGGTCACTCGTGGCGGCATGTGGACTAATTACACTGTCAGGGTATCGTTGAAGGACATTTGAAAGCCCCTAAATGCGTTGATGCAAGCTTCTCAAAGGTTCGTTCCGGGGGGCTGGAGACAGTGGTAGTTAGTTCAACTCAAGACGTACACACTTACAAGCTGTGCGCGGATGTAGCTAGCCCTCTCGCCAACTTTCACAACTATAGCTCATCCTTTGGTCAAAAACTGAGGCCCGCAAATGCCCGCACCCTAAAGGCATGTGTAATTAGCATGCGTCGCCCGAAGAACCTCTGCGCTTTTCTGACCTGCCCGAAGGCTCAGCGCTCTAGATCGAGTAGATGCGCAGTTCTCAAAGCTGTGCGGTCCCTGATCAGATGAAAATGCTCCAAGATACGTATGCCCCGAATATGCCCACAAAGTACAGTCATCCTTTTTGTAAAAACCCAAAAGAAACCCTCGAATGGGCCATATCCTCGAGTTTGCGGCTGTGTTCCGGTTTTGTAGGGTCAGGTCTAGAAACCCCGCAAAAGCCCCAAAAGGACGTATCCTTCCTTTTCCTTCAGTGGCTTGGGAAACCCTAGAGCCTAGACCCTTGTCGAAAAGAACCCAGGAATCTAAACCCTAAACCCTAAACCCTAAACTCTAGATTCTAAACACTAATTCAACCCTAAACGCACCGCTCCGTCAGCCCAAGTGCCACACTACAACACTACTTTGACATTGCAGAGACTACGCCCGTAATATGGACACTCCTGCCTGACTGCTATATGGGACGGGGTTGCCCCCGCTACAGCCCCTAAGCTGAAAACATGGTGGAGGGGTTTGAGGGTCTAGGGTTTAGGGTCCTACAACACCTCAAGCTACCCTTACCATGACCAGCTCCTGTCAGGAAAACTAAAGCACACAGCCACAGCATCCTAAAAACCCAAGACCCAACACCCAGGACAAGAACATGTGCGACATGAAAAAGTCATAGCCCAAGCACCCTAGCCATGTCTTTCGCTCTATCTAAACCCTAAACCCTAAACCTTAAAACCCTAAACAAGCTTCCCCCCCCCCCCCCCCCCGCACCCTTCTGCAGCTGCGCCGTGCAGAGGCGTGGCGCCATCTGCTGACCTTCCCGGCACGGTCAGGGACGGGCTAAGCCCTAAACCCTAAACCCTAAACCCGAAACCGGGGATTGAGGAATTTGGGTTGGAGAGTGCTTAGGGTCTAGAGCTTCGGACAGGGGAGGTTGAGGGCTTTAGGGTTTAGGGTTTAGGGTTTATGGGTTAGGGTTTAGGGTTTAGGGCTACTACTTGAAGGCTCATGGGTAGTTGCGAATTTTGCTATGTGCAAGGCAACCTATACTCTGCCCTTGATTGTGCACGTGTAACCCTACTTATAACTACCCATGAACCTTCGAGCAATGGCCGCTGCCTCCCGTCACAGGGTTTTAATGGCCTGCGGAAGCGCTGGTTAAAGACCAGTAGCCCTAAACCCTAAACCCTAAACCCTAAACCCTAAACCCTAAACCCTAAACCCTAAACCCTAAACCCCGACTTCCCAGGCTAGTTTTTGAGGGTTGGGATACTCCCCCCAAAAACCTCCTCAGGTTAAGTTCTGCTATGGCAAAACCGAAACCCTAAACCCTAAACCCTAAACCCAAAGAAAAGGAAGGGCCGGGGCTAGAAGCCTTGAAATCCTCTAGGCCTCATCGTCGCCAGGGAGCGGCGGCCCATTCCCGTCCTTAGGCTTGAGGCTTTGCAGCGCAGAATTTTTGGGGTTTTAAAGGGTTTTAAACGGATTTTTTTTGCCACCCGACTAGCCACAGCAATGCGGGGTAAATGGTCGGAGGAGTGGAACAATGTCACCCTAGCAGCTACATGGCAGCCGGTTTAGGGTTTAGGTTTTAGGCTTAGGGTTTGGGTTTAGGGGTAGGGGGAGCCCAACAGTGGAGTCCGCTGTGGTGAAAGCAAGCCCAGGTGGGTACTGCTCGAACTCATGAAGGTATACAAGGTTTAGGGTTTAGGCTTAGAGGACCAAAGCATCATCCTAAACCTTGAAGAAGCTTTGTCAAGGTAAAGGCACACCCCACAGGACCACAAACACGAAACATGTCTAACCCTGCCTGGGTCTCTCTCTCTCTCTCTCTCTTTTGGAGGCTATACCCTGCAAGGAATGCTGGCTTGTGAGGCTTGGGACGGCAGCCGACCACGAATCCACTTCTGAGGCACAAATAAGGTTTCGGGTTTAGGGTAGGGATTCCAGGGAAAATGAAAGAAAGCAGAAAAAAGGCAAAGACAATTTCTTCCTACCAAATGGCACCCTTGTTGCTTCTTGGTAGGGAATGTAGGAATTTGAAGGAATTCGGTACGAGTATACCCACTTTAAAGGTACCTACTTCTTACTCCTAAACCCTAAGCCCTAAACTCTGAACCCCGCCATTGTAGCTCCCGTTTAGAGATTCAGTACATCTCATTCTGGCTGCTAGAATGCAAGAAGGACAATCGATACGGAGAAGGACAATAGGGCTCAGGGTTTAGGCTTTAGGGTGGCTAGGTCAACATACCCACCCAAGCCCTACTTGAAGGTTCATGGGTAGTTACAAGGAAGTTAGTTGCCTACATTATACACGAAAACAAATAAAGGTCCCTACTCATATTTGCCCATGAACCTACAACCCTAGCCCCTGAACCCCAAACCGCAAAAACGAAACCCAAGAAGCCCATTAAACCCTAAACCCTAAACCCAAAAGCCCTAAACCCTAAACCCTAAACCGCTAACCCTAAACCCTAAACCCTAAACTTCTCTGCGGCCGTCGCTGCCGGCTCCTCGGATGGTTCAGGATGGCCAGCGTCGTAGAGGGCTGGCGGCTCGGAGGCTTTGCTCATGTTTAGGGTTTATGGGGTTTAGGGTTCAGGGTTTAGGGATTAGGGTATATAGAAATTGTATGGGGTTTGGGTCTCAAGAAGTTTTGACCGAAAGTTTTCATCGAAAGTTTCGGTCATGACTTGAGGGCTCCCCCACCCCTAAATCCTAAACCCTGAACCCTAAACCCCAACTCCCCCCGTAAAAAAACAAAATAGAAACAATGGCTTAGTTGCTGAGTTCATAAGCCCCCCAAAAAGTGTACACTTGCAGTTCTACAGGCGGATTATAGTACCCCAAAAGTGTAAAGTGTAGTCATTCAGCTACTAAGAATCAAAATAAATAAATTGAAGCTTAACCAGATAATAAAATCATAAGAATAATAATAAGAATAATATATAATAAGTAATAAATCATAAAGAATAAATAATAAATAATGAATAATAATACAAATAAAAATAAATAATAAGTAATACTGAGTAATAACCCTTAACCTGTCCACCTAACTTGCGCCGGCGGTGCCCAACCCGACTTGGCAGCGGCATGCAATGCCGTGTCGCCGGCCAGGGAAGCGGTGCTGGCGGCGTTATTGCTTTTCGGGTTTAGGGTTTATGGGGTTTATGGGGTTTATGGGGTTTGGGGTTTAGGGCTGCTAGGGTTCAGGGTTTAGGGTTTGTAGGGCTTTGAGGATTTCGGGGTTCCGGATGCAGGTCTTCGGGCTTAGGAATCGCGGCTCGAGGTTTCGGGTGAAGGCTTGAGAGCTTCCCTTTGAGACGCACAAGACCTGCATGTGCAAGCCTAAAAGTCATCCCAAAGCTCAAACCCCGGACCCTACCCAAAACCGTCTGACTCCACAATCCGAAACTGAGCCCAGGCTCCCAGACCAAGTAGGGTGCTTGAGGGAGAAAGGGCTCAAGCAGGTATGTGACCCAAGGTTCCCGAATACTCCCCACTACTCCCTAAAACTTTTGAAGATCCCCCAAGGTTCCCTAGGTACCTACCCCACTACTGCTTCAGTACGGAAGAGCTTCAAATCAGGAGCCCTCTCACAAGTATGTCAGGCGCTCCCTGGTCAACTGAGCAGCGCCACGCAGATTTGTAGCCAGCTTGCGTGCTGGGGTAGAAGGCACAAGAAGACGAGGCTGTCGGCTGGATCGGTGCACTCTCTTTCCAGGAACAAGATTTGTAGCCAGCTTTGCACCACATGTACGCATGCCCGTCATGAAATTTGCACTTCATCCAGCCAATACCAAATCCACAGTGTGGGCAGACATCGTACGGTCCCACGAACCCCATTAAGGACCCTATAATACGGCTGCAGTGAAGAGTCTGAAACCCTCGGCCCCCGAAGGGTACCGAGGGGTTTAAAGGGGGAATGAACCCACCTGAAATTGAAATAACCCCCGACCCTACAACTACAACTTACGTAGGCACATGAAAATGAGGTCTGGGACCCACGTAGGCTTACCCCAAGCCCTTTGCCCAATCCCCAAACCCTAAGCCTTATAAACCCTAAACCCGAACCTTAGGCCCGAAACCCTAAACCCTAAACCCTAAATACCCCAACCTCAGTGTGGTCTCCATGAGAAGCGGGTGGTCCATGAGTCGCCCGCAGAGCGTTGTCATGCCCTTCCGGGCACCTTAGACATCGAAGGGTGTGTGTGTGTGTGTTGTGCCTTTACGGTTTAGGGTTTAGGGTTTAGGGTTTAGGGTTTAGGGTTCAGGGTTCAGGGTTTGGGTTTAGGGTTTAGGGTCTACCCTAGGGCTCCAAGTAGAAAGGAATACCTACTTTGGAGCCTTAGGGTTAGGGTCTGTGGGTGCAAGCGTGTCTTGGCCCGATTCCTTGCAACCATGGTCCCAAACCCGCAGATAGCAAGTGCCCCAAACCCTGAACCCCAGCATTTAGCATCTAGCTTTCCCACACAATCTGTCAACACTGACGGGTTGGGTTATACAACACGAACGGCAATTAACCAGGCTTAATTATCCCTACATAGCCTTCATTCTGGGGGGAATCTAGGGGGGGGATTCGGCTTGCGACATGGGAAACCACCCTAAACCCTAGAGCCCTAAACCCTAGAGCCCTAAACCCTGAACCCTAAACTTTGCTGGACTTCTGTTCTCGCATGGTCTCTTTCTGGGGTCTACACTGGTATAATAGGGCTTATTTCGGTTGAGGGTGTCTGGTTCGGGGTTTAGGATTTAGGGTGTAGGGAATAGGGTTTAGGGTTTAGTCTTTAGGGGCTGGGCCCCAACCCAACCAAGCCGTTCCTTGACCCATTTCTGATCGCCCGGGCCGCGCCGGCGGTGCCTGCGACACAAAGTGTCACAGGCACGCCTCTACAAGTCTCTCAGTCTTTCAGGCGGCGCGATGCAGCAATGCGAAACACTGCAATGCCGAGCCGTCGAGTGGTGCTAACGGTCGCAGGGTGTCTTGGGGTACCGCTTGCATACCCTACAAAACCCAAGTGGGCATACTCCAGAAGCCTTTAAGGGAGGTAAGGGACCATATTCAGGCACCATGAAACTACCCTTGGAGGGTGCCTTTTTTTCACAGGCTTCCCTAAACCAAGCCCTACACCCTTTTGACCCCAGGACTGAGACTCTGAACCCTGAACCTGCAAATCCTCACGCCAGGGCCGAAGCCTCCTAAACCCTAAGCCCTAAAACCTAAACCCTAAACCCCTTGTGGGGAAGTTTTAGAGGAGCTTGGCTATGAGAGCCTCGGAGCACAGCTAAAGGGTTGAATTGCGTTGGCTTTTAGGCTGAGGTAAGACTCTAAGGGTTTAGGGTTTAGGGTTTGGGGTTTAGGGTATAGGGGTCCATGTACCTAAATAGGGTACATGTAGGGGCCCCCTAGCTATAAGTAGGGTTGTAAGGGCCTTAAATTGGAGTACAAGTCCCATTTTCTAGCCGAAAATTCCTTTAGCTATAGTTGGTGTAGTAAGGGGGCCCCTACTTGTATACTTGGGCCTTCAAGTACCTCCTATGTAGGGACCTTGGGTCCCAAGTATATCATAATAACCTTTAACCTTTTGGGGTATGAACGCTCATTCTTGGGCCTGGGTACTCAGGCACCACTCAATGCACAGGCAGATCAGAACGAAACCGGCTGTGGATTCTTCTCGAGCTCGGTGCTGTTGTGGGGGTTGGGGAAACCACCCTGGTCAAACAAGCTCATCGCACGCCATGGAAAGCCGGTGATACGCGATAAGCTTTGAGGAGCTTCGGGCCACTCTAAATCCTAGCCCTAAACCCTAAACCCTAAACCCTAAACCCGAAACCCAAGCTTAGACAGCTAACATCAGAACAACCCACGGCCACACAGGGGCGCGCATTCCGATCAAGCAGCTATCGCGCCATAAAGGCCTCGCCACAGTCTGTGGATGCCCGGGAAGCTTGGGGTATCGGGTTTTGGGCTAGGGGCTGCGGCTTAGCTGGAGGCGTAAAGCGGTTCTGATGCAAGTTGGGTGGACAGATTCGACCCTGAGCATTTTTCTTAAGCCCTAAACCCTAAAACCTGAACCATAAGCCTTTTGATCCCTTCATGCCCCTCCTAGCCCACAATCCCCAAACCAGAGCCGAGGAGGTTTATGATTTCTTTGCCACCCGCCTGGCCACGCATCAGGTTTATGGTTTAGGTTCAGACCACCGGGATTGACCGTGCGTAGCGCCGAAAGGAAGGCACACCAGCGTGTGAAGGGAGTCGCTTCCTGTACATTTGGCCACCCGTCTAGCACTGCGCCCCCGACACGCATTTTTCAGAAAGGAGCATACATGGACCCCAAAAATTTGTGTTGCTTAGTAGGAAATGATGGAATGAGGTACCCTAAGTAATTCCTTAAAGGGTATATATAGGGCCCTATTTCCCTCATTCCCTGCTAACCAACAGTAAGAAAGACACTACGTCCCGCGAGCCTCGTACGAGCCACCCAGCAGAAGCTCGACATCTCGGAGAAGCTCCTGGTCAAACATTGTCGAACATTCCGAACATCGAGGTTTTCCCCTCAACATGGCTTTAAAAAGGGGCCTGAGTAATTAGAATAGGGTTTTGGGGGGTTCTTATAGTATAGTGATAAAGGGACCCTAAAGGGAACACGATTAGCAATTATTCCGACCCTATATTATGTGAGGGCACCCCGAAACTGTTTGCCTTCCGGTTCTTTGAGGCCTCCTTCAGAGCTAAGTACTCAGGCTCCACTGTTGGACCAATGTTCTCTAATGTCTCCAGCCAAACGGAAACCTAGCCGCCCTGGTGCAGCATGCTTGTTCTCGCGAGTTCGAAGTAGAGTCATCCGGGGGCTGAGACCTTGTATGCCCAACTCCAAATCTGAAGCTCTCAACCTTCACTCACCCTAACCACGACATCCCACGTGCGTATACTGGTGTTTTTCTTACCGAGGTGCCCTAAAACCCCAAACCCCAAACCTAGTTTAGGGCTGAAGGTTCATAGGTAGCTAAAAGTAGGGTTGCAAGTAAGGCAGCCTATACTACAAAATCACTTAAGGTACTTATAAACCAACTTCTAACTAACCTAAACTCTAAACCCTAAACCCTAAACCCTAAACCCTAAACCCTTGCGTCTTCAAGGTCTTGAGCCCCAAGTCTGCAGTGCCAGGTCTCCTGCCGCGTCAGCGCCCAGCCACGCCTGAGTGTAACCGTTAGCATGCGGGCAAACCTTGAACCCTCAAACTGGGTTTAGGGTTTAGGGTTTGAGGTTTAGGGTTTGGGGTTTAGGGTTTAGGGTTTAGGGTGCCTGATCAGGAAAAACAAGTACCTTTTTCTTCTAAGAATCAGGAATAAGGGCAGTCATGTTCGTAGCTACCTTGATCCGACATGCAAGGCGTTTATTCCTACTCCACCACTGCCGCTGGACTGCAATTCAAACCTGCAGGGTTTTAGGGCATGTTCCAAAAACTCTGGTCACGAACTTGTGCGACAAAGTTAGTGTTGAAATTCCGAGCCATGACTCCCTTAGGGTAGTTACACTGTCCATTGGTGCGGGCCCCTTAAGAGAGGACCCCTTAGGTACCACATTCAAGGGCCCATATAAGCAACCTTAGAGACTAACCTCTCTACCCCTTTAAGCCCTTTGACTTCGGCGTGGGGGCTACAGAAAATCACGAGCAAGATAAGCAAAGCAGCTTCGTCGAGAAAAAGCTCAGTCGATGGCCCCTAAACCCTGCACCCTAAACCCTGAAACCTACAACCCTATCACATACCCTAATAACGCAAAATCCCTAAACATCCAAACCCTACAACCCCATAAAATGCCCTCATGTTCGAATACCCCTAACACCCTAATAGCGCGATTTCCCTAAACATCCAAAGCATCACCGAATTCCCGCAAGCTGCGAAAGCAGCTGTACTTCGAACTCGTGGCTAGGAGTTCTTCGGTAACATACGAATCAAACAAGCTGGCCATGTCGCTTCAAGAGGCTCAAAAGGGTTGGTTTAGGGTTTAGGGTTTAGGGTTTAGGGTTTAGGGTTTACGGTTTAGGGTTTAGGAGGGTTTAGGGTTTGGAGTGTGTTGTAGGGTGCCCATGAAACAAAGGAGAGAGAATACGGGCAGCACGGACAGCATCCTCCTTTTTTCAACCCAGGCCTAAATCCCAAACCCTGTCAAGCCTGAAGCCTAAACCCTAGACCCTAAACCCTAAACCCGCTCAAGCCTGAAGCCTAAAGCGTTTCGCGTGAAGCTGCGTGGGCTTTTGGGGTTCCGGCGGGGCAGACTCTCCACTAGAACCCCAAGGTTTTCAGAGTTTAGGGCTTAGGGGCTCTCTGGTAGGGACTGCCTCTTGTGTAGGTTAGTTCAGGTGCCTTTTCATCGGGCTCCTACCAGGGGGTTTGCAGCAATGGGCTATTTAAAAAAGCAGGTTTGGATTCTTCACATAGGCGGGTCGAAAGGTTTGGACTTATAAGGTTCACTAGCACTCCTTCTGTTGTTAGTAGGTAATATTTAAAAACCACCATTACCACCATTACCAGTGTTTTGTTCTTATCGCTATTGTTCTTATTGTTACTCTTCTTACTCTTAGTACTAATACTGTAGGGTTTAGGCAGTTTAGAGTTAAGACTGCCCGACAAGAACGTCCCAGACATGTCCAAGCTTCTTCACGAGCCGCTCGTAGTAGGGTGCCTTTTTTTTTTTTGGAGGGGGGGGGGGGGGGGGGGGAGGGGAAGCTTGGGGCCCATCTCCTGGGGGTTAAGGGTTTTAGGGGGTTTGGTGTAGGGTTTTAGGGTTTTAGGGTTTTAGGGTTTTAGGGTTTTAGGGTCTTAGGGTCTTAGGGTCTTAGGGTCTTAGGGTCTTAGGGTCTTAGGGCCTTAGGGTCTTAGGGTCCTAGGGTTTTAGGGTTTAGGGTTTTCTCGCTTTGGGTTCAGGGTTTAGGACTTGGGGTTCAGGGTTTAGGGTTTGAGACTCCTTCAGCAAGATCCTAAACTCGCTTTCGCTCCCTTTTATATTGCATCTGGACTTGCCGAATCGCCAGCTCAGCTGTCACCAAACCCTGAACCCTAAACCCTAAACCAGGGTTTTTTTGACACCCGACTAGCAACGGCACTGCGGGGACTGCTGTAGACTTACATGGTTGGGTGCAAACCCAGAAGCCTCTAAAGCCCAAAGGCTCCAGCGCCCGGATCCAGAGCGCAGTCGGCTTGCCAGAGCTTTGGGGTCTAGGGTTTAGGGTTTAGGGTTTAGGGTTTAGGGGTTTACAGATATCATGACATGCATCCGCACATGGCTACAAGATCCGCAAGTCGAACTGACAAGGTCCTGCATACCCAGGGCTTGAGAGCCTTCGAGTGTTGCTAAAGTATGAACCGCACGAACCCCAAAAGCCTGCAAACCCCAAAGTTCAACCCAAGCCCAAACTCCCTTGACTCCGAACCCAATCCCTGAACCCTTACCTCTTCACTGCGCGATTCGTATGAAGTCTGGGGTTTTTCGGATCGGGACGATGCATGATTCCATTCTGAAATTGCATGCAGTCCATCAACTTCCAGTGGGTTTCATTCCGAGGAGGGCCCTTAAACCCTCCCTAAACCCTAAACCCTAAACCTACCGAGATTCATCTCACGCTCAGCCAGCACTGGGGGTCCAACCTTTCATTCCCTTCCTGATTTGCGGCTGAAATCCCTAGTAAACCCTAAAACCCTAAAACACCCTAAACAACCTAACAAACAACTACAACCCTAAAACCCTCAACCCTAAACCCCAAACCACAAACCCTAAACCCTAAACTCCAAAGCCTAAACCCTGGCCACGGACGAGGAGCCAGCGCTTGGGCGATGACCTCCCGCGAGTGGTCCCACTTGTACAGCCTTGGAAGCCAAACCCAGGTAACCCTAAACATTAAACCCTAAACCCTAGCCCTAAACCCTAAACCCTAAACCCTAGCCCCTAAACCCTAAACCCTAGCCCTACACCCTAAACCCTAAGTCCTAAACCCTTCATGGCATCCTCCGGAGCCTCCATGAAGCAGCATATGAAGTGTCCCAGAAGCTGAATGCTAGAAATCAAGGTTTAGGGTTTAGGGTTTAGGGTTTAGGATTTAGGGTTTAGGGTAGTCTTACTCTGGGCACGCAGAGTGGAGCCGCGACTCCCAGAACCTCAAGCTTGCTTTCTGCGAGAGACTGACCGGGGTATTCGCTCCCCCCCCCGACGGGTGCTGGGTTTGGGGTTTAGGGTTTAGGATTTAGGGTTTAGGGATATTCTGCTCAAGCCGCCACCGAAATCTTCGTCCCTGTAGGTCCAGATTTTCGGTGGGATGTGTAATGTCTCTTCGCAGAGAATGCTGTCAAAGATGGAACTTTTGCTTAGACCGCCATCTGACTTCTCTGAAGCGATCAACATGCTAGGGAGCTGCAGGACTTTCAGAGGGTTCAGGGTTTAGGGTTTAGGGTTTAGGGTTTAGGGTTTAGGGTTTAGGGTTTAGGGTTTAGGGTTTAGGGAGCTTTCGCGTGTTCCTTGTTCACCAGTTCACGCAAAGTACAGTTCGCGCAGCAACGTGGGTTGAGTGCAGGCTGCTAGCCCAAGTCTTCCGAAGCATGTTTGCACATATCCTAGGGTAGTTTCATGGTCCCTGAGTATAGGCCCCTAAAACGGGTACCCCTTATACACCCTTTTCTACCTTGTACAACTTCAGGGCCCATACTTCAGAATCCTTTAAAGGAGGTAGGGGACCATCTTAAGGGCCCAGGTAACTATACCCTAAACCCTAAACCCTTTTTTGACCCCTGGAACTATGCCGGGACGAACGTCTGAGAGCAATGCCCTAAACGCTAAACCCTAAACCCTAAACCCTAAACCCTAAACCCTGAGACCTAGAACCCCCAAGAAAATCCGAACCCTACAGCCCTCGAACCCTGGAACCCTTGATCCTAAACCCTAAACCCTGATCCAAAAAAAACTGAAAATGCTCGCTCAACTCCCCATGTTGCCACGCTGCAGTTGCTCGAGGACGCGGCAATCCTTGGTTTAGGGTTTAGGGCAGGGTTTCCATGGTTTAGGGTCCAGGATTCTAGGGTTTAGGATTTCGGGCTCTGGGTTTAGGGTCCTAGGGCTTAGGGTTCTATGGCGTAAGGTCTTAGGTTGGGCCTAGGGCTTCGGGTTGCGGATCCCTTTCCTCAAATCCGTTAAGTGAAGTCACTCAAACGTACACCCTAGGCATTGCTTAGATAGGGTTTAGATGGGTTCAGGGCTGGGAGCTCCGAGCCCAGGAGTCCCTCATGTACCG
This sequence comes from Symbiodinium natans, assembly GCA_905221605.1. NCBI lineage: Eukaryota > Dinophyceae > Suessiales > Symbiodiniaceae > Symbiodinium > Symbiodinium natans. The sequence goes on along the minus strand of CAJNDS010002479.1, from coordinate 503,487 downwards.
AGGGCTCAAGGGCCCGAAAACGGAAGCCCTTGGTCAGTTCTCTAAGTTACCCTAGACCCTCAACCCTAAATCCCTTTCTCGGTACCCTAAGGAATAGGTGCCGCAAAAGAAGCAAGACCCAAAAAGGGGCCAGACTTTGGAGTTGGGAAAAATCGCGGCATCGCTTTGAGGGCTTCTGGATCTACGGATACCGTTTAGGGTTTAGGGCCTTTAGGGTTTTAGGGCTTTGTTGCTAGGGCCGAAGGCTTGTACAGTAGGACCGAAAGGGGCCATACCAGGCATATCTGACAGGCGCACTTTGATTGACGTTTGGGTTCCTTGCCTACGGCATGTAATAGGGCCAGGGTTTAGAGCTTCTAAACCTTAAGCCCTAAACCCTAAACCCTAAACCCTAAACCCTACCACTTTAGCAGCCTTATAAGTTCCGCAACCCGGAAGCTTTCGAACTACCACACTCTCAACCCCAAAGCCCTAACACTCGCCCAAACCTCTCAACCCTCAACCCTACACCCTTCAGTAAACCCTGAACTCACACCATCCTTAGGGTTTAGGGTTTAGGGTTTAGGGTTTAGGGTTTAGGGTTTAGGGTTTAGGGTATCCTCCTACATGCTGGTGGGCGTCGCTGTGCTGGGCTGTGAAAGCCGTACCTGCAGGTTGTTTGGGCCTATCGAGATTGTGGAGTACGAAGGATCCCTCTTGTAGGTTGTCGTTTCATGTTCCATAGCACTTGGGTTTTATTTGGGGCTTGCTTAAGAATCCGAAAGCATACTTGATGTCTCGCTTCTTACGATCTAGCTTTTGGTGCTTCAAGGCCTCCATTTTCTCGCACGAAGGTGAAAGGATTCTAGGGGTGTGAACTAGGCTGGCCCTTAAAAACTCTTTGAAAGATATTCCTGAGTAGGTTCCTCCTAAACCCAAGAACGGAAAATGTAGTAAAACATCCCAAAGGCCAGCTTAGTAAGGGTTTAGGGTTTAGGGTTTAGGGTTCAGGGTTTAGGGTTAAGGGTTTAGGGTTCATCGCTCGAGGTTGGTTGATATTTTGAGGTCGGGTGTTTGGGAGGTTCAATTTTGTGGGCCCACGGAAGTCTGCATTTCAGGGCAAAAGATGCAGGGTCTAAGGGTTTAAGATTGGGATGTTCCCCCCTTTATACTAACAGCCATTAATAGAAATGATAACGGGGGGGGGGGGGGTACGATAATCCCTATAAAGGTTTATAGGGTTTAGCGTTTAGGGTTCAGGGTTTAAGGGTTCAGGGTTAAGGGTTTAGGGTTTAGGGTTAAGGGTTTATAGGGTTTAGCGTTTAGGGTTTAAGGGTTAAGGGTTAAGGGTTTATGAGTATAAAGGGGCAACATCCCAAGTTGAAGATGTCGTAGAGTATGGAGGCTCAGGCCCGAAAGGATCTGCAAGCAGCTGTCAGGTTTAGGGTTTAGGGTTTAGGGTTTAGGGTTTAGGGTTTAGGGTTTAGGGTTTAGGGTTTAGGGTTTAGGGTTTAGGGTTTAGGGTTTAGGGTTTAGGGTTTAGGGTTTAAGGTTTGGTGAGGCTTGGGTGGTTGGAAAGTGTGCTCGCCCGGTGTCACGCGCGACCCTTTTGCCTCCAAACCCTACACCTTCTGAGGCATGGGGAGTGTCTGAGGCCAGCTCGAATAGGAAAGAACAAATCGTCACAACGTGCTGTCCGCTGCGACATCTGCCACTATACCAATAAAACAAAACCCTGACCCTAAACCGCAGAAACCCGAAAACCTGAATCCCCCAAACCTACAGACCATAACAATAACTCTTTCAACCCAGAAAGCCAGAAAACCTAAACTTAAACTTTCAATCCCCGAAATCCTGAACCATGGGACCCCTGAATCCCTCCTACCCTAAACCCTAAACCCTAAACCCTAAACCCTACACCCTAACCCCCATGAGAACCCTCGAGGCGCCTAGCATCTCAACGCGCATCTTGGTGAGCTCCTGGAACTCCAGAGCTCCCTTTGGGGGTTCAGGGTTTAGGGTTTAGGGTTTAGGGTTGAGGGTTTAGGGTTTAGGGTATGAACGCTCACACTTCGACAAGCCCAGGGCCCAAACATGCCAGGCTCTTCGACCTGCAAGCCCAACACCTAGAACAACTGACGACCGTCTCCAGAGCTTCCTGTGGGGGATTAGGATTTAGGGTTTTGGGTTGAGGGTTTGGGGTTTGGGGTTCAGGGTTTAGGGTCTAGGGTGCGTAGCCACTATATACCCCTGCACTTCCTCAGGGCCGTGCTCTGGATGAGGATGCTGCTCCCACAGGGTGTGGCTTAAGCGCTGCCTTAGCCTCGTCAGTTAAGACAGCCCCCCAAACCCTAAACCCTAAACCCTAAACCCTAAACCCTAAACTAAACCCTAAACCCTAAATGCTTTGCCTCTGGGTTTGCTTTGGGAGCGACAGCACGTAAACAGCAAGGTTGCCGGGCTCCTCGATGATGGACGGGTTGTTGCAATACCTTTCTGCCGACACGTCTGTCAAAGCAATGACGCGTGGCTCTTCGAATCTTTGGAAGTTCACGTTCCTTTTGCAAAGGTCCCTTCGTAAGGGGTTCTATGATGCAAGTTGCCTCAGCCCTAAACACTCCTCCTAGGCCCAAGAGTAACCTAGGAAGAAACAGGTTGGCCTTTTTGGTTTGAAGAGCTTTTTGTGGGGCTTAATAAGGGAACCGAAACCCTAAAACAGGGGAATAAGGGCCTGCTCTGGGTACTGGCCTTGCTTCAAGAACCGACGCAGGGTTTAGGGTTTAGAGTTTAGGGTTTAGGGTTTAGGGTTTGGGGTTTAGGGTTTAGGGTTTAGGGTTTAGGGTTTGGGGTTTGGGGTTTAGGGTTTAGGGTTTAGGGTTTAGGGTTTAGGGATGAATTCCGATGCCTTACATTCTTGGAACCCCCTTTGAGGAAGCGATTCTATAGGGTTGCCGCTGCTCCGAACCGAAGAGTCCATGGAGTCAGCTACATTCTTTGCCCTTGCTGGGGTCCCTTCTTTCAAGCTTGGGGCAGTAGATTTAGGCTGCGTACCCAGTACCTCCTGCATTTTTCGAGTTTAGGCAAGAAATTGTTGGGTACCAACCCTAAACCCTAAACCCTAAACAAACCGTATTTTCTAGAGTGAACCCTCGCATAGCCACTGCAGGAGCCAAGCGGCCACCAGCAACCGTACAAGTGCAAGTTGCGCGTCTTTTGCACTACGACCTGGAGGGGTTTAGGGTTTAGGGTTTATACGGTTTAGGGTTTAGGGTTTAGGGTTTAGGGTTTAGGGTCTAGGGTTAGGGCTTAGGCTTTCGGGTTTAGGGTCTAGGGTTTAGGGCTTAGGGTTTGGGGGGGGGGGGGGGGGGGGGGGTGGGGGGGAGGCAGCCCCTCTAGTAATAGGTGGTGTAGGGACGCAGAGGATAAAGGGATTAACCCTAAGCTCTAAACCCCTAAACCCTAAACCCCTAAACCCCTAAACCCCTAAACCCCTACACCCCTAAACCCCTAAACCCCTAAACCCGTTTCAGGAATCTATAGGCCATGCCCTGAAGCCTTACCTGTACTTCTTCGTTTGGCAGTGCCGAATTTGCTGGAACATATGCACGTTTCTGTGAACTACCCCCTGGTTCTTGGCAGGGAATGAGGGAATTCGGGCCCTATTTATACCCTTTAAGAGATTTTTTCGGGTACCTCATTCCCTCATTCTTTACTAAGAACCAGCCAGATTATTCGCCCAAGAGTATGGTAACCCAAACTCGGGTTTGTCCCAAAGCCGTCAGGCGCATGCCATTGATTGACACTTTGGGTTTAGGCCTTTTTAAGCCCGAAAGACTCTAAGCTTTAGAGCCCCAAAGAAGCCCCTAGATATTCATGGAGCCCTAGAATCTGAAGGCCTTTGTCGTTCTGAGGTGGGGTGTCCGGTCCTAGCCCTAAGCCCAAGTCGAACAAACCATAACTTACGCAGAAAATGCAGCACAAAGCGAGAGCCTTTAAAGCAACACAAGCCATCAAAGCACCCTAAACCCTAAACGCTTTTTCGCCCGCGACTTAGAGGGCCAAATAACACAGGAACTCGGTTCTAGGCCAGCGGAACCCTTTAAAACCCTAAACCTTACTTGGACTCGGGAGGGCTTGGGGCTTAGGGAGTATAAGGTTTAGGGTTCGGGGTTGTTAGCATACATGGGGAGCGGGGGAGCAGAGGGCACTTGCAATTTCAAAGGGATTTTTTTTGAGGCGGTGTACATCCTGGTTATGTAGGGATTTTGAGAGAATAGTATTGGAGTTAAGATTCAGGGCCTTGGGGCCTACCTGGACCCATTGCAGTTCTCCTTGGAGGCACCCGAGTTTTTTGCAAGGTTCAGATGATGCGAGGAGCAAGTACGAGCTATTTACAACCCCAAACAACTCAAACCCTGATTCCTTTGTAGTGATATACTGGCTGTCTCTTAGTAGGGAAAAGGAATGAGGTACCCTATATCCCCCTATATACAACCTTTACGGAATTATGTAGGGTACCTCATTCCCCCATTCCCTACTAAGAAAACAATTCTCAACCCTAGACCCTAAACCCGAAGCCCTATGCCCTAAACCCTATAGGGCTTAGGACTGTTGCAGCTTTATACCGGCAACTTTGGCGGTCCAGGTACACCCTAAACTCTGGTATAGGTTCCGGTATTAGCTCTCAAGGCCCGGACGGTGAGTTCGTGCTGGTTTGCGCGGCTGAGCACCTCGCCCCGTCGCAGGGAACTTGCCAGTCTGGGGTTTTAGGAGGTTTGGGGGCTAAAACCTAAACCCTAAACCCTAAACCCTGAACATTCAAAGCCTTTAGGTGTTGGGTTTAGTTGGCAATGTTAAGGTCTAGGATTGAGAGCCGGAGGATCTTAAGACCTTCCACCCAAAACCTTGCACGGCGTCCCCCAACCCTAAACGCGAAACCCCATAAACCCTAATTCAACCCTAACCTCTAAACCCTAAACCCTACTGGGTGATTTCCGGCTTTCGGGGCTTAAAAGGCCGACCTTCCGGTCTAAAGAGGGATGTAAAGATCCAAAAGGCTTGCTGCCTAATTCCCTCACTCCCTATCCCTAAACCCTAAACCCTAAACCCTAAACCCTAAACCCTAAATACACCCTAAACCCTAAAACCCTAAACCCTTACTGAGCACCCGTATTACTTACTCGGCGCCGAGGTCCATTCCTACAACTTCGGAAGGGCCGGGACGAAAAGGTCCCGGGATGCAGGCGTAGGGTTAGGGTTTAATTAGGGTTTAGGGTTTAGGGTTTAGGGTTTAGGGTTTAGGGTTTAGGGTTTAGGGTTTAGGGTTTAGGGCTTAGGGTACAAGTAAGGGCTTGAAAACCCCCAAATAAGCCTTAGGAAGCCCGAATAAGAGAACATGGCCCCATTACACCCGCCCCCCCTCCCTTCCAGCCTTTTCCCTACTTGGGAGAAGACCCTGGAACAAAGTATAAACTTTTTTGGTAGAAGTAGCTGTTATAGGAACCCAAACCCCCAAAAAAGTATTAAAGTATAGTACTCCAAAATCCAGTATTTTGGTTCCTTGTGAGGTAGTTAGTTCGGACGGCGGGTTTGGGGATTGGAGTTCGGAGGTTCACGGGGTCACCCTTGGGTTTAGAGTTTGGATTAGGGCTTAGCCCACACCATCCAGCACAAGACCCTAAACCCTAAACCCTAAACCCTAAACCCTACACCCTAAAACCTAAACCCTAAACCCTAAACCCTAACCCTAAACTTGCAGCAGGACTCCTCGCCACTGCCTGCCTCGCGCTTGTTCCCCCCCAAACCCTAAACCCTAAGCCCTAGACCCTAGACCCTAAACCCTAAACCCTAAACCCTAAACCCTAAACCCTAAACCCTAAACCCTAAACCCTAAACCCTAAACCCTAAACCGCTGCGAACCTCTGACGACAGTTACCACGAGAAGCTGGGCATGCATGATCATGTACGTGCGTTCTATGGGGTAATTCTAATTCATGGTTGGGATAATATTTAGAAAAAAACGCTGTGTTATTCCTTATTGGGCTTAAGTACGTACCCACATGGCACCCAACTATGACTAAGAATTCGTGGGAGGGGGCCGCTTCCAGCATCCCTTGCTAGGTGCCGAGACGCTGTGACCAGGAACTTCACTTTGGGAAAGCGAGCGCATAAGGCCTGGCCAGGTTCACCAGTCATGGGAAAAGAACAAGAAACGCGCGTCTTTAGAGGGTCCTTAAGGCAGGGGGGGGGGGGGGGGGTTCATGGGGGCATGTATTTAGGGAATTTTAGGGAAGCTTAGGGAGCCTTAGGGAGTAGTGGGACGGATCCCTGCCCGTGGGGGCACCCAACAAATGCGTCCAGGAGCCCAATATGGGTGGGGTCTAGCGCGTTTTTCGAAAACAAGAAAAATGTACGTACCTCAAGATGTTGCCCTTCGGAAGCCGAATTTGGAGCCGGATGTTGGCTTCCCAAGCGGGGGCGGCTTGTGACACCACCCGGGGTAGCTAAAGCTAAGGCTGGCGCCTAGCGACTAGGGCTGGCGCCTAGCGGCGAACGACCACGGGTCACATCCCCCCCGAATCACCCTCCCTGAAGGACCCTAGAAGTTTTGTTTGGGTTGATGAGTTTTATGTCCTAGACCCCAAAAGACGTAAACACCCCAAACCCTAAACACCCTTGTTCCTTGACCCTTGTCTTCCAACCCGCCTCTCCGTGAGAAACCCGAAACCTCCCCATTTCACATGGTGACTTCTCTGAATTAGGGCCCCTTTTGGGGTTACTACTGTAAGGCGGCCCCTAATATTGAGGGCATGCAAAAAAGGGAACTCACCACATGAACATAAACCTGCATGGCCCAAGTCGAAGCCAAATTTGCCCCCTGCGCCCGAGGGTTCAAGAATTAGGGTTTAGGGTTTAGGGTTTAGGGTTTAGGGTTTAGGGTTTAGGGCGGATCATCGGGTTTAGTGTCCGAGGCCTAGAGCCAGGGTTCAAGCTCCAGCACTTAGATTTTAGGGTTCAGGGCCTCGGGTTTAAGGTTTAAGCTTCATGACAACGAAAATAGCCCTAAACCCAAAACCCAAAACCCAAAACCCAAAACCCTAAACCCTAAACCCTATGTTAACGTTATGGGGTCGAAAGGGTTGGTGGGAAGATGCCCGGTCTACTCTGGTAGCGAGCTTCGCTAGATGCTTGGACTCTAAACCCTAAACAACCCGAACCCTACTAAACCCACAAACCCCAAACCCAGGCCCTAGACCCTTTATGGGCCCTAAACCCAAAACCCAAAACCCCAAACCCAAAACCCCAAACCCAAGACCCAAAACCCAAAACCCAAAAACCCAAAAACCCAAAACCCAAAAACCCAAAACCCAAAACCCAACTCCCAAAACCCTAAACCGAAACCTCCGGGGCCTGCAGTGAGGCCACATCTGCCGAAGCAACGCCGTCGCCTGGCCACGAGGCCCCGAGCTAAGGATGTCTGGGATGGTTTTAAGGGGGCAAAAAAGAAGGGTTTAGGGTTTAGGGTTTGGGGTTTAGGGTTTAGGGTTTAGGGTTTAGGGTTTAGGGTTTAGGGTTTGGGGTTTAGGGTTCAGGGCTGAAGGTGAGCTTAGGGCTTTTTAGGTAGGGCTGAGGGTGTAGAGGTAGTTAAACTCAGGGTAAGTAACCTTCCATGGGTTCTACAATGTCCTGCAGGGATCAGGGCCCAAGAACTTTGACATCCATCCTAAACCCCAGAGAGTAGACCCTAGACCTCAACGCTAAACCTTAAACCCTAAACCCTAAACCCTACTTGATTCAGATCCCTACGCTGATGTTTCGATTTCTTTCTCAAGAACCCTAAACCCTAAACCCGAACTCCCCATTTTGAGCCCTACTTGAAACCTCATGGTACTTGTTAACCGATTGTAACTGTACTTAACAAGGGTTTAGGGTTTAGGGTTTAGGGTCTAGGGGAACAGTACTTCTAACTGGACTTATAACCTTTTTCGGGCACTTAAGGGGCTTATAAGTGGGTTATAAGTACAGATATGATTCGTTGACAAGTACCATGCCCTAACGCCCACGAGCTTCCCTGCTGCTGTGCACTTCGTGGGTTAGCTATGGTTTAGGGTCCAGGGCCAAGGTTTAGGGTTTAGCAAGGTGAGCTACAAGTACCTGAATTCAGGTTTTAACGTGGGCTGCCCTACATATCACCCTTCTTATCACCACCAATGAACCTTCAAGTAGTAGCCCTTAACCCTAAACCCTTCTTGACACTACCCATGAACCCTCAAGTAAGCTAAGGCGTTCCTTTGGAAAAGTCGTTTATACCGGATTGGAAGACGAGATGCATTTCCTCCCCCCCCCCCCCCCCCGCCTCCCCTTGTTTTCCAGTATATGAAGTCCGAAGATCTAAACAGCACAGGGTTTAGGATTTCCGGCTCAGGTTTTAGGTCGGTAGTAAGGTGTAGGGTTGAGCCACAGAGTTCAAAATTAGCGTAGATTCCTAAACCCTAGCCCTGAACCCTAGACCAGACGCGAGGCTTGGGGCTGGGGGACCGAACTTACTATCCTGGTACCCCAGAAACCATACTTTTAAGAAGGGCACCCTTTTTTGGTTGGTTAATGTATAAGGGAACCTTGAACCAAAAAAAGGAAAAGGGTACCACTGGGCTACCAGGCTATTTAGGGTTATCCTAAACCCTAAACCCTAACCCTCAACCCTCAACCCTAAACCCTAACCCTTTTCAACCCTAACCCTAAACCCTAAACCCTAAACCCTAAACCCTAAACCCAAGTCAAGTCCTCTAAGTAGTGGGCCCCCCGCGCCTCCACAGCAGGGGTCGAGGTCTGGCGACATGCCGCGCCAAGCTCCCAGCTTCCTTGGCAAAAGGAGGCCCCTAAACCCTAAACCAAAGGTTTAGGGTTTAGGGTTTAGGGTTTAGGGTTTAGGGTTTAGGGTTTAGGGTTTAGGGTTTAGGGGTCAGGGTTTAGGAACCCTATAAGCCCTAGAACCCCTACAAACCAACAAGCCCTTCAACTAGCCTTCAACCTTATACGGCCTTGATAGGCCCCAAACCCCTGCAAACCCGGCATCCTACAAGCCCGAGATCCTATACGCCCGAAGCACTAAAAACCCTACGAACCCAACAACACCCTCTAAACACTATCCCCTAAACCCTAAACCCTAAACCCTAAACCCTAAACCCTAAACCCAACCCCATGAGCCCTACATCCTACAAGACCTGAACCCCCGAAAACCCTAAGCCTTCCACCTTCGGTCCCTGGGTGTTTAGGGTTCAGGGGTTTAGGGTTTAGGGTTTAGGGTTTGGGGTTTGGGGTTTAGGGTTTAGGGTTTAGGGCTTAGGGTTTAGGGTTTAGGGTCAGAAAGCTTCTATGCTTAAGGTTCATGCTTGTTGCTAGGGAGATGTTGATGGCTTCCCCACCCTTTGTCACCATAAAAGCACTTCTGCGCAACATCAGATGCCAGAACCCTCAACCCTAAACACAGAACCCTCAACCCTAAACACCCACAAACCCTCCTAAAACCCTAAACCGTAAAAAACTCTCAACCCCTAAAACCCCTAAACCCTAAAACTTTTAAACCCAATATGCCCTTCGTATCTGGCTAATGCAGCACTGGCGACAAAGCGATGGGCAGGCCCAACTCCTGTAGAACGGGGTTTGTAGGGTTTAGGGTTTAGGGTTTAGGGTTTAGGGTTTAGGGCTTGGGTTTGTAGGGTTTGTAGGGTTTGTAGGGTTTGTAGGGTTTGTAGGGTTTGTAGGGTTTGTAGGGTTTGTAGGGTTTGTAGGGTTTGTAGGGTTTGGGGTATAGGGTTTGGGGTTTAGAGCTTTTGGGGCTGTTGCATAGGGTTTCGGGCTGATAGAGTTTCCAGATTTGCTACGTGTAGGGCGCAAATTTGCCCAAGCTCTAGTGCAAACCGCAAGAATTCTGAGTGACATGAAGTTTGGGTTCGGGTGTACTTGAGGGTTCATGGGTGGTTGTTGGTGAGTTAAAAGCAAGGCAGCCTGCATTATGGCCGTAATTCGCTTATACCTACCCATGAGCCCTCAAGAATCCCTAAACCCTAAACCCTAAACCCTAACCCTAAGTCCTAAGTCCTAAACCCTAAACCCTAAACCCTAGAGCCTGTTTGATGCGCCCCGTGTCTGACATCGCCACTCACTCAAGCAGTGGCCAGTGCATCACATGTGCCCTTGCAGGCGCAGACCGAAAGGCCCCTCAAGGCCCTGAAGGGTTCAAAATTCAGGGTTCAGGGGTTAGGGCTTAGGGTTTAGGGTTTAGGGTGTACGGCTGGGTTTAGGGTTTTGGGGCTTAGGGTTTGTGACTACTTCGAGTGATACACTCAGCAAACAAGGGGGGAGGGGATCATGTTGGCAAATACCTGAACCTGTGGGTCCCCAAACCCGAAGCCAACCTTTTTGCAGCAAACCCGAAACCCCCCTAAACCCTAAACCCTGCTGCAATTATTTTCGGATGCACTTCGGCACCATCGTTTTTTTAAGCTGCCTTTTTAAGTAAGCCCAAGAGGCTAAAGATCTAAGGCCACGGTAAAGAAACCCGGAGTGTTTATGTGCCCCTCTTCACCCACATAAAGCCTATAAGATAGAGTTTAGAGCCGATGCATCCACGGCAGTCTTGTCCATGACTAGTTCACGTTTAGGATAATATTATACATTTAAAATGCTTATTCCTTATTGGGTTTTAAGTAACCTTCAAAATGTAAAATGGTACCCAACTATGACAAAGATGACACAGCCTGCTGGACACACCTGATGCTCCCGAAGAGCACGCCGCAGGGCCGCGACCATCGCAAACGCGGCTGAGGGTTTGGAATTTAGGGCTTCGGGCAGACGCTATCCCCCTAAACCCGAGACCTGATCGTTCCCAGGTACCCTGTATACTCCCTTAAAGGGTATGTATGGGCCCGAATTCCCTCATTCCCAAGAACCAGGGGGTGTTCTGATACAGAGCCTTGTGTTTAGGGTTTAGTGCTTAGGGTTTAGGGTTAAGGTCTAGGCGTATCCCAGAAAGAACGTGACTCTCCTATAATACTATTCTACGAAAAGGAACCCCCTGGCAAGTTCATCCATTTGCTAAGCCAAGAACATGGACATCGGCCCTGCTGCGCAGCTATCCTTCAGCGCGAATTAATGGGTGTAGACACCCCGGCGTTTTGAGGACTTCGGAGAAGGGTCTCAACAAGCAGATTTAGGATTTAAGATTTAGGGTTTAGGGTTTAGGATTTAGGGTTTAGGGTTACTTCCCTAAAGTAGCGATGCTCACTTGGCCTCTTCGCCGTCTCCCCTACCAACATGGGAGTCTGACCGTGCAGCGAGCACGGCCATCTAAGCGCTGACGGGGCCCCAAGCCCCAAAACCTGTGCAGTTCCGGGCCTTTTCCAGACCTGATCCTGGGCTGTAAGGGGGTTGGGAGTCCAAATGCAACCTAAAATCCACTGAAACCTAACAAGGGAAAGAAATGGAAACAACAGAAATGGCTGTTTGCTATGATGGGGATATCCTTTCTGGGGGTTCCCATTGTAGGGATGATAGTATTTGCGGTATAGTAGGGGTAACCCTTTTTTGGGAAATGCCCATATGGGTAGCTCTATATTAGGGCCCCTTTTGTTGGGGTCGTATTTGGAGTACGACACCCTTGGAAAAACAGACCACGGAAGGGAACGTAACTTCGATGACTACCCACTTCAAACCCTAAACCCCCAACTCTCAACCCTAAGCCCCACACCCTAAACCCTAGACCCTAAACCCGAATTTGAACTACCGGGGTTCAGAGCTCCTCTTGTAGCACAGCGTGGGTTGGGCGCAATGTCCGGGCTGTGTTCTTGTGAACTACAGGAGCCCTTCAAGGGCTTCCTGCAAGCACGGTTAAGGTTTGAGGTTTAGGGTTTAGGGTTTAGGGTTTAGGGCTTAGGGGTTTAGGGTTAGGGATTAGGTTTTAGGGGTTTACGGTTAGCCCACGAAACTGATGCTGCTCACGCTCCACTTACACCGGACACTTTCAGCTAGTTGCAAGCTGCCGGTGCTGGAAAAAGCCTCGGAAACAAGAAAAAAAAACCTGGCGCACCGCCGACTGGATAAGGACATTTTATTGGGGAAGGGGGGGGGGTTTGGCCTTGCGGTCCTTCTAAATGAATAAATAAACAAAAACATAAATAAATATGTACATACGTATGTATGTATGTGTGTGGAATTCAACGTACTCCCTTTTGAATTCTTTTGGAGATATGCCAAAGGAGTCTGTTGAACATTTTTGGGGGTGTTACATATGTTGGTGGAAAATGAAGGTATACATGGTAAAGCACGGCCAGTGCATGGATGTTTTCTGGAGGAAGCGAATCGCCCCAAGACTCCTTAGAGCCACTTAGAGCTACCACGGCTGGGAGGCTGCAGTAGCGGTCCCTTACTCGATGGGAGCAAGTCGGCCATTAGCGGTAAGTATCAAAATCCCACACCCCCCCCCCCCCCCCCCCCCCCCTATATCACATACTGACAACATCGTATACCTTCTTGGCGGAATACTACGGGGATCAGGGTTCAGGCCTGAGGTATTCGCCCTTCTCAAACGGTTGGGGTTGGTGCCGTTCCTAGCACAGGGGGTATGGCGGCCATGTCCCTAACGCTAAACCCGAGAGGCCGCCATGCCGGTTTAGGATCCAGTGCTTTCGATGCGACTGTTGTCACCCAGCCGGCACTCACTTGGCCGGCTGCGGCTGCAACAAGAAGCCTCACAGGCTTCTGCTTTCAAGAACTTACTTGCTGAGTCCCAAACAAAGATTATCTTTCAACTGTGGTAGGGTTCTATGTGCTCTCCAATTAAAGGTTACCTACTCAGCTACTAAGCCCGAAGACTTAGAAACCTAAGACCTACTTTGGATGATCTCCACCAAAATTGCTTGAAGCCCGTAGCCCATAGGATCCCCCTTGTGTGGGTAGTTCAAATCGGAGGGTTGAAGCTTTAGGGCGGGCAGTTCTCGACATGAGGGGGTCCCCTTCGAGGGTCCTTTTTGTAAGGTGCCGTTCTTCTTTAGGACCCCAAACACCGAGTTTAGAGAACTACCCATATATGGTTCTGATATTGCACCCAAGGATATTCCTTAACTAAGCTTCATTACACTTAGTCGACCTTGAGAAAGGGGAGGCAAAACGGGTGGGGGGGGGAGGGGTGCATCATAGAAAGCAACACAGAAGTCCTTTTTGCCCTAAACCCTGAACCCTAAACCCTAAACCCTTCAAGCGCGAGAAGAGCGACGGAACTGGTTCGGATCCTTCTTCCTCGGGCGCAGGCCACCGAAGAGGTCCTGCAAGCCGGGGGAAGCAGAGGAGTTAGGATTTAGGGTGTAGTTTAGGGTTTAGGGTTTAGGGTTTAGGGTTTAGGCTTTAGGGTTTAGGGGTAGTCATCAAGGAATTCAAACTTGGACCTGTACCCTAAGAGGGCAATGTACTCCCCATCTGGCCCGTCTATGGGGGTTTACGAAAATGAGGGGCCTCCAAAATACACCCCAAATAGTAGGAATCCCTTATAAGAAGGACCCCGATAAGGTACCCCGATAAGGTACCGCCAATTTCGGAAACCCTAAACCCTTATTCCCTTAGAGGGTCCTGTTGAGAAGGGTTCCCAAACTAAGGGTACAACTGTAGGGATCCGAGGTGGAGTCACATGAAGCAAGGGCCTGAGGAAATCTGAACCCTCAACCCTAAACCCTAAACCCTAACCCTAAACCCTAAACCCTAAACCCTACACCTTGATGCCTTAGACCTACAAGGGCTCTTTGGCGGTCTAGGGCACCTGCTGACAGCAGGAGTTAGGAGCAATTGCTTTAGTGTGCGTGGCCCAGGGCTCTAGCCTAAGGCTTCGGAAGCTTGGCGTTTTCAACTTAAGCCCTGACTCTACTTTAGGGAGCAACAGGGCTCAAGTGTTTAAGGTTTAGGGTTTAGGGATGCTTGCAGGGGTAAAAGTGCCCTAATTGAAGTTATAATACAGGTTGCCTTTGCTTACAACCCTACAAAACAACTACCCCTGAACCTTCCGAAGCCCTAAACCCTGAACCCTGTTTTGCATCAAGGACTCTGGCAGATTGCTGACCCTAAACCCTAGAATCTAATGCCAGCGGAAGACAATCGCTTGGGATCGGCTTAGGGGGTTAGCGTTTAGGGTTTAGGGTTTAGGGTTTAGGGTTTGGGGTTTAGGGTGAACGCCTCGAAGTCTTCCTCGTCGCCACGCAGCCATAGCACCGCCTGGCTTCCAGGAAACCCCCCGGCTGATGCTAAACATTCCTTCTACGTAGACCCAAGAGTAACCTAGGAATAAAGAGGGTTTTAGGGTTTAGGGTTTGGGGCTACTAGACCCAAGAGTAGCCTAGAAGGAAGAAGTCTGCCCTGCCTGTTTTGGCTTAGAGGGGGAAGATAAGGGAACCGAAAAGAATCAGAGCCTACCCTGGGTCGTACATACTGCTGTCTAAAGGGTCACGATAATGGGGATATCAACAGGGGCGGTGAGAGATGATTGGGGATGACAAGGGTTTATACTAGGGTTCAAGGTTTAGTGTTTAGGGTTTAGAATTTAGTGTGAAAAACTGGACCCCTAGACCTAAACACACAAAGCACAAACACAAGCGCCCGCACCAGCATGAGTGCAAGCACATAACAAACAAACAAACAAACAAGCAAACATAACCAAAAGCAAAAGCAACAGCAAGAGCAAAAAACAAAACGAAGTAAAGCAAAACAAAAACAAGCAAGAACGAACCAACAAGCAACCAACACACGCACACACACACACACACACACACACACACACACACACACACACACACACACACACACACACACACACACACACACACACACACACATACACACCCACACGCACACGCACACGCACACGCACACGCACACGCACACGCACACGCGCACGCGCACGCGCACACGCACACACGCACACATGGACGCTGCACACGCACGCACGCACCACAGCACTCACGCGCACCCGCACACACACAACACACACACACACACACACACACACCCACACCACGCACTCACGCACACCACACGCACGCACGCACTCACATCACTCACGCACGCACGCACGCACGCCGCACGCACGCACGCACGCACGCACGCACGCACGCACGCACGCACGCACGCACGCACGCACGCACGCACGCACGCACGCACGCACCGCACGCACGCACCTCACCACGGCACGCACACACGCACACACACACACACACACACACACACACACACAACACACACACACACACACACACACACCCACACACACACACACACACACACACACACACACACACCCACCCACCCACGCACGCACGCACGCACGCACGCACGCACGCACGCACGCACGCACGCACGCACGCACGCACGCACGCACGCACGCACGCACGCACCACACACACACACACACAACACTCACACAACTCCCCCCGGCTTTCCAGCCCCTGCCTTTTCGCTTGCCAACTTTCGACCTTGGATGGTGGAAACCAAAGCCCCTGCAAAACCCTGCAAGCCATGTAAACGAAACAAAAACCCAATCCCATAAACAATTCCCCTGAGCCCTATAAACAACCGCTGGGCAAGTCTCAGAGCTAACTTCCCCCTAAACGTACACAGCTTCACCAAGGCGTTGGCATCTGAATAATTTCAAGGGATTAAGACTCGTACTTAATATACTCCTAATATGGCCCTTATATTCCCTTGCCAAATTAGGATCCCAGGTAGAGTCCCTTGGTCACTGAAGCTAAGCCGGATGCACGAGCCAAAAGACTAACCACTCGTGGCCCTGTAGCAGTGGCCTATGAGGCTAAGCCCCAAACCCACCACCCAACAACACCCTAAACTCTATGAAACCTTCAAGGCCTTTAATTCCGAGGACCCTCATCCGAGCCTGAGAGTGTTTCAGGATCTCAGAGCCTACCGGGGGTGTCCTTAAAGACCCATCTCTGTTCCCGTAATGGTTTAGGGTTCAGGGTTCTGCCCCAACGTAGAACAATCCGGTGTGTAAGGACCTCTACATTTGCCCCCCCCCCCCCCCCCCCCCCCGCAATCAACGCTGATCTCTGCCCCTGCCAAAGCCCCCCTAAGATCCTGAAATCCCCGCTTGGGGGTTTAGGGTTTAGGGTTTAGGGTTTAGGGTTTAGGGTTTAGGGAGTGCTTGAAGGCTCATGGGTAGTAATACTATACCATAGTATAAGTTGCCCCACTCAGAACCCCACTTCTCACTACGCATGAACCTGCAAGTAGGGGACCCAACGCCTGCTCTTTAGTTCTTCTCTCTGTTTTTTGATTTGTTTTTTTTTTTGGGGGGGGGGAAGACGGGGGCGGGGGTGGGGAGGGAGGTTGACAACACTCCTTGCGCGATTCTCACATGACCCTAAACCCCAAATCCTACACCCTGGACATAGACTCTGAAGATTTGCCCCTCACAACTTGATGTTGCAACTTCCACGAAACAAGTTGGGGGGGTTATATAGGTTTGAGTTCAGGGCTTGCGTCTTTTGTTCTGCTTTGTGAAAACCTATATGTTCCTAAACCCTAACCCTAAATCCTACACCCTACACCCTACACCCTAAACCCTAAACCCTAAACCCTAACCGAAAATGCTCCACTGCCGCACGCCGGCCGTCGCAAGAGGGTCTTGCTTGTCGCATCGTCTTCTTGAAGCGGATGAAATCCTCCTGGCCGCAGGGCTGAGCTGCACAGGGTTTAGGGTTTGGGGTTTGGGGTTTGAAAGTTTAGGGTTTAGGGTTTAGGGTTTAGGGCTTATGGAGCGAAACTTGGAGGATCAGGTGTAAGTAGTTAAAATCATGTGAACATACCCAGGATAACAGGAGCCAGATTCGCATCAGGGCGCTTTTCCCTCTACTTCGTACCTACTTACATAACCTTGGTAGCCCAGCAACCATATCATAATAAGGGCACCCTTTTGGGGGTTGGTTACTTTATAAGGGAACCTTGAACCAAAAAAAGGGTAAAGGGAACCAGTGGGCTACCAAGTAACTCCCCCGACCCTCCGACAAGACCTGATCCCGGATGTCGCCGCAAGTGCGGCCGGCCCCGGCGGCCTTTAGCCCTGAACACTAAACCCTAGACCCTAAACCCTAAACCCTAAACCCTAGCCCTAACCCTAAACCCTAAACCCTAAACCCAACCCCCAAACCGCAAACCCTATCCCTAAACCCTAAACCCCAAACCCCAGACCCTAACCCTAAACCCTAAACCCCCTGGGGGAGACAGTGGGGAGTGGGGGCTTAAGGCTTCGGAATCCGCAATCATGCTTTGACGACCACGGACCAAACCCTACGTGCGAAGCCCTGAATGGGTTTAGGATTTAGGATTTAGGATTTAGGGCGACGCGAGCAGTTCTTCCAACCAGCTTGCAACCGCTCGAACCCTAAACCCTATAAACCCTAAACCCTAAACCCTAAACCCGGATTTGTGCAAAAGTGTCGAAAAGTCCTATACTCCCCCTTAGAACCGCGATAAGAAGAACATTGTTAATGTCTTGTCTGGCTTTTCTATAAACCAGTACAAATATTTCCAAAGGGGGGCTACAGCATCACTGCTGTAGCATGCGATTGCTCACTTGAACCTCACGACCTGAACAGCGTCGGGCTCTAAGACTAAATTCCCAAACTCTCAACCCTCGACAGGGTTTAGGGTTTTTTTTTTTGCCACCCGCTTAGCTGACCTCTAGGTTTAGGGTTTAGGGTTTGGGGTTTGGGGTTTGGGGTTTGGGGTTTGGCACCCCATGGAGTTCGAGAGAGCTCCTTGGAAAGGATGGTGTCCAGATACTCCTTCCCCAGCGTCTTGGCGTCCTCGGTATTTTTTTGGTGAAGCTTGCAAGGGTTTAGGGTTGTTTTGGTCTTGAAGAGAACCTTTGTTCTGGGAGGAACTCTTCGTGGCCCTACTGTTGGCAGAATCATCTTGGATCTGTGCTTGAAAGACCTCTCAGAATCCCCAAACCCGGACATCGCACGACCGATGATCTACGAGTTGAAAGAGTCCCGGGTTTTGGGGTTTACCCTAAACCGCAAACCCCAAACCCGAAACCATGCCAAACCCTTAGCCTGCAAAACCTGTCTTTTAAACGGCTGCGTACAACTCTTAACCCTAAACCAACCGCAGAAACCTAAACCCGATATAGCAGCACAATCCACATGTCAAGCTCACCCGCTTCCTGGTTGTAATATTCTCTCAGAAAGTATCGTTTATGGGTTTAGGGTTTAAGGATAGGTAAGCAGCTAATCCCACTATGATATGATTGTACTCCAATCGGCTTTTTGCTCGAGGCCCAGGGGGTCTTGGCAAGCAGGAGTCAGCTTGTATACTAGCATACTCTCACTTTATCACCTGCTTGCGAAATTCCTGGAGCCTCTAAGTGCACGCCCCAAACCCTGTAAACCTGTAAACCCAACCCTGTAAACCCTCAAACCCTAAACCCTATGAACCCCGTGACAACCCTGCGAACCCCCTAAACCCCATGAACCCTGAACCCGAAGCCCTAAACCTTCAATCGTATAAACCCTAAATCCTTTACAGCCTAATTAAACCCAAATCTTATAACCTGAGCCCTAAACCCCTATATGTAAAACCTCCCTGTGAACCTTAAACCCTATGAACCCTAAACCCAAATCCTAAACCCTAAACCCTAATCCTAAACCCTAAACTAAACCCTAAACCCTAAACCCTAAACCCTAAAACCCTGGGTTTCTATTGGCTTCCTAGCCCTTAAAACCCTAAACCCTAAACCCTAAACCCTAAACCCTAAAGCCTAAAGCCTAAAGCCTAAAGCCTAAAGCCTAAAGCCTAAACCCTAAACCCTAAACCCTAAACCCTAAACCCTAAACCCTAAACCCTAAACGAAACTCCCGGCCCGGATGCTCGCAGCTTCTGCGCCCATTCCTCGCGGTACTCTCGCGCCTCCTTGCCACAATGGGACTCTCCATTGCAACGAATGGGGTTTAGGGTTTAGGGTTTAGGGTTTAGGGTTTAGGTCGATGTATCACCTGATGGACCTTCCAACCGGATCCTGCCTTGAGCGAGCATGTGAGTCGAAGCCCGAAGCACCAAACCCCAAACCGCAAACCTTAAACCCTAAACCCTAAACCCTAAACCCTAAACCCTAAACCCTAAACCCTAAACCCTAAACTTAAACCCGAAACGCTAAGCCGCTAAGCCCTTGGCGTTGGGTTCTCGAGTCCCTGGTATGGGCCCATATTGAAGGGGAGCTGGGGTGATGTGCCCCATGGAGACCCGAGCCTGAAAGGGTTTAGGGTTTAGGGGTTTAGGGGTTTAGGAGTTTAGGGGTTTAGGGGTTTAGGGGTTTAGGGGTTTAGGGGTTGAGGGTTGAGGGGATTAGGGGTTTAGGGGTTGAGGGGTTGAGGGGTTTGAGGTTTAAGGTTTAGGCTTCTTACGTACTCTCCCCGGACAGTCTTTCCACCTTGGATTTGGAGTCTAGGCCCTCTAGGCCATGAGGTTCGGATTGGGGAAAAAGATTAAGGGGGGCTTGCAGTACGCGAAAAAAGTCAAAGGCTACTAAACTTCATGAGCAACTATGGAAGTCACCCCCCTGGAAGCACAAAGCCGCAGGGTTTAGGGACTACCTCAGACCCATCGACCCATCGACCAGCTGGCACAAGAAAAACCCGGAGAGACAGGACATCGAGTTCAGGGGCGTAGAAGGTTTGGAGAACGCGCCGAATACCTTCGAGAGCAAAACCCCCCAAAACAGCGGCCACTCGGTGGTGATGGCGTGGTTGCTTCTTAGCCCCAATCTTTTGTGAGACCCCGATGGCTCCCGACTGCTTCAAGTCCCCTCCCTCTCTCTCGCTCTCCCGCTCTCCCGCTCTCTCGTTCTCTCTCTCTCTCTCTCTCTCTCTCTCTCTCTCTTTCTCTCTCTCTTGTCTCTCTCTTTCGCTGGGGCACAGGCCATGGCATGCAGTTGAGGACACTTGACAACAACGCATTTTTTGCTTCTTACCATGTACATGCCTGGGTTGCAGCACTCACATGTGCAGTGACCTGTCTCACAATACAGAGATCCCCAAAGAAGAGCTCGCACCTGCATGTCGGCATCTGTCTCTTTGTCTGGTTGCTTCTCTGCTCCCTTCTGTCTTCCGTGCACCCGTGCCCGTTGTTGGTACCCGCATGAACCCTAAACCCTAAAAGCCCTAAACCGTAAACCCTTAAGCCTTAAACCCTAGAAGCCCTGAACCCTAAACGCGCTTAACCCTAAACCCGAAACCCTAATTGCCCTAAACCCTAAACGCTTAACCCGAACAGCCCAAACCTTAAAAGCCCCAAACCCCAACACCCTGAGGCAAAGCACCCTAAATCCTCAAAACCTGAAGCCCTACTACACCCTAAAAGCCCTAAACCCTAAACTCTAAACCAAAACCCCAACAGCCGAAAACCCTAAAAGCCCTTAACCCCAACACTATACTGAACTTGGAGCCCTCGCAACAGGTGCAACTTTTGCTGTTTCTTCGGAATAACAGTACCCAAACATCAAAAACACTTCCCAAGAATCTCTGAGCACTTAACCCTAAAAAGCCCTCAACCCCCGACACCCTGAGGCAAAGCACTCCTCAACCCTAAACCCTAAACCCTAGACCCTAAACCCTAAACCCCAAACCGCAATGCAGATCACTCCTTCGTTAGTGCCCGCCGTCCATGGACTTCAGCGCCGACCTCGCCCCAGGTCGCCATGTCCTGCCGCAGGCTCCCCAAGGTCTACAGGGAGGGGCCCCCCAGTTATAAGTAGAGTTATAAGGGCCCTAAACTGGGTTGTAAAGACCCTAGATTTGGTTATAAGTCCCTTTACTCTAGTTAGTATAGTAATTAAGGGGGGCCCTCCTTGTAGGGTCTAGGGTTTAGGGTTTAGGGTCCAGGAAAGTCATGCTGCAAGAAGGGACTGTGAACAGTTCAAACTTTCATGGCTTTCTTGTACCTTCGGTTTCTTCCACTCTTCCGTTCTTGGCGACTTTGTTTCCCTCATTCCGCTAGATCTATTCTTACCTTCTTGCCTTCATGGAGTTTTCTCACGGTCCTGGACGTCTCCGGAAATTTAGGTTTAAGGTTTAGGGTTTGGGGTTTAGAGTTTAGGGTTTTGGGTTTAGGGAGCCCCTAGGCTTCCCAGGCTTTTATCTTGATTGGCACTGTGTGCGTCGTGCGCAGAGAGACAATGCATCCCACAGGCAGAGCATGGTGACGAAGGAATTGCGGGTTTGCGAGAATCAGGGACCCCTCATGTCACCAAATAGTAGAATCAGGGACCCCTAATATGTCACCCAAATAGTAAGGTTCCCTTGTAGTAAGGTACCCCCCCCCCCCCCCCCCAATGTCGGAAACCCCTAATCGGCGCGCCTCGCACCTATCATGCAGTATGCTATGCGCACGTTCAGGGTCAAATTATGAACTGGGGAAAGCATGCGAGCACTGCCTGCGTTTTGTAGGCACACTTGTGCCGCAGCCATGTTCCTACATGTTCCTACTACATTCAGCCCGAACCCCAAGTTACTGAACCCTGTTTTCCTGAAACCCTAAACCCCAAACCCCAAACCCCAAACCCCAAACCCTAAACCCTAAACCCTAAACCTGAGTCCTAAACTGCTCATCTCACGTCCTCCCAAGGGCTGTCTTCGGAGTCCGAAAACTCCTCCTCCTCCTCTTCTTCAGGAGGGCCCTCCTGATGTGGTCTAGGCATCCGCTTTAGGGTTTAGGGTTTAGGGCTTAGGGTTTAGGGTTTAGGGTTTAGGGTTTAGCGTTTAGGGGTCAAAGATTTTCTAGGGGTATAGGGCTAGGGCGAGTAGGCAGGTATTACGGTGATGGTTCAGGGTCTGGGGTCTTGGGTTCGGGGGGGTTGGGTTGTTCCAGCCTAGATCATAGGTTGAGCGTAAAAGGACTTGTCGAATTTAGGTGGTGGGATCCAGAGCCAACTTTGGGTATGCTGCAAGGTTTTGCGGTTGAGGATTTAAGGTTTACAGGTTCAAGAACTGAGCTTCTGTGGGAAGCTTTCGTGTCGAAGCCTCAAAGCACCAATCCCCACACTTTTTTTGCTGCGAACGTCAAGCCTCCGAAGCGGTAGCCGTTAGCATAAAGGCCAACTTGAAGCCCCCCAAGCCCAAGATGTTGCTATCAGAGCCTAAAGCCCGATTGTTTTTTACATTCGGAATGCATGTCGTTCCAAGCCCCGCCTTCTCTCTCTCCTTATCTCTCTCTCTCTCTCTTGCTTGCTTGCTTGCTTGCTTGCTTGCTTGCAGCGCACATGATCCCCCCGAAGGGACTCTCTCTCTCTCTCTCTCTCCCTCTCTCTCTTTCTGGTGCTGAGTAGCCGTCAAGAAAACCCCAAAATCCTAAACTCTCAATAACCCCGAATACATTTGAAAGCTCAACCAAAACATGAACAACAACTCTAAACTCCCAAATAACCCTGAAACCCTAAACCCTAAACCCCGAAACTTTCTTAAACTCCCCAAAACCTCGAGGCCCACCTCGCTGTCTGGCCGGAAGAGGTCGCCGCTGCCTTGGCTGTTCCGGCTGCGCGAGCTGCCAAGGCTGTCCTCTCAGGGTATAAGGTTCTGTTTAGGGTTTAGGGTTTAGGGTTTAGGGTAGGGTTTAGGGTCCAGGGTAAGGGATTACTTGCAGCGCCCCTCACCGCCGAACTCTACATCCTTCGCTGTAGATGGAGCTTCTGGTCGTACCCTTACCCCCCCCCCTGCTCCCCTTGCCAAAACAAAAAGAGAAAGTGCACCAGACGTGGTCCCAGGTCCGAAACCGGAGAACCCACACCCTAAGAACCGAAACCCAGAACCCTAAACCCTTGGACGATTCATGTATTAATCCTATCCCTGAACGCTAAACCGTAAACCCAGCCCTAAACCCTAAACCCTACACCCTACACCCTAAACCCTAATCCCTAAACCCTAAACCCACTCTACCCTCGGGTCGACCCCCATGGCCCGTGGCCTCCCGGCAATCATCCTGCTTTGACGGCGCAGCCGACACGTCCTGACTGGTGGGTTTATAGGGTTTGTAGGTTTATAGGGTTTTATTTATCGGTTTATGGGGTTTTTGGGCTTATAGGTATATAGTTCAAAGGTTTAGGGTTCAATTAAGGCTTTAGGGTTTATAGGGTTTACAGGGTTTATAGGATCCATAGGGTGTATAGGGTATACAGGGTTTATAGGATCTATAGGGTGTATAGGGTAAAAGGGTTCATTGGGTATGTAGGGTATATAGGACCTACGTAAAAGGGGTTGAGGGTTATAGGGGCGGGGATTTCACAGCTCAGAGCTTTAGGCTGTAAGGCTTGTAGGATTCGGTGGAAGGAAGTATGTGGCCCGCGGTTGAGGGCCACGGCTCTGCAGCAAAACTTCTCGCACTGTGCGTGGCCGGTGGCCTAAACTCTAAATCCTGAACCCTAAACCCTATACCCTTATACACCGAAACCGAGACCTTTTACCCGACGTCCCCCCCAGTCCCCAGCCCATCCCTCGTCCTCCTCCTGCGCCTTGCCCGGAACAGCACTGCCTGGCAGTAGGTTCCAATACAGTCTTGGTTCAGGGTTTAGGGTTTTAGGGTTCTAGGGTTTTAGGGATTTGGGTTTAGGGTCTCCCCACCTTGACTGCACTGTTGTTTCAAGGTTGGTGGTCTTTAGTTAGGGCATCCCCCCACCACCCTTGCATCCTGCGCGCCCTAAACACTCAGCTCCAGACCCCTAAGCCCTGAACCCCCGCCCCCCAAAACTAACGCGTTTACCGACAATTGGACCAACGCCAACCCAAGCCCAAAATCTTGCACCACCTGAACCCGAAGCCTTCGTAAACCCTAAACTTGGGATGTTCCATGATGTTCCCCCTTATACTAACAGTCCATCATAGAATTATAATACCCCTATTATAATCCCAATTAAGGAATGTTAGTATAAGGGGGAAGATCCCAACCCCTAAACCTTTCAAAACCGAAAACCTTAGACAGGTGCTACAGCAGAAGCCACCAACTCTAAGCCCCAAGAAGCCCGGATGGAGCCCGATCGTTATTGCAAAAACCCTTTTCAACCCAGTTCTAAACCCTAAACCCTAAACCCTAAACCCTCAACCCTAAACCCTAAATAGTCCTATGACGGCCAGCTCCGCCTGGCGCCGGTGACACGCCCTGTGGCGCCGTACCAGCGGGCTGCGTGGCCTTCGCAGAAAGGTCGGAAGGCTCAAGGGCTTAGGGGGTTTTGGGTTTGAGGGTTAGTGGCTCCATGCCCGCGCTAGGTGTTAGGGCTTTGGAGGTGCCCCACAAGGTATAGGGTTTGTGTTTCTTTGGGAGTTGCATGTTGCCCCACCCGCCAGGCAGACAAGCCGCACTGCGGGGTGGGGGATTGGCCAAAAAAACTCCACCTCGGACCTAAAAGGTGGGCTTGGGGACCCTTGTTAAAGATTCCGACATGACTCTTAGGGCCATTTTAGGAGTACATTAAGGAGGGCCTTAAGGGGTACAACCTTAGGGGTACGAGTCTGAATCTCTTGGGGTTTGGGGTTCTGAGCGTGTAGGGTGTCTTTTGCGGTTGGGCTGTAATTTAGAGGCTCAGGGATCTTAGTAAGTAGGTGAGACGTCCAGCGATACATCCTACGAAGCTTCCCTAGACCCTTGAACCCTGAATCCTGAAGCCAGAGTAAGGGTTTAGGGTTTAGGGTTTAGGGTTTAGGGTTTAGGGTTTAGGGTTTAGGGTTTAGGGTTTAGGGTTTAGGGTTTAGGGTTTAGGGTTCAGCTTTGAGGCACAAAACTGGTCTGAGCCCGGCATGGAAAACACCAACTGCACTCTCCTCTTGCATCTGGCCGCATAGGGTTCAGGCTTTTGCCCCAAACTAACCCAAACTGCCCTAAGCCGAGCCCATAGTAAATTATCCCTGAAGCCTAAACCCCCCCCCCCCCTAAACCCTAAAGTACTCAAAATACCCTAATTTCCTTCATCCCCTTAAACCCGAAACCCTAAACCCTGGACCCTACAAAGTGCAGCGGCAAGTAGGCCTCTGGTGCAGGCGAGGGCCCCTTCGGCGAGGGCCCCTTCGGCGGCCCCAATGCAGCATTTTGGGGTTTAGGGTTGAAGGGGTTTAGGGTTTAAGGGGTTTAGGGTTAGGGCTTTTAGGGTTTAGGGTTTCGACTCTCACACTGGCACAGGGTTTAGGGTTTAGGGTTTAGAGTTTCGGGTTTGGGGTTTAGGGCTAGAGATTTGGAGTCTTGTTGGGGGGTGCTTGGGTGTGAGGAGTTCAGGGCTTTCACCAGCGGTTTCATGGGGTTCGGGTTGTTGTGTGCCTAGAGGCAGGGCTGCTACTGCCTAGGATGGCCCTTAAAACCCTCTAAAAAACAGGGTTTAGGGTTTAGGGTTTAGGGTTTTAGGGTTTTAAAAAACATTCCTGAATATGATCTTCTTAAACCCCATAAGGGAAAATATAACATGTCCAAAAGGGCCCACCGAGCTGCTATTTGCTTAAGAATCCCACAAGTATAACTTCTTTCGGAGCTTGGATGAGATAGATGTTTGTCTACTACTTGCTCAAGAAACTAAAATGAGAAGAATATTCTTCCGAAAAATGGCAAGAATCAGAAAGGGACAATTATCATTTATTTTTGGGGTGGTTCTTCAGCAAGCAGTAGGTCTTGGTATGCCAGTAACGGAATTGGAACAAGGGCACCCTTTTGGGGGGTTGCCCTGAGGTCCCTTATAAGGGTCCCTCCTTATTTAGTCCCTTGATTAGGGCTTCGACTCTCACGCTGGCACCGGCAGCGAGCTCAACGTTTTGGTGGCAAGGCATCCGCACAGGGTCCACCATCATTCGGCCAAAACGAAAGCCCAAACCCTAAACCCTCTAAGTATAAGCTCTGACTCTAAACCCTGAACCCTAAGCCGTTTCTTTGAACCTATAAACCCTAAACCCTAAGAAACGTGGAACATCCCCAGCGCCATCACGCCCTTATACCGCTGGGCGGACATCTACGCAGGTCCCTGCCTGACTTTCTGCTGCCTGAGCTTGCTTCAAGGTTCTACTTGGAGGCTCAGGGTACTTATAACCCCAATTATAACTGTACTTATAGGCCCCCTGAGTCCCCTGAGTAGGTTATAAGTAGACTTACAACAGGTGCTATAAGTACCCATTGAACCTCCAAGTAGCTTACGCAATCCCGAAACCCGAAACCCTAAACCCTAAACCCTGAACCCCAAACCCTAAACCCTAAACCCGAAACCCTAAACCCGAAACCCGAAACCCTAAACCCTAAACCCTAAGCAATCCGCTGGATCAAGTGGGCACCCCGAGATGTCATGACCACATCGCTGAACTCCGCCTTGCGCAGAGTGAACCTTGGCTGACTCCTGAACCCCTCCTAATTGTTCAGGGCACCAGGGGTTGAGGGTTTAGGGTTTAGGGGTTTAACTTTTAGGCTTCTTATTGTAGTTGCTTCAAAAAACCCAAAGGTTAAAGTCCTATGAGCCAGCCAGAAGAAAGCCAAGGAACGCAGCCTGCTCGAAGGCTGGCTCGCAGGAGCCCCTCGCAATCCATCCGAGGTCCCCGCACAGCTGCCCGGCATTGTCTGCTGAAGAGCATTCCTTGTAGGGGGCTGAATACCCTAGCCCCCCAAAAAACAGTTGTCCTTTTATTCGTAGTGGGATTGTATATAACCAAAATCAAAAAGTTAAAAGGTTAACTTTATCCAATCCCTAAGATTCTGAGCGCTGTTGACACAGCTTCCGGAAAGCGGAGCTCCTCTGCAGGTCCGGATCTGCCCCATTTGGGTCCGTGTCCAGAAGCAGAAGGCTGCGAAGAACCTCCACCAACTCTGCTTCTGCTTCGGCAGGGGTCCGGCTCTTCTGCGTCGCCCTACGCCTGGCCATCCTTGGCAGCCCAGTAACCACGTTAAAATAAGGGCACCCTTTTTGGGGTTGGCTATTTTATACGGGAACCCAGAACCCAAAAAAAAAGGGTAAAGGGCACCACTGGGCTACCAAGCATCGGATCCTCTGGCAAGAGCTTTCCAGGCTCAGCACATCGCAACAAGAGGTGGCGTAGTCGGACTGAGCGTGGCCCATGGGAGCCCTTATGCCTCTTCCTTGGTTGCCCAGTAACCATACCACATTATAAGGGTACCCTTCTTTGGGTTGGCTACTTTATAAGGGAACCTTGAACCCCAAAAACGGGAAAAGGGTACCTCTGGGCGACCAAGCTTCGCAGGCCGTGATGGATCCTCTGCAGCAACCTCCTCCTCTTGCTCGCGTATGCAGATACAGATGCTGGAGGCCGAGGAGTCCGATCGAGGCAGCGACAAGGCCTTCGTGGCCCACTGAAGTGCAACCGCTTTGGGCTGCCAACGGCAGAGGTTTGCTGGCTCTTCCAAGTCTTTGAATGACAGCTGCGCGGTTGCGCCACAGCACAGCGCCACACGCACGTCCTCGCCGGCTCTGTATGCTGCTGTCCGTACTTGCAGATGTCCTCCTATGCCACGCAGATCACGAAGTCCAATGGCTGAGAGGCTTTGCAAGGGCACGCCTTCTAAAACCAGCCGCTCGCTCGAAGACGGGCCGGCTTGCCGAGCCACGCGCAATGTTTCGACAGCGGCGACGCAGGCATCAATGCCCTTCTGAACTTCGGAACACGCTTCTGGCAGCTGCACTTTGGCAAGCGTTTGCTTCAAGGTATCTTTGGCCTTGAGAACTTGAGCCTCATCCGCCTCCATCTCCACCTGAAGCAGCTGACAGGCCCCCTTCACAACGAGGGGATCATATCGCAAAATGCGGCGAAGTTCTCCTTGGTAGCCCAGTAACCATATTATAATAAGGGCACCCTTTTTGGGGTTGGTCACTTCATAAGGGAACCTTGAACCAAAAAAAGAAAAGGGTACCACTGGGCTACCAAGTCTCGGCAAGTGCCGGCATCGTTCTCATACAGCGCCTCCACGATCTTGGCGGCGGCGTCGAGCCGTGAGAAGGCTGCCTTTGCGTCACCCGGATCGCAGTTCTTCACCTTGTCCGGATGCACCCTGAGAGCGAGCCGCTTGTACGCAGCTTTGGTCTCGGCCGGGTCTGGACCTTTCTCGCTCGTGCCCAGCACAGCAAAGGCATCCGGGGCGCGAAGTATCCTGCTGACAGGGTCCTCATCAAGGTCGGCTTGGGCTTCCCACGCACATTTGGCTCGCAGCAACCCACTGCTTCCTATAAGCGCCCCTTGTTCGGAAGCACGGTTTGGTGGAAGCTGCATGAGCTTGCTCACACTGGACATCGGCTTGTTCGTCGCGTCCTCCTCATCCTCCTCCTCTTCCTGGCCTAACCTAGTTCATGGTTGAGATGGTATTAAAAGTTCAAATTTATATTCCTCATTGGGTTTAAGTACCCTTAAACATGTAAAATGTTACCCAACGATGACAAAGTAACAAGGGGATCAGAGGTACGGCGTCTGCGTCATCGAAGAGGAGAGCCACTGATGCCTCACCGACTGCTGCTGCCACCAGGTTTTCTCCAATCAGGACTGCTACAACGCCATTGCAGCCCGCGAAGCCCAGGGGGCCATGAAGCAGGTCGTGATCCAGCGTCTCCAACACATGTTGCAGACATTTGCCCAAAGAGCCCACGTGCGAACCACGGTAGAGGAGCTCCTCGGGCATCTCAGCCTCGGAGTCCCACCAACCGTGGATCTTCTTCGCGACTTCCTTGAGCAGTCTCTGGTGAAATTGCGTCGCGCACCACTGCGCAGCAGCTGCGCTTCCCCGAAGGCCAGTGAAGAGAGCATAGCAGCAGGCGGGCGTGTCCAGGAAGCCCAGTGGGAACTTCAGTGCAAGGCGGGCCGTCTTTGGCATGTCCGCCAGCACTACCGATCGGTCGAGCTTCCTGTCGACCGCCTGACCCTCGGGGTGAGATCGGAGAACTGACGCCGCAGCAGCGCGAACTTGCATCGGGCATTCGCTTCCAACATGGGGTGCTGGGCACACCGTCCAGCCATCTTCTGATTTCAGCAGGTATTTGCCTCGCTGCTCCCCTCGTTGCGCAAAGTACACCTGGGATGGAGGGTGCAGTAGCATGTCGGCACTGTGTCGTGTCCAACCTTCACCGATGGGATTGGCATCATCGTGAGACATTCTAAGTCCCTACCTTTGTCCTCCTGTGCTCGAGCTGCTTGGGTGAAGAGCGAAAGCGTTTGCTATCTGCACGAAAGATGAACACCTGCTCTCCTCGATGGCCAGTGGCTCTGGAGCAGCAATCGGTAGATATTCTACTGCCCACTACCTCCCCCCCCCCCCCCCCCCCTATAGAGTTCAGGTTTATTTTTGGGCCCTATTTTGGGAAATTGGGCAGAGTTTGGGTGAGGGGGTTCTAGGGGTTCTACCTTGGACCCTTAAGGTTGTACCCTTAGGTTTTGGGGCCCCTTTGTAAGGTTTATTCAGGGGGAGCATGAGGGGTACAACCTTAGGGGTTCGAGTCTTGCAGACTCGGGTCCGTCAGCTGCTGTCCGTAGGGAGACAGGGAAAAAACCCTCAACTCTAAACCCTTTTTGCAAAAGGGCTTTCGGTCACCACCTGGCTGCTGCAGAGCCTAAACCCCAAACCCTGAACCCTGAACTCTAAACCCTGAACCCTAAACCCTAAACCCTGAACCCCAAACCCTGAACCCTGAACCCTGAACCCTGAACCCTGAACCCTAAACCCTACCCGGCCTGCTTGCCATCTTCAGTGACGAGGCCCCTGGCAGCCGCCGCAAAGAGCTGCCGCTGCACCGCGTCGCGGAGCCTGTGCTGACAACGTGGCAATACTGGGGTTTAGGGTTTAGGGTTTAGGGTTTAGGGTACTATACTATGCTTTAACAATCTTAAGATAGCAAGATCCTGTAGTATGATATGCATTACCAGACCGGACTACATTATACTCGCCAATACCATGCTCTAGAACGGATTGTACCATGTCATAGTGAAATGAAAGGCGCAGTGACACAGCAACGCTAAATAAGTAAATAAATAAATATACTGCACGGAAGTATTACATACTATCATGCAGAGTGTGCTCAATGTGCCGCAGCTCCGGCAATGCAAGCGAGGCATGTATCAGGTGCAGTCCAGTCCGATCCTTCATTGCTGAGCTCATAAAAAGTGTACACTTTCAGTTCTAGAGGGGAACACAGCATCCCAAAAAGTGTAAAGTGTACTCATTCAGCTACTAAAGATCTAGTTCGGGCATGTCGACCTGTTTTCGCCACCCTCCTTTTCAACCCGCGCAGCTGAAGAAAGTATAGCGTCAGCCGACCCGTCCAGTTTCGTAGGAGAACTAGGGATAACCTTTGGGAAGATCTAGCCATTGCACCTTCCACAAAAAGACTACATTTAATAAATAGCTGACCAAGCCGAATTGCTGATGCATGTGGGCTGCATGGTTCTTGACAACTGCATGTATAGCACCCCACTTCTTGCATCAAGCAGCGCAGTATGCTTGGACGATACTCGCCTAAACCCAAAACCCTCAACTCTACATCATGTCTCCGTTCTCAACCAGGGTCGCTTCTAACGCCCCCAAACCCATTTTTTCACAAGGGGCCCTAAACCCTAAACCCTAAAACCTAAACCCTTTTACGAACCCCGGCTTCGCTCCTATCAGCGAAACCCTAAACCCTCTTAGACCACGGCCCTGCGGCCCAAGAGAGAGGGTTTAGGGTTTAGGGTTTCGGGTTTAGGGTTTAGGGTTAGGGTTTAGGGTTTAGGGTTCAGGGTTTAGGGTTTAGGGTTTAAGGGTTTAAGGGTTTAAGGGTTTAGGGGTTTAGGGGTTTAGGGTTTAAGGGACTGACCATGCCAGAATCTTTGGCCAACGTGATCCCGGGAATCTGGAGCAGCCGGGAAGCAATGCGCCCCGGCCTAAGCTGCGAAGCTTCGACAATTTCGAGCATTCTAAGGGTTTAGGGTTTAGGGTTTAGGGTGTAGGGTGTAGGGTTTAGGGTTTAGGGTTCATGTGGGGTTTAGGGTTCAGGGCTAGCACCTGAAGGTTCATGGGCAGTTATAAGTAGGGCTGCAAGTAATGTAGCCTTATGGGGGCTTACGACAATAGGAGTGCTCCAACATAGACCCCCAAATACTCGGATCCCTTTATAGTAAGGACCCAAATAAGGTAGCCCCAATATCGTACCCCCCCCCCTCTTTTTTACAACTTCGGTTTGAGGTACTTCCGATTCTGACCCTACTTATCACTTCCCATGACCCTTCAAGTAAGGTTCACAGTTTACAGGGTCTAGGGGGGCTACAAAGTGATGGGCTGCCCCGAAACCCTGAAACCCAACCCCTAACCCCTAAACCCTGAACCCTAAACCCTAAACCCTAAACCCTAAACCCTGAACCCTGAACCCTGAACCCTAAACCCTTTTCTGAACCCAGGCTGGACTGTGAGTTGCTGGGAAACCCTAAACCCTAAACCCTAAACCCTAAACCCTAAACCCTCAACCCTAAACCCTAAAGGCTAGGCAGGTTTCAACTGGGAAGGTTTGGGGTGGCTAGAGCTTTTGGGGTTTAGGGCTCGGGGTTTAGGGCTTGTTGTGTAGGGTTTTGGGGCTTCAGCCCTATGAAGCAGGGTCCAGGGCAGGGCTTAGGGCTTAGGGCTTAAGGCACGAGGAGAACAGCGGCGTGAGGAGTCAAAACTATACTGATCACAAGTGGTCCCTCAATACGGGCCCTTACTTGGGGGAACCTTATATGCCCCTTCTACACCCTATGGGAAGGGACCATATCAAGGGACCATGTAACAACCTTACGCTAAACTATAAGGCTGATAAAGGGCTTTGTTGGGCTTGTTGGACCCTATTTGGGGCATATGAGCCCTTACGACTACAGCCCCTCCCTGACATCCCCCATAATTCCTTGCATGATAAGCCTTGGCTTTA
This sequence comes from Symbiodinium natans, assembly GCA_905221605.1. Taxonomy (NCBI): domain Eukaryota; class Dinophyceae; order Suessiales; family Symbiodiniaceae; genus Symbiodinium; species Symbiodinium natans. Next base: position 471,572 of record CAJNDS010002479.1, on the reverse strand, counting down.
GGGTTTCGGGTTTAATACGCTGGGTTCGCCGGACTTGGCTGCCGCCTTGCTGCAAACACCCTCAGGAGGAAGCACTTCCAGCGTATCCTTGTCGGGATCCTCCTCTTCCTTAGGGGGGGGTCTTCGGTATCTGAAACGTCCAACCCTAAATCTTAAACCAAACTTCAACCAGGCATCTGTTTTAACACAAATCGTATTATCAGTATTATCTGTAATCTTTTTGAAGCGCTCGCAATCGGAAGGTCTGCGAGTGCGCGTGGTGTTTTGCGGCCTACCTACAGACACTGAAAATACTCCAGAAGCCATTGAGGCGGCAAAAAGGTGTCTCCATCCATCAGCATCCCCTTAGACACAAGGCGTGCGCATGCCACGCATGCTTGCGCCGCCAAAAGCCCCTGCACCTATCAGGCAAGACAGTCGGCGCAAGGGAAACTAGCATCACAGTCCATCGCCACCAGCAGCCCAATCCTGACTAATGCCCAGAAACGTATAACCCCTAAACGCTATAAACCCCAAACGCTATAAACCCTAAACCCTATACCCTCGAGACCCTGAAAACCCTAAAGCGCCTAAATACCCTAAACTCCCTAAACCCTAAACTGCCTAAGCCCCAAACACTAGAAACCCTAAACCCTAAACCCCCTAAACCCCAAACTCCCTAAGCCCCAAACACTAAAAACCCCAAACCCTAAACTCCCTAAAGCCCAAACCCCAAAAACGACACCAGGTGGCGGGGGCATAGAGATCGAAGGACAGACGCGGCGCCAGAGCAGATTCCTGAAGGCGTCTTCGCGTTATGTGCTTAGCCTCTCAAACCTCAACCTCGTCACCCTGTTGCACCCAGATTCTGCAAGCCCTGTTCGGCGATCTAGATGATGGCCCTTTTTGGGGGATACCCGCAATATATGGCTGGGGTGGGTTTCGGGTTCGGTTTTTGGGCCTTGGGGGGCCCCGAAAAACATGCTATGGGATTTGGGGCTACACACATAGGACTACGGCCTATGCACAGGTGAACGCATAGGCCATGCTCCCCCGGATAAGTTAACGGGCTCCTACACAACTAAGCAGGTTTAGGGTGAACCCGGCACGTTGTTCTAAACATGTGTCCTCTAAAGACTACCAAACAGGCGTGTGCCGAACTCAGTAGAGCGCAGAGATGGCGTGTCGAGCTCAACGTGCTCCGGGTTCCATGAATTGCAAAAATCAGTTTCGGGAAAGTTTAGCGTGCAGTGTGGGCTTCATCGTCCAGGGCTCAGGGTTCAAGGTTCTCCCTATGGATGTTTTAGGGTTTAGGGTTACTCTCACGCCTACTTAAAGCCACTTGGCTTCACAACAATGGTTACGGGGGCATGCTCATATGCACTTCAGGGTTTAGGGTTTAGGGTTCAACTCCCGGAAAAACCTTCTTCCTAAACTCTAAACCCTAAACCCTAAGCCCTAAACCCTAAACCCTTCTTCAACAGCCTGCGGCCTGCCCCGAAACCCTGCGACTGCAGAACCACCGGCTGGCTAGGGGTCCAGGGTCTAGAGTTTAGGGCTCAATGAAGTGGGTTTAGGGTTTAGGGTTTAGGGTTTAGGGTTTAGGGTTTAGGGTTTAGGGTTTAGGGTTTAGGGTTTACGGCTCAATGGGGTGTAGGGTTTAGGCCGGAGGCCTTGACTTTTTTCAGGTCCACCGCAGCCGCGGACACGCTCGAGCGGCGGGCGGCGGACTTCCTGAAAGCGTTATCTCCATGGGTTTAGGGTTTAGGGTTTAGGGTTTAGGGTTTAGGGTTTAGGGTTTAGGGTTTAGGGTTTAGGGTTTAGGGGGTTTAAACCTAGACCCCCAAGTACTGGACCTTGTGCTGTGTGATTCAACCTTTGTGAACCCGGAACTCAGCTCATTCAGCCCTAAACCCTAAAGCTCGTTCAGCCCTGCAAACGTAATTATCATATTGTGCAAAAGCCCTACAAAAAATTGTGGTCAAGGCACAAGAAATTCGTGGCAAGGCACAAACATTGGTGGCCAGGGCACAAAAACTCGTGGGCAAGGCACGTTTTGGGGTTTTGGGATTGAAATCAGCTGCGTGGAGAATTTGACCCTCGTATTTCTTAATGTTTTGGGATTCTCTGGGTGGGTGGGGACAATATACCTAGCCCGAGGCACCAAGCTCGACGAGAGACTGCTCACCTAAGCCCTAAACCCCTGAAGTGTTTAAGTTTCATCTACTGGCCCAGCCAGTTTCAGGGTTCAGAGGCTGGTAGCCTCAGGTTCTAAGGAGCACGGAGCCCCTTTGTGGTTTAGGGTTATGGGTTTGGGGTTTAGGGTTTAGAGGGTTTAGGGTTTAGGTTGGGAGCCGCTTTAGGGCTTAGGGTTTGGGGCTAAAGGTCTAGGATTTGGGGCTTAGTAGCCCTAAACCCTAAACCCTACACCATAAACCCTAGGGTTTCCGTCGAGGTTCAAGGCCCGGTGGTGTCTGCAGCAGTGCCGGTGACGAGACTGCTCTGTCATACCAGTAGTATGTCTGGTTTAGGGTTTACAAATTAGGGTTTAATCCCATCCCCCTAATATTAAACGGGGGGTCCACCACCCCCCCCCCCCCCCCCAATAGAAATTCAAAATGTGTTTTTTATTATTCGGGGGGGTTTTATCAAAATGCCATTTTCTAGACTCCAGGTTTACTCAAGTAATCAAGTACTTCAGTGTGGTGTTAAACCCTTAACCCTAATTAGACCCTAAACCCTCGTTGGCTTCAGGGTCTTAGGAGCCCTGAACCCCCCCCCCCCCCTAATTCGGAATAGGTTTTAAAAGGCGGGCTCGGTTTCGGCAGGATTTTCCGGAAAGTATTTTTAGTATTAGGGGGGTCTTTAATAAACGGGGGAAGCGATTAGGGTTAACCCTGAACCGTAAATCCAAACAACCCATGACTATGAGCCTTCAAATAACCCTAAACCCTGAACCCCAACCCCTAAACCCTAAACCCTATAAACCCTATAAACCCTATAAACCCTATAAACCCTATAAACCCTATAAACCCTATAAACCCGATAAACCCTACAAACCCTATCAACCCGATAAACCCTATAAACCCGATAAACCCGATAAACCCTATAAACCATATAAACCCTATCAACCCGATAACCCCTATAAACCCTATAAACCCTATAAACCCTAAACCCTAGAAACCCTGAACCCTAAACCCTAAACCCTCGAAGGGTTTTGGGTCTTTTTTGGGGGGGGGTTCGGGGCATCTTTGGGAGGCCGTGCGGCTTCACGGCTTCGCGCAGCTGGTTGAGCAGTGCCTCCTTGGGTTGAGGAGCTTGGAGGTTTAGGGTTTAGGGTTTAGGGTTTGGGTTTAGGGTCTAGGGTTTAGGGTCTAGGGTTTAGGGATACTTGAAGGTTAGAAGTAGGGCAACCTGTATGATAACCTTCGTTCAGGTGCTTATTTCCCTACTTATAGCTACCCATGAACCTTCAAGTAGGGTTTACGGGTGCGGGCTGGGGTTTAGGGTTAGAGCTTAGGGGCTGAGGGTTCAGGCCCCCCCCCCCTTAGCTTAATATGGGCCCTTCAGAGGGGATCCCTAACCCTAAGCCCTAAACCCTAAATCCCCCCTCTTCCCCCCCTACTCTGACATACCCCTTCTATGCTCTGAGAGCCCCAAACCCCAAACCCCAAACCCCAAACCCCAAACCCTAAACCTTAAACCCTAAACCCTAAAACCTAAGCGGCCTCGAGCCCCCCGTAGATTCTGAGCCTCGGGCCTGGGCCAGGGCTCTCTTGACCTCCTCGTCCTCGTCCTCCGACTCCTGGGGTTTAGGGCTGTAGGGCTTATTTAGGGTAAACAAATATATATATATATATATATACGCATATGCATATATATATATATATACACACATAGGGAATTAGGGTTTATATGGGGGTTTAGGATTTTAAGTTTAGGGGTGTTTGGGTTTAGGCCTCTGAGCCTTTCCTCGCCTCGAAGAAACTGGCCTTTTGACATAAGAAGAACTCCTAGCTGTGATTCTTGTTGGGCTTAGGTTGCTATGTTACAGGGCTTACAGCTCGGAACTAGGTCTAGCCTGCGCTTGCCATTCGCTGTTTGCTACGATTTCAACTACTGTGATCTTCCGGAATCGCAGTGGCCTTTGCGACGACACCGCCGTGCTTCACAGAAAACACTACCTCCAAAAGGACTCCTTCCCGAGCCAATTCGGTTACGGCTTGGGGTGGGGTATACATAGGGTCAGTCACTTGGGTCCCAATCAGCCAAAGAAAGGAAACCTTTGCCTGTCTCTTGAGGATCTCTAAGCAGGGATCCTCATCTTCGTTGCTGAGTTCATAAGCCCCCAAAAAAGAGTACACTTTCAGTTCTACAGGGGATTAGAGCATCCCAAAAAGTGTCAAGTCTACTCATTCAGCCACTAAGTCATTGAAACCAAAAAAGACCCGACTCCGCAACCTGTGCCCCTGCTGCAGATCTCCAAACCGCCACCCCCTTTTGCAACAGGCTTCAAGAAACAGCCCGGAAGGTTCCCTCTGCTCCCAAAAGCCTAAACCCTAAAGCCTGAAACCTAAACCTAAACCCTAAACCCTAAACCCTATACCCTAAACCCTAAACCCTAAACCCTAAACCAAACCCACTTGGGCACACTCCAGCTGTCATCGGCCTCATCGCTGAAGAGAGCACCATCGGCCTTATGGCCGGACGCCTGCGAACGGGATCCAGCTCATCCACGGGGCGCGAGTTTCTTCAGGTTCTTTGGCTGAAGGTTCGGGGTTTGCTTGAAGGTTCATGGGTAGTCAAAGGTGGGGTTAGAAGTACCTTCACTGAGATTACAACATAGGTTGCCTTGCTAAAAACCCTACTTAGATTTGCCCATGAACCTACCTAAGAAAACCTTGGGGAAGCTCAGGGAGCCTTGGGGAGTAGTAGGGAGTATTAGGGAAGAGTCCTTGGAGCACACGGGCCCTACGATGGTGGATTTCGAGTCTTGTGCCTTCTTTTAGGGGTCGGGGTTTAGGGTTTAGGATTTAGGGTTTGGGGGTTAGGGTTTTGGTGGGGTAATTATAGTATAACCAAATGGGGACCATGAGGGAAGATTCCTTGTAATATTGACTCCGACCCCTATAATACACGCCTTCTTCTTCTGCACCGGCCACTTCACCTCTCTAAGGGGCTCGATTGTGGTCGTCTTTGCCTTCTTCCTGCGAGGTTGTCTAGGGTTTAAGGTTTAGGGTTTCGGGGGACCCTTAAGGTCGCACCCTTGGGTTTTGGGAACCCTTAGTAAAGATCCTTAAGGTAGTACAAGGGCCATGTTAGGAAGATGTTAGGGGGAACCTTAAGGGTCACAACTTTAGGGATGCGAGCCTCGATCCCTGGAGTTCGCGGGCTTGGGGCTGGGAGATGCAAGGGTGCAGAGTACTTGGAGGTTTAGGGTTCAGGGTTTAGGGTTTAGGGTTTAGGGTTTAGCTTTAGGCAGGATTGTAAGTACCCAAATTCAGGTTCTAAGGGGTTACGGGTACTTGTATATAGCCCGACTTAACACAAACCATGAACCTTCACTTGTAGGGGGCTTCTTTTGATGCCCAAGACCTTATAAACCCTACACCCCTCAACCTGCAAGACAACCCGAGGCACAAATCGAGCAATCTCCCTGCAAGAGGCCTTGAATCCTAGAAGCCTAGAGATGCTTTTAGGATTTAGGGTTTAGGGTTTAGATGTTCAAAAAACACCTGGCATTTCCCCAATGAAAGAGTCAAGCTTTAAACCCAAAATCCCATGGGCCCCTTATAGTCTTAAATTCAAGAGACCCAAACCCTAAAATGCTGAACCTGATCCCAAGTTGTTGTCTGCAACCTTCAGCTTGGGTTTAGGGTTTAGGGGCCTAAACCCTAAACCCTAAACCCTAAACCCTAAACCCTAAGCCCTAAGCCCTAAGCCCTAAGCCCTAAACCCTAAACCTTAAACCCTAAACCCTAAACCCTAAACCCTAAACCCCCCATCTCCTGGCAGGACCTTTGCCCAGCACCACAGCGCGTCCGCTTTTCAACCTTGCTCTCTGGGTTTGGGCTTTGGGGTTTAGGGTTTAGGGATAGGGGGTTTAGGGTTTCGGGTTCAGGGTTTAGGGTAGGGAGTAGTTGCTTTTTTCGGCTCTCTCTCTTTCTCTCTCTCTCTCTCTCTCTCTCTCTCTCTCTCTCTCTCTCTCTCTCTCTCTCTCTCTCTCGCTCTTTCTCTCTCTCTCTCTCTCTCTCTCTCTCGCTCTTTCTCTCTCTCTCTCTCTCTCTCTCTCTCTCTCTCTCTGCCGCGCCATCCCCGAGGGTCTTGCTTCGCAAGGGCACGATAAGTAGGCTAAGATCTCAGAAACCCAGCGAGACCGCAGGACCTCTTTCATTCGCCTAGCCCCCACTCCATGGGACATGAACTGACCTCTACAACCAAACTTTGGGCTGCCAGGCCTCGACTGAAACACGGGCACTCAGCCTTACACACGGACTGAAACTCTCCTGCAATCAACAGTCTCACTGCAAACGTCCTGCTCTGAAGGTTGGTCAAGACCACAGCACACACATTAATCAAGCCAGAGTTATGCATCTCCCAATGCAGCCAGCCATCGCAGCGCCGCAACGTGCTGAGAGTTAGAGTTCCATCCGGCCACCGACTCACAATCCAAATTTCTTGCCCAAGAAAATTGCCCTGTACATCACGCCAACGTTTCCCCAAGTGATGGCTCTCAGAGACCCACTGGACTTATACCGACACTCAGAATCCCCCATGCCGCACACGAGCTCAGCCAATCAGGACAGCATGACGCCCATAGCTGCCTGTCATGAGCTGTGACAGGTTGGATACCTCGCTGATCCAGGAATGAGAGCCACCTGCGATGCCCAAAGTTCTGAGGTCCAGTCCTCGCCGCCCTGGCACCTCCAAGTCGAACAGAAGATCGAAAATGGAGCACCGCTTGAGACATCATGCCCTCTCCGTCACGCCGGAATACATGACCAGCCCAATCCCACACCATACGAGCATGCAAGTGATCCCACCTCTCTGAATAGCACCACAGCCAGAGCTTACATGCGTGGCGAGAGTGAGCAATACCTACAGGAACAGGATTACTGAAATGAGCTGCAACTCTCAGCATCCAACTCGTCAAAGTGACATGGCCAACACGAAGCTTTCGGAAATTCGCATCACTGGCAGGAACAACACACAATAACCACCTGATGGCCGAGGTAACCAGCGAAGAGAACATCTGGAGGCGCTTTCGTCTCGACACTCCGAGGTGACCCAGCAAGATCTTGTTAGAGACATAAGCTGCCATCGCTCTCCGCATGAGATCGGACATGATACTTGTGTCGTCATCCTGAAACCTCAACATGATGCCAACAAATCTTGCTTGCAACTCGTGCGGTAGTCCAGGCAAACACTCCAAATTCCCAGGAACAGTCAAGCCCAGAGTGACGCTTTCTTGACATTGATGTGCAAGCCCAAGCTAGCCAAAGTAGTTACTACAGTTGGCATCAACCTCCCAAACTGCGATGGGTTCAACAAAAAAATTGTAGTATCATCCACAAACCAGACGCCCCACATACTGAACGGCCCTGCATAAAACGGAGGGGACTCACCATCAGCTTCCCACGATTCCGTTAGGACATCAAATCGGTCCTAGACGGGGTAGCCAAAAAGCACCGGTGAATGTGTCGCACCTTGCTGCGTGCCAACGCAGTGAGCTTGAGTCCACTCCTGCTCGAACAAATGAAAAACCAAGGTTGAATGGGACAGAATGTGCTGAATAACTTTGGCAGACTTGCCCGTAGAGCTACTCCATCGCTTCGCCAGCCATTGTAGCACAGCCGAAATCCTCAGACTGTCATATGCCCCCGAGATATCCAATTTCACTGCCACCACAGGAGCCCCCATGATGACAGCTTCCCTGACAGCAACAGAAGTCAGAAACGCAGCATCTGCCACTCCCCGGCCCTGCACAGAGCCAAAACAGGACTTGGGTGTGGGCCATGTGGCGACCAGGACTTCGCCGAGCACAATGGGGCGCAGCATAGCTGCATCGAGAACCTGAAGCTTTTTCGGCAGGAGAATCACCCATCCAGTCAACAAGTCCTGCTGCATGAGCAGGAGCGGATCCTGCAAAATATCATCGAGGACGTGTTTCAAGCTCTGCAAGCCTTCCTCATGGAGAGCCATGGACTTCAAGAGCTCCACACTGATTTTTGACACTCCTGGGGTCTTATTCGCTTTCATAGAGGACAAGCAGTCAGAGATCTCTCCGACAGAGAAGAGTCCCTCGTCCGCATCGCACGAAATTCGAGGGCTTTAGCTGTAAGGGTGGAAGGGTTTAGGGTTTCAGTTTGGGACTCGTGGCTTTAGGGTTTAGCGCTTTAGGGCTTCAGGGTTTAGCGTTTGCGGGTTTAGGGCTTAGGGTTTAGGTTTTAGGCTTAACTAAGGCAAAAGTATCCGTGACCCTACTTCTGGACTTCGCACAACCACCCATATGAAAATGGGCACCGAGGTCGACTAAGGCGGTTCAGGGTTCAGGGTGCAAACCCGTTTTTGCCACGAGCTTCTTCATGCCGCCCGGAGTGCTTGCGGTTTGGGGTTTAAGGGTTTAGGGTATAGGGATTAGGGTTTAGGGAACCGCAAGCCCTGAATTCTCCTCCTCAAGTCCTCTGGTTCCTTGTTGCTGTCAGGGTTTAGGGTTTGGGGTTGGGTTGAGAGTACAACAGCAGCACCACACGCGCAACAGCGCCGTGACGGGATGGTTTCACATTTTGAGCACGGTACGAACCCTAAACCCTAAACCCTAAATCCTAAACCCTGAACCCTAAACCCTAAACCCTAAACCCTAAACCCTAAACCCTACTTGACACAGCTAAAGCCCCTAAGTTGGCCCCCCAAAAAAGCCTCACATGCGAGGCATGGCTCTGCGACTCGTCGATCAGATCCAGCGCCAGCGCTTGTCGCGCGAGCCAACCAACCTCTCAAGGGACTAAAGGAGAGACCCTTACAAGGGTTTCAGGGTTTAGGGCCTTAAGGTTTAGGGTTTAGGCTATTTAGGGCTTCGGGTTTCGGGTTTAGGGCTGCTTAGGTATATAGGGACTATATGAGGTATGTGTCTATATATACATATATAGGGACCGGGCCCCTCCTTACATGCCTTAGACCTCAAGGCTTTCGCTGAAATATGGGCTCTGGGTTTAGGGTTTAGGCTTAGGGTTCTAGGGTCTAGGGTTTAGGGTTTAGGCTAAGGGTTCTAGGGTTTAGGTTTTAGGGTTTAGGCTTAGGGTTCCAGGGTTTAGGGTCTTGAGTTCAGCGTTTAGGGCTTGGGTTGACGGTCTAGGGTTTAGGATGTATGGTTTAGGGTTCTTAGATCGGGAGTTGGGGTTTGATTGGGTACATCATGTCCACTAACATAACCCTGTCAGGGATTCTGCAGAAGACCTTCGTCCCAACTTCCTCTTCGGGTTTCGGGGTCTAGGGTTTTCGGTCTTGACTGGATACTTTCCCAAAACCCTAAACACCAAACCCTAAACCCTAAACTAAACCCTAAACCCCAAACCCCAAACCCGAAGTCCCAGATGCCCAAGACCCTAAGCTTCCCACACTTCAGTAAACATCAGACTCTCAACCTATACATGCCACGGTTTAGGGTTTAGGGTTTAAGGTTTAGGGTTTAGGGTTTAAGGCTTAGGGTTTAGGGTTTAAGGTTTAGGGTTAAAGGTTTAGGGTTTAGGGTTTGGCTCAAGACCCACAAAAACCTCCATAGCTGCCCAATCTACTTCCCCAGGCGCAGCACCGAACCCCTTGAACAGCAGGCCTGGTTTCCCACACCAGGCTAGTGACAGCTTCCGGAAGAGAGTTGAAAAGGGTTTAGGGTTTAGGGTTTAGGGTTGAGGGTTGAGGGATAGCTCCCAGGTAAGGCACCTTATATACTGCTTCAAAAAGGGATAGAAAAGGGGCACTGTGAGTCTGCCCTGATGTAGTCCCAGAGCCACGTTCCCAAAAAAACACACGGCCCCTGCATAAGAAGATGGCTTTTCCAACCCAACCCTAAACCCTAAACCCCAAACCCCAAACCCTACAGTTGAAGGTTTACAGAGCTTAGAAAAAGAGACAGGCAGCAGAACTTCTGCAAGCACTCTGGGAGCCTTGTAAACCCCTAGCCCTATAGGGTTGAGGGGTTGAAGGGTTCAGGGTTTAGGGTAAGTTTAGGGGTTCAGTAGATGCCCCATACCATACGTACCCTACGCCCCCAAACTTCAGAACTTGCTTGAAGGCTAAGTATAGCTACTGCAAATTCTGATCAACCCTATATCAACCCTAACCTTAAACCCTAAATCCCTAAAACCCGACAACCCTAAAACCCTGAAACCAAGAATCCCTAAACTAAAGCCCTGAGACCCTAAAGGCCTAAAACCCTAAAACCCAGCAACCCCCGAAACCCCAAACCCTAAAACCCCAAAACCCCCGAAACCCGAAACCCGAAACCCTAAACCCTAAACCCTTTTGACTAAACCCTACCCCGCAGCGCCTGCCGGGCTTCCGGGTTTGAAGAGCCGTGGGCCAGGAGCTGCTTGTGCGCGCCCAAGAGCAGCGGTATGTTGACCTGGTTGGGGGCTGACTGGCTGGTTCTTATAGTGTGGAAGGACGAAGGGTTTAGGGTTTGGGGCTTAGGGTTTAGGCTTACGAAGGCTCATTTGGGGATTCTTGAGCCCTTATTTGGAGAATATGGGCCCCTTGCACCCCACTCCCCTTCCAACCTCTTGGTTCCTGATGATATACGAGGTCCCGGTCATCCCAACACGCCGCGGGTTTGGGATCTGTAAGGCTGGTTGTCAACATGGCCTTATTACCATCTGTGATCAAGGCCCGAACCCACCTCAGCTCTAAGAAAACCCTTTTCCCTAAACCCGAACCCAGCTAAGCCCTGAATAAACCCTAAACCCATCCATCCTCAGACATGTCCTGCCCCAGCTGTGGCCTATAAGTGCTGAGACCCTAAGCCCTAAACATCCCCACGCCACAGGCCCTAAACCCTGTAGTTTAGGGCTTAATGTGTCGGGCTCAGGTTTTAGACCCTAAAACCCGTGTTCAAGCTCCCCGCGCCTTGCCCTCCGCGTCGAATACTGGATATCCAGCCAGGCGACACCTTGAAAATCCACCCCCTCCCCACAAGTTATTGATGGTATCAAAAAGCCTCATGTGCATATAGCGTGTATATGAATTCTACTGTCAAAGCCCTGAGAAATACCCTAAACCCCAAACCCTAAAACCTAAACCCAACCCCAAGCGAAGTCATACACTGTGAGTATGTGACATCGGGATCGATGGCGGAGCGGAGGGCTTGTTTCGTGCTCGCTTCTAAGGGTAAGGGGGTCACTGTCGGGCAGCCAGCTCCAGTAAATTGAAGCCTGCACGCAGGACGAATTCGACCCGATGTCATTGGGTCTGCTGGGGCATTGGCGCACAACCTGCAAATGAAACGCTCGGAGAACTGCCTTTTCGTGTACACTGGCTTATGGACCTCAACCCGAAACCCCAAACTCTAAACCCTAAACCCGAGTTGACTTGCGAAATCAGGAACCTCCTTCGGCCATCGATTCTCCACTCCCCAGTCAGTTTAGGGTTTAGGGAAGTAGAGTTACAAGCACACCGAGTAAGAGTTTTCCGGGTATCCTACTAGCAACCCTGCTTCATAACAGGTGCCTACTAAGTCCCCTTCGGCTTAGGGCTAGGGCCTAGGGTTTAGGCTTCAGGCTTTAGGCTTCAGGCTTTTAGGGTTTAGAGTTTAGGCTATATGAGCCAAGTTGCTTCTGGGGCAGCGTCCGGATTTTCGCACGATCCAAAAATGCGTGGCTGAAAGCAGCGCGGGGCCTCACCGAAGGTTTAGGGTTTAGGGTTTAGGGGTTCGGGTTTAGGGTTTAGGGTGTGGGCCCTTGGTATGGTCCCTTAACCTTGCGTAATGGGATTCAAAGGGATCCGAAGTACGGGCCCTTATTCATAGTGAATATATAAGGGTTACAAAACAGGGGGCCCACGTTCAGGGCCCATACTTCGGATCCCCTATTAGGGCGCAGGGTGTACTTGAAGGTTCATGGGCAGGGCTATACGTACCTTAATACTTAATGAAGATACAAAAAAGGTTACCCGATGAAAGCTTCTAACCCTACTTAGACAAAACCATGATTCTTCAAGTAGGGTTTAGGGTTCAAGCACAGGTCGGCATAGCTGGAGTGGTCCATGAAGTCTGGAGGAGAACAAATTCTGTAGGCCAAGAGGGGCACAGGTGCTGGCCCTCTCCGCCTCTGGCCCTCAACCCTAAACCCTAAACCCTAAACCCTAAACCCTAAACCCTAAACCCTAAACCCTAAACCCTAAACCCTACAAACCCTAAACCTTCCCTGTCTCTCTCTCTCTCTCCCCTATTTCTCCCAAGTGCTCCAGCCTTTGATCCGCAGAGTCGGACCATCGGCTGGCCAGATCTGCACGCCAGGCCGAGACCTTCTGTCAGGTTCAGGGTTTGGGGTTTGGGGTTTGGGGTTTGGGGTTTGGGGTTTGGGGTTTGGGGTTTGGGGTTTGGGGTTTGGGGTTTGGGGTTTGGGGTTTGTGTTTAGGGATTAGGGATTAGGGATTAGGGGTTTAAAAGCCCCAAGCCCTAAGCCGTCCTCGGGGTCGCCATCGCTCCCCAGAGCGCGCGCACGTGCTCGGCCTGGTCCAATAGGGCGGCAAGCAGGGCGGCAAGCAGGGCATAGGTTTAGGGTGGGTTTAGGGTTTAGGGTTTAGGGTTTAGGGTTTAGGGTTTAGGGTTTAGGGTTTAGGGTTTAGGGTTTAGGGTTTAGGGTTTAGGGTTTAGGGTTTAGGGTTGGATGGGGTTTAGGTTTAAGACTTGGGCATACGGTTTAGGGCTTCAAAAATAGAGTACGGGTTACCGGTTGCCGGGGTGCAGGTCTTTTGTCGCCGCCTGCCGGCCTAGGGTTTGAAGTTTATCGGGTTTTGTTCGCTCCGGCCTAGCTGCAGGGCAAACAGCAGGGTTGAGGGGTGTCTCGAGGAGGCGCGATCTAAGAGGCAACGAGGGCAGCCCAATTGGGGCTGAGGGTTCGGTCGCCCTAAACCCTAAACCCTAAACCCTAAGCCCTAAACCCTAAACCCTAAACCTTGGGTGGCTGAGGGCTGATGCCAGGTACGGTGCACACGACATGGGCCACTCAAGTGGGTGGGAGAACTTGGTAGGGTTTAGGGTTTAGGCTTTAGGGTTTAGGGTTTAGGGTTCAGGGTTCAGGGTTCAGGGTTTAGGGTTTAAGGTTTAGGGTTCAGGGTTATTAAGCTCCAGAAACGTAGATGAAACCAGACCAAACACGGCTGGTTGCAGCGTAAAGAGGCGGTCACCCTTGAAGCCGGGACTCTGCAAAATTTAACACGGCAGTGTCATTGAGAAGGGTAGTATAGGCAAAAGCCCTAAACCCAAAGCCCAAGACCCTATATCCTAAACCACAAGTCATCCCTGTACCCTAGAGCATGAACCCTAGCCTCCCGAGTTCTGTGACGTCCGCAGGCTTTCGGCGAACCTGAGCCCCCAAGCCAGCGTAGCTTTTTAAGGGGGGTTTGGGGTTTCGGGTTTGAGGTTTAGGGTTTAGGGTTTGGGGTTTAGGTTTGGGGTTTAGGGTTTGGGGGTTAGGGTTTAGGGTTTGGGGTTTAGGGTCTCAGGGGTTGGGGTAAACCCTGCAACCCTAAGCCCTGGATAGGCCGCGTCCCGCGCTGCAGCCATGGGGACCCTCGCCCAGGAGTTATACTTGGAGGTGCATGGTACTTATTTACCAATTATAGCTGTACTTATGACTTTACTTATAACCACATTAGGGCACTTAAGGGGCTTCTAAGTGGGTTATAAGTACCCCTAAACCCTAAACCCTAAACCCTAAACCCTAAACCCTAAACCCTACACCCCAAGCCCTGTGAACCCTAAACCCTAAGCCCTATGAGTCATGATTGGTTAGTAAGTACCACGAACCTCCAAGGAGACATCCCTTGGGCCTTGGGCCTACAGAGGCCCAGAGTAGGTGAGAACTCATTTGTTTGGGGGTTGGGGGTTGGGGGTTGAGGGTTGAGGGTTGAGGGTTGGGGGTTGAGGTTTGAGGGTTGGGGGTTGAGGGTTGAGGGTTGGGGGTTGGGGGTTGAGGCTTGAGGGTTTAGGGTTCAGGCTTGAGGGTTGAGGGTTAAGGGTTTAGGGTTTGGGACTAGGGTTTAGGGTTTAGCCCCCCGTGCCATCCGCCCTGGCTTAACCTTGCGATTTCGGGCTTAGGGTTTAAACCGGCTCAGGAAACATAGAAAGTCGGTTGTACTAGGAAAGCCCCAGCTTTGGACAGCTAACCCTAAACCCTAAACCCTAAACCCTAAACCCTAAACCCTAAACCCTAAACCCTAAACCCCAACATGAGCAAAACCACGCACTAAGTGTCCGTGCCCTGAGCCTGGCGCCCAGGGCTGCCTGTCAAGGGGCTCCAGTGCTGCTTCATCATCTTCTGACTCCTCATTAAGCCCACGGTGACACCCTAAACCCTAACCCTAAACCCTAAGCCCTAAGCCCTAAACCCTAAACCCTAACCCTAAGCTGGCTGGGTGGAAACAACTGCCATGTAGATCCCTGCAAAGGGTCAGATGACCCGGGGACATGGAGGCTACGAGAAGGCCGTTTGGGGAATGTGTCCGAAAGGAGCTGGGGCTCTGTTGACCTCCTATTGGGGCGGTGCCCTACATTTAGGCGGTTGTGCCCTTCTTTCGTGTAGGGTTTTGGAGCTACAGGTAGGGTTTCGGGGTCTAATTATGAGTTTGGGTATGGTAGGTCTGAGGAGACTAGGTTCCCAAATAACCTCACAGAAGAGAAGGAATCCCTCTTGTGCTCACTGGGGCTTCTATGTGAGAAAAGCCGACCGTAAGAAGGTCCTCAGCCCTCAGCCCTAAACCCTATGAACTTGTAAGCCCGAAACTTAGGCCCCGAACACCGAACCCTACTAGCTCTCCTGAACCCTAAACCTTAAACCCTTAACCCTAAACCCTAAACCCAAAACCCTAAACCCTGAACCCTAAACCCTAAACCCCGGAGAGAAACAAGGTGGCGAAGTCCTCACTGTCGAAACAGCTGGGGCGAGTCGCCCTTGCAGGGTTTAAGGATTAGTGTTTTGGGGGTTCAGGGCTTAGGGTTTAGAAGGTGTGGGGTTTGGGGTTAAGGGTTTAGGGCTAGGGTTTAGGGTTTAGGGTTTAGGGTTTGGGGTTTAGGGTTTTGGGTTTAGCGTTCACTTGGTTTTGGGTGTAGGATTTGGGGTTTCAGGGCTTGGGGTTTGAGGTTTAGGGTATGGGATGCAGCATTGGTCAGCTGAAAGCGGCAGTGTGACTACGTGCCCACCCCAAGGAGGTGCAAGGGAGGTCTCCGAGTAATATTTTGCGTTGACAGTAAATTGCGCAGTACGACCCCCCCCCCCCCTCCCCCTCTTTACGAAAACCAGGTGGTGCAAAGGTCGTGGGGGGGGCGCCCCTGACCCTAAACCCTAAACCCTAAACCCTAAACCCTAAACCCTAAACCCTAAACCCTGAACCGTTTGGAGGCTGCCAAGGTTCCTGCGAGCTCCCAGGGCTCCCAACGTGGTTCCCGGATTTGTTTTGGCGAAGGACCCGGTTGAGGGTAGTAGTATTTGGGGTTTCCGAAATAAGAGGTTTAGGTCTGGGTAGGGGTCTAGGGTTTAGGGTTTCAGTTTTCGACATTGGGGGATTCCGAAATAAGGGATACTTTATTGGGATCCATATTATAAGGGCATCTAGTCCATGTATTTGGGGGGTTCTATTTTAGGGTCCCCTTTTTCGCAAAACCCCCATACTTCTCTGAGACGAAGCTAGGCGAGTCTAGCTTGACGAATCGAGCAGCGCCTGCCATGGTCTCGCTGAACGGTAAGGTTTGGGGCCCTGTACTACGCTTGGGTCATATGGAACAATCGTTGACGCACCATGAAGATTCCAAAGGGATGCCACTTCGAGTAAGTTTCTCATCAGGGGCGTCCGTGCTGCATACTCCACCCTGGGCCTAGAACATTGAAGCCCCACACCCTTGACAACCTTGAACTCTTATTTCAATTCCATCCCGTGAACAGGCACTTAACATGCCCGAAGGCGTGTGAACATTGCCAATTCATGCAACAGCCCTCGGGTCGAAAACAGGTATAGGAGCTAAGTCTTTCACTGCCACCTGCCTAGCAGCCTCACAAGTTCAAGTGTTTTTGTTGCCCGAGTGCATAGAGTTTCGGCAAGCGCCCTCTGCAACTACACCTGAGACTCTATTTACGTACGGTTTAGTAGTAGCTGCCCCTTAAAAATGATAGTAGGTATAGCCCATGTAAACGTGTAGGTAAAGACAGTCTCGGGTAGGGTTTAGAACTTGGGGTCTAGACTTCGGGTCTGCCTTTTAAACGGCCACCAATGTACACTAGAAAGCGTGGACTTATGCTTTAGTAAGTAGAGACAACGTCGTTTCTTCTTCAAGGTTAGAAAGTCCACACCCCGCCCCCCCCCCCCTTTTTTTTCTTAAGGCTTCTTGGGCTACTCTAAGGTAGCCACCACAAAGCAAGACCCTAATTCCCTAAACCCAAACCCTAAACCCCAAACTCTGAACCCTAAACCCTAAACTAAACCCGAAGAAAGGTGCCTTTGATTCGGCTCCTCCTCCATGGTGGCCTCCTCTGCGGCTTTGCCCATCCTGGGCGTCTAAAGCCCTAAACCCTATAAACCCCAAACCCTAACCCCTAAACCCTAAACCCTAAACCCAAGGCCCTAAACCCTATGCCCTAGACGCTAAACCCTTAAGCCCTAAGGGCGTAAGTGCTGAGGAACTGGTGGGAGACAAACATTGGGTTAAGTTTTAAGGGTTCCCCATACATGCGCTCCCCAACCCTGAACCCGAAACTCTAAACTATTTGCTTAAGGACTCCAAACAAAAAGTCATAATGATGCCTGTATTACCCTTATTAGGAAGAATGTTTTTGCCTTTTGTGCAGTTCTTAGGCAAATAGTAGCAAAACACCCTCAGCCGGACCCTTCTAGGCGATGCACCTACAAGCTCCCAGACGTTTAGCCGCGCCGGGGCAAGAACAATAATGGGGCTCTGACTTTTTGGGTTAGGCTCGCCGCTGGTTGTGCCTTGCTCGCTGCTGAGTCTGTGTTCAGTTCTGCTTTTTCTGGGTTCTTCTTTCCATCCATTCCTTCCTTCCTTCCCACCTTCCCATTCTGGAACGAAAAGCCACGCAACCATTTAAGCCAAGGGCAAGCCAGCTCACTCTATTGGTTTCGCTGCGCGCCCTCGTGCCCGAGTGGGCCGGGTCGCTCACTCGCTCCCTGATTCCCTCGAGTCCTTCAAGGAGCGCGTAAGGTTAGGGTTTAGGGTTAGGAGTGCGTAAGGTATGCTTCCTTGTCTCGGCGAAAGTTCGCGCACTCACTGACTGCCTCCGCCGGGACCATCCGGCCATCCGGCCAGGGAGAGCCCCTAAACCCCAAACCCTAATTGTCGGTTCGGCGGGAGTTCAGCGCATCAGTTTGTGGTGTGCCATTCCTCGTTCATGGGTAGCTATAAGTAGGCCATGGGTAGATGTAAAGTAGGGTTATTAAGAAAAGCAACCCATGCTATAACCTGAACTATGGAACTTAGAACCCTACTTGTTCTCACCCATGAACCTTCAAGTGCCTCGCTGTATGGACATTTGTTGGTACTGGCAGGCAGGCAAAGTACTCTGGCAGACCCAGCGGCGATTTGTGTGGAAAAAAAGGGTTCGGATATGCTTTCCCCCAGACATGCGACTGAACTCTAAACCCTTTCTTTGCTTCAGGGCTCCTGTGGTAGCGTGCCTGTGAACTCTAAACCCTAGACCCTATCCCGCAACTGCTTCGGCCAAGGGCACGATTCAGTCTTCGCTGGCTCACTGCCACGTGCACGAAGCGCCTGCAACGAGCACGTTCCCAGAACACCCAGCCCCAAACATGATAGGGAGGGTTTAGGGTTCGGGTTTGGGGTTTAGGGTTTAGGGTTTAGGGTTTAGGGTTTAGGGTTTAGGGTTTGGCCACCCGCACTGCACGCACATCCAGCGCCCGCATCCGCGGGCTCGAGTCGAGGTTATCGGGAGAAAGTCGGGCAACCCATTGGCGCGCTTGACAGTGGTGGACTGGCTAGTCCCCTTCCGTAGAAGGTCTGGTTTAGGGTTTGGGGATTAGGGTTTAGGGTGCGGGTTTAGGGTTTGGGGTTAGGGTTTATATGGGCTAGATAGCATGTCCGTCCGTCTGTGCAATGTCGGGTTTGTGCACGCTGCACCCGGCCAGCACAAGTTTCCGTGGGATCCTGCTGTTTGGGGCTTTTGGGAAAAGAGGGTTCAGGGTTGAAGGTTTATGGTCTAGGGTTTAGGGTACGAAGGCCTCATGTTCGCAAAACCTGGATAGGCCAATGTTGCCATCGCATACAACAGCCAGCTCATCTCAAACACACATTGCACCGGATCCTTTCCAAACACCAATGGAGTGCATCCCCAACCTCGTCTCTCTTTTCGCTCCCTAACCCTAAGCCCCAAACCCCTAAACTCCGAACCTAAGCCCTAAGCCTAAACCCTTAACGACCCCTAAAAATAAACCCTAAACCCCCTTTTGTGCATCCATGAACCGCCAAGTATCCCTGATTTGTTTTTTTGAAGCTGGACTTGCTGACTGCCAGACACTCGCCTATCCTCGCTCTTGACGTCCCTAAACCCTAAACCCTAAACCCTAAACCCTAAACCCTAAACCCTAAACCCTAAACCCCTCGGCCCCTCGTGCCCGCTCCCGGATCCGCTTGCTGCGTCGAGGGCCCGGTGGCTCCGGCGAGGCTTCGGGCCTCAGGAGCTCAAGGAGTTCAAGGATGAGGAGCTAGCTAGGGTTTAGGGTTTAGGGTTTAGGGTTTAGGGTTTAGGGTCTAGGGTCTAGGGTTTAGGGTTGAGGGTTTAGGGTTTAGGGTCTAGGGTCTAGGGTTTAGGGTTTTTAGGGCTTATTGTTTTAGGGTTTGGAGCGTTTTAGGGTTTAGGGTTTAGGGTTTTTGGGGCTTTTGGGGTTTTGAGGGTTTGGAGCGTTTTAGGGTTTAGGGTTTCGGGATACTTGCAGTAGTTATACATAGGGTCATAAGAAAGGCAACCTCTATAAGAACCTTAGTTGAGGTACTGATAACCCTTGTTACAACCGCCGATGACAAGGAAGTCATAGGGTTTAGAGTTTTTTCTCTCCTGCAAAGCTGGGGTGAATCCTCATCGCACGGATGTCCTTAAGAAACTGAAAGTCTGCGTTTGGAGTTTAGGGTGCAGGGTTTTGGTTTGCACAACCCCCTCAGAAAACAAAAGCAACAGCTGCACAATAGACGTGGCTACTTTACCCTCTCCCCACCACCATCCCCCCGCGACCCCCCCCTAAGAAAATACTGTGATGCTCAAAGTACCAGGTCCGCGAGTAGGTTTGCAGGGCGGTTTTATGGGGTGTGATGCTGAGGGCTTTGGGTCTAGGCGTCTCTCCTCGCATACCCCTTGAAATCATTGCAGAGGTACTGTTTCAGAGGCTCAACCCTGTGCAATTCTGGCAATTTGAGTTTTGGAAGATCCCTGGGAGCTTGAGGTTTAGGGTTTAGGGCTTTAGGGTGGGCGGTAGAGGGGTGGCAGTGACAGCCCCCAACACGCCAAGTCCCGAAGTCCCGGGGCCCCTGAAGCCCCAAAGCCCCAGAACCTCAAACCTCAAACCCCAAACTCCAAGCCTATGTAAACCCTAAAGCCCTAAAAGCACCTGTAGCCCAAACCTATAGTCTACAGGCAATTAAGAAAGGCATATAGGGGCCTTAACAATAAGAACAGTTTTTTTTGGTTGGGGGTCATTTTAGTATCATTACAAAGGGGGCCATAAGGGAAAACGAGTAGCAATTGTTCTTCTAGAAGCCATCGATTTTCGCTTTGCATCCAAGGCATCCAAGGCTCCAATCCATTATTTAGGGTTAAGGGTTAAGGGTTTGAGGTTTAGGGTTTAAGGCTTAGGGTTGAGAGTTAAGGGTTAAGGGTTCAGTGTTAAGGGTTGAGGGCATTTTTTTAAGGGTTAAGGGTTAAAGGTTTAGGGTTGAGGGTTTAGACCCAGGAGTCGCCTGGGAATAAAAGGGTACCCTTTCTGGTTTTCAGGGGATGAAAGGGGAACCCCAAACCCTAAAAAAAAGGAAATGGGGGCCCACTCCGGGTTCTAGATGTTGACATAGTTCGACTCCCTAAGCCCTACTGGCTCGGGGTTCCGGGCTTGATGGATTGCAGCTTGGGATGCTCCCCCTTACACTAGCAGTCCTTGGTAGGGATTCTCCTCCCCCCCGCAATTCGAATCCCTACTAAGGACTGTCAGTGCCCCCCCCCCCCGTCCCCTTTTCCCCCCCCTTAAACACCCCACCTCAATGCCCGCCTTTTCCCTTGTACCCTCCTTCTACCCCCTTCCCCCCAACCCCCATACCCCCCTTATACCCCACCTCAATAAACCCTTCACCTTCTTCCCCTATACAACCCCTTTATAACCCTGATAAACTCCCTATGTGCCCAAGGCCCCAGTAGCCCCCAAATAACCCCTAAATAACCCCTAAGGTGCCTTCTAAGGGTCCCTGCTTTAGTCCCTTGAACCCTAAACCCTAAACCCCCTAAACCCTAAACCTTAAACCCTAAACCCTAAACCCTAAACCCTAAACCCTAACCCCTAAACCCTAAACCCTGAACTTAGGGTTTAGTCCAAGCAACGTGCCAGTCGAAACCTCGGGCTCCAGATGCCTTGGCACCAGGGCGGCTCAGGGGTTCGGACAGCGTGCTATAGGGTTTAGGGTTTACGGTTGGGGGTTTAGGGGTTGAGGGTATAGGGTTTAGGGTTTAGGGTAAAGGGTTTAGGGCTTAAGGTTTAGAGGTATAGGGTTTAGGGTTTAGGGATGCCGATTTACTTGGGAGCCCTTTTAAGGGGAGAAACTCTGGGCCCCCCCACCCCCCTCCGCGGGCTTGGTGGCTTGAAGACAGGGTTTAGGGTTTACGGCTAGGGTTGAGGGTGCACGATGGGATGCGAAATGGAAAACGGGCATAGCATCCATGCCGCCGCAACCTATGCCCTGGTGTGTGCCACGGGGCTCCTGCAGTAATATAGGGGCCTTTTAACCTTAAACCCGAAGCCCTAAACCCTAATCCCGATAGGGTTCAGGGATACACTGGCTTAGTAACCCGAACCCACCGCCCCCGAAAAAAAAAAAAAAAACAAGTAAAAACAAATAACTGAATAAAAATAAATCAAGAAATAAACAAATCAATAAATAAATAAACCTATATATATATATATGTATATATATATGTATATATATATATATATGTAAATATATAAATCACGGTCGCGGAACTCGGTGGGCTCCTCGGGACTCTTCGGCGTGGCGCTGACGCTGGGCTTGGGAAGATCTTCCTCCGTCTCCTCACTCAGAGTTTTGGGGTTTTAGGGTTTAGGGTTTGAGGATTTGAGGGTTTGAGGATTTTTAGGGTTTTAGGGCTTTAAGCTTTGAGGTTTTAGGGTTTTAGGGCTCATGCTCTCGCGCCACCATGGATGACAGGCATCACAGGTTGCCCTCGAGTTCACGAGATATTGGCGTTTAACCTTTGAGGCGGTAAAGTGCTTGCATTTTGGATGTTTTCGGTGTCACGTCAAACTGAAACCCTACCTCCCACAACAGTAAACCCTAAACCCGAAACCCCAAACCCTGAACCCTACTATTGCGAGTCTGCCCGTATCAGGGCCACCCCAGGTGCGGGAAGCCTTAGTAACCTCATTCTGATGCCAGACGGTGCTCACCCTTTCAGGGAAGAGGGGCCGAGAGGGTTTCGGGTTTAGGGTTGAGGTTTAGGGATACTTGAAGGTTCATGGGTAGTCGTAAGTAGGGTTCTAAGTCTCTGAATTAAATTAAGGTTGTAGTAGAGGTTACCTGGCTGACCGCCCTGCTTACAATGACCCATGAAGCTTCAAGTATAAACTGCAAACTACTAGCAAAGCCGTGCAAAGCAGGAGTCTTTTTGCTTACGCTAATTTAAGGTTTTGGGGTTGATAGTTTATGTGGTTGTGCTGGAAAGTGGATATCCTGGGCCGCATTTGCCAGCTCCTCTATTAGGCACACTTGGTTGCTGCGAACCCTAAACCCTAAACCCTAAACCCATTTAACCTGCGGCTTGGGCTCCCGCTTCGAGAAGCTAAAGCTGCCAGGGCTCCCAGTACCCCAAGAATCCAAGAAGGGTGCCCTGCTCTTGGTAGGGTTTAGGGTTTAGGGCTTAGGGTTTCGGGTTTAGGGTTTAGAGTTTAGGGCTTAGGAGGGTTTAGGAGGGTTTAGGGTTTAGGGTTTCGGGTTGTTCCATGCATTTCTAAAACATGTCACGGGAAATGTGGGCACCGCTGGGGCATCCCATAGGTGCAGCCAGCAAGCCACCAAACCCTGAGCCCTAAAAAAGGTGCAAGAGACGTTGTTCCCAGGAGTGGAACCATCTACCAGCTGGGTTTAGGCAGTCCAAAAGGCTGCATTGCAGGGTTCAGGGTTTAGGTGTTTCGGGTTAGAGGTTGAACGTTTTAGGGTTTATAGGGTTTAGGGATAGGGGCTCTAGAAACCCGAAACCCTAACCTTCCTAACCCCTACTGTCTGGCCACTTCCACTTCCACTCTTCTCGTCCTCCGCGAGTCGCTTCAGCCTCCGAAGCCTTCGGGGCAACTCCACACAGGGAGGCGTGGCCTGACTGGAGGCAGGGTTTAGGGTTTAGAGGGCTTTAAGGGGTGCAAAGGGTTGAAAGGGTTTAAAGGGCCTGAAGGGTTTGAAAGGGGTTTAAACGGCTTTAAAAGGGTTTTAAAGGGGTTTAAAGGGTTGTAAATTGTTTTAAGGATTTACAGGCTTCATTGTTTGGGATTTGAGGGCTTTAAAGAGTTTATAGGCATTAAACGGTCGAAAGGGCTAATGGGGTTTTAAGGGGTTAAAGTGTTTAACGGTTTAGAGGGGTTAAAGGGCATTAGGGTCTGAAGGGCTTATAGGGTTTGAAGGGTTTAATTAGGGTCTAAGCTCTTAGTGGGCGTCCCCTCTCACATCTTGATCATAGACTCGGAACTTTCGACGCATTAGGCACCACGAAGCCGGAATCCCGGGCTAGACTGACTAGACCTTTTGCAACAGGCTGGACACGACGTCCAAAACCCGAAGCCCTGATTCAAAGGGACAAGCGCCGCCTTTTCAACCATCATGGATCCGCGAGTCACAAACCCTGAATCATCCAAACAAAGGGGCGCCAAACCACAAACTCCAAATCCTAAACCCTAACCCCCAAACCCCTAACCCTAACCCATGAATCCCAAACCCCTAAACCCCTAAACGCCTAAACCCCGAAACCCCTAAACCCCTAAACCTCTAAACCTCTAAACCCTAAACCCCTAAACCCCTAAACCCCTCACCCCTAAACCCCTGACCTCTAAACCCTTTTTGAAGGAGGTGTCTCTCAAGAAACCCTAAACCCTAAGCCCTAAGCCCCTGAAACCCGAACCCTAAACCCCGAGCACGCCTCCCGCGGAGTGGCCTCCCGCGGCGTGGCCTCCCCAACATCCGAGGGCTCGGGCTCGCGGCAGGGCCGCAGCCTAGCAGTGAGAGCCGCGGCTTAGGGTTTAGGGTTTAGGGTTTAGGGTTTAGGGTTTAGGGTTTAGGGTTTAGGGTTTAGGGTTTAGGGTTTAGGGTTTAGGGTTTCTGCAAGCACTCTCTGCAGCGGCAGGCTTCGCGCCAGTGCAACCAGCTTAGGGTTTAGGGTTTAGGGTCTAGGGTTTAGGGTTTAGGGTTCAGGGTTTAGGGTGGCACAAACCTCTACTGAACTTGGAACCCTAGCAAAAATGTATGATTTTAGCTGTTTCTTAGGAATTCTAGTGCCCAAGAAATATAAAATATTCTCAAGCAGCCCGAAGAAACGCGTGGCTACAGGAGACTCGGGTTTAGGGACTTGGGTTTCGACTGTTGGGTTTATAAGGTTTAAGGTTTAGGGTTAAGGGCTGAAGGCTCTGGGGGCCCTTTCGCAACTTAAACTTCAGTGGGTTAACGGGGATTGGGGTCAGAACTTTGAGATGTGCTCCAAACCAACCTCAGGCTAGGGGTTACGGTTGCAGTGTTTAGGAAGAAGCGTTTACGGTTTACCTTTGCTGCTGCAGAAGGTTTGACCAGAGTGGCGGGCATTCCAGCTGTGTGGCTTGCCCTAGCAGACTACTGAACTGACGGGCGATTTAGAGCTAGTTTACGCAGGAATTCGAGCCCTTCAAGTTTTAGGGCATCGGGCTTCTTTGGTTCGAATTCAGTCGCAGATGGCCCCACGGAAGTCCCCTGAGAGCAGCAATACACCCCAAACCTTGAATCCTACACCCTAAACCTCATGAACCCTAAACCCTAACCCCTAACCCCTATACCCTGAATCCTGAACCCTGAACCCTGAACCCAGGCATCCGCGCGCCCTCGATCTTTGGGGTTGTGCGGGGAGTCTTTCTTTTCTACAGGGGATGTAGGGTTCAGTGTTTAGGATTTAGGGCTTGGGGTTCAGGGTTGAGGGCTTAGTGTTTAGGATGTAGGACTTAGGGTTTAGGGTTGAGGGCTTAGTGTTTAATCGCTCACACTCGGACAAGCCAGGCGAGGCACACAGGTTCAACAGTCTCAACATCGGCCCTGCAGCACATATGGCCACAGTCATGCTGGTGACACTACCCGACACTTACTGTTTGCTAACTGGTGAAAGGCTCATTGGCTAGTGAAACACCCAGGACATCAGTACTGCTCCTCAACGCCATATTTCGCCATCTTCTACGGTGATGGGCGTTCAAGCTGCTTGGGGCAGGGGAGAAATAGTCGACCCCAAAGTCTTATGTAGAATGTAGGTAGCGTGTTGATACCCTATGACCCTACCATTTCTCCCCCCATGGGATTCATCCTCTTTGCCCCCACATCATCTGTGCTGCGCCCTTCACTGGGTCTTCCTTTTGCCTCGGCATCTGCCCATGGCTGTCTCCGATCGTTCACGCTCCTTCCCGCTGTCATCATCTCGGCATTGTCTGGCACACCCTGGAGTCCATGCCTCAGCCTACTGTCAGCGAAGTCCCTCGATGCCTCGGCTGAGGCCCTCCATCTCTGAATTCTGCGCGAATTCCAAATTCCTGAATTCCCGAATTCCAAAATGCCAGCAACCAAATTCCTGAATTCCTGCAGCCTTCCTGCAGCCTTAGTGTTTAGGATTTAGGGTTTGGGGTTTAGGGTTCTTAGGACCACATGGAACCCCTGGAAGCGTTACTTCGGTTAAACGGGCACATGAGTCCAACCTTACAACGAACAATTTGGGAGAATCCCACATTTATGGGCCCTTCTTTCCACACTTCATTGCATAGACATCCTAGATGTTATATATATATATATACTCAAGGCTCCACATTATCATATCATAGGATCCCAAAAAGTAGGGACCCTCCCGTGCGGTTCCATCTGCTTCGGGCAAGTTCAGTTCAAGGTCTAGTGGTTCAGGGCTAAACCCTAAACCCTCTCTCTCGCTCAGGCATTCGAAACCCTAAACCCTAAACCCTAAATCCTTGGCGGTTGAAGGGTTTATCGGGGCCTAGGGTTGGCAGCACCTCCTCCGCCGCTTCACCACTGGTGAGTCGTCCATGCTTGTCGAGGTCGCTGCCCAGCAAGAACAAAAAAAAAACAAGGCCTAAACCCTAAACCCTACACCCTAAACCCTGAACTCTTAACCTCTCAAAGCCTCTAGACCGGCCCGTCTACCGTGTGCTACAGCGGAATGTCGCCCTCGGCCAAAGTGTTGAGGAGATGTGGCTGCCTTCACCCTTTAGGGTTTAGGGTTTAATTCTAGGGTTTAGGGTTTAGGTTTTAGGGTTTAGGGTTTACTTCTTCCGACCTTCTGCTTGGTACCTGGACGAAAGCTATGTACTGCATCACGGTTCATCCCAGGTCCTTTGAGCCAAAAGCCCAAACAGTGCTTTCATTCAGGATTTCGGGTTCAGGGTTTAGGAGTCAGGGTTTAGGGGTTTAGGGGTTGAGGGGTTTAGGGGTTTAGGGTTCAGGGTTTAGGGTTGAGGGCTTAGGGTTTAGGGTTTAGGGGGGCTTCAGAAAGCCAAAATAGAGGCAACCCCTGTTGCTTAAAGCGAAGTCTCTCCACATGTCTTTGTCTTGAAGACGTCAACAACTGAAAGCCCAAACCCTAAGTTTAGGGGTTTAGGGTGTCGAGTTTTGGGTTTACGGTTTAGGGAATGCTGGATGGAGACAACAACAAGGGCATGAGAATCGAGCGAGGCTGCTAGGACGCGGCAAATGTCGCACTCACAGCATAAGACTTGAAGATTCATGGGCAAACCCTAACCCTAAACCCTAAACCCTAAACCCCTACGTATAACTACCCCAAGTAGCTTCACCAGGGTTCCAGGTTTAGGGTTCAGGATGCCTCAAAAAAAGGATGTGCCAAAGTCGAGAAAGGGCTAGGATCGTCTGAGGGTCCCAGGGTTTTCGGGTTGAAGGGTTATAAGCTTAGGGTGTAGGGTGTAGGGTTTAGGGTTTGGGGTGCAGGGTGCAGCATTTAGGGTTTAGGCTTTAGGGTTGAGGGCTTAGGGGCTTTGAGGTTTCGCGTCCTAGCGTATGATGAACCGACGGACGAACAAGGACCGCTGCGCTGTGCACTGTGGATCCTCGCACATGGGTGCCACCACCTGACGTCGCAGTTCCTAGTCTCCTAGACCAAGCCTTAAACCCTAAACCCGAAATCCTAAACCCTTAACCCTTAACCCTAAACCCTAAACCCTAAACTCCAAAACCCTGAGCTCTGATTCAACTTTGGCTTTCAACCCTCGGCTTGTATTTCGGGCTCTGAAAGCTGGCAAAATGGCGAAAGCTGCTACGCCAGGGGCCAGCTCTACCATGAAACCCTAACCCATACACCCCCTTAAAAGGGGGAGGTCCCTCGGGAAACTTGGGAAAGCTCGGGGAGCCTTCAAGAGTGCAGGGAGTATTGGGGATTATGTGGCATGAGGGTTTAGGGTTCCTGCAAGAAAACCACAGCCCCTGAACCCGTGAACGCTGGAAGCCCTGAACCCCAAGCCTTGTAACCTTGAACCCTGAGCCTAATAACCCTGAACCCTAGGAACCCTAAACCCTAAACCCGAAACCCTGACAGGACATTTGCAACCTAGACTATGGCCCTGCAACTGTTGAACCTTAGAACTCCCAGGCCCGGAGTGAACCCAAAGGGGCCCTGTGCCCCAAAGGTTGAGGGTTTAGGGTTTAGGGCTAGGGTTTATGGCTTAGATTTTCTCTCCCCCCCTCCCCCCCCCGCCACCTTCTGGATGAGAGAACATTATTTCGTTTTGAGGACCCCTTTTTTGGTAGCAAGCTTGCAGCTATCCCTAAACCCTAAACCCCAAACCGGAATGAAACCTCAACCCTGAAACCCAGCTTCAATATCCCTGATTTTACAGAAAATGCTGTAAATCATGCAAAAGGATTCCTTTTGCAAATGAAGGGGCCACTCCTGCAACCAGGGATCCTTTATTACCCTGAACCCTTGCCTACCTAGTAGCCCTCAACCCTAAACCCTAAACCCAAAAGTCTTTCACTCTCAGCCTTTGGCCTAGGATGGTAGTTAAAATTCCGCTGAGGACTATGTCTGGCTATGATCCTGCATCCACGATCCATTGCAGCTCCAACGGCAACTTCCTTGGCGGCCCTTGTCCGTGCAGCCTGTGCCACAGGTGAAGCCCTGCAAGCCTCGACATCGCCCCCACGATGCCGGCATGGATGAGCATCAACATGACCGACCATGCGGCATGCAACTGTGAGCGCGTGCATCTCCGCCCCGCGCACCCAAGCGTGCAAGTTAGGATGCGAGGGTGCACCCTAAACCCTAAACCCCATACCCTAGAGTAGCGTGCACGGATCGGCATAACTCGCCACGCCTCCTCTACGCTGATGCCATCCTGCCGGCAACACCGCTGCACGAAGTCCGAAGTCTACTACGAGCCTCTTAAACCCAGTGAGGGGAAACACAACATATCCCCAGGCCCCTATCTAGTAGCCCCAAACCCTAAAACCCTTACAAGCCCTAAGCCCCGGCATGCCTTCTCCAGCAGCTCCGAAGCCCCAAAGCCAGCGTAGGCCTGGCTTCCGCACTCCACCAGGTGGGGGGTGAAGAAGGTTTAGGGTTTAGGGTTTAGGGTTTGGGGTTTAGACTTTAGGGCTTAGGGCAAGAGGTCAACCTTCACAAGCAGATGTCACACATAAATCCTAGGAAGCCAGTAAGCGCTAAACCCTAAGCCCTAAGGCCCTAAACCCTAAACCCCAAACCCTAGGCCCTAAACCCTAAACCCTAAGGCCGACACTTCCGGGCCGCACGCACAGGGCGTCTATCATCAGGAGTACTGGGCTCCGGGCAATGTCGCCAGCTGCTTGTGTGATTCAAACCAGGCCCCACCCCACCCTGAACCCTAAACCCAAAGGTTCCTTATCAGGGGCCCTCCGCTAGTCCCTTGAAGGGGGGCCCGACGCCTACCGGATCTAAAGGGGTTAGCTCCGCGTCTGATACTGTGATAGCTTGGGGTGAGCTCCCGAAGCGGCGAGGAAGAGCGAGAGAGAGAGAGAGAGAGATGTACATGCATATATCTATATATATACACATATACATGTATATATATATGTATATATAGCACCCGCTTGCTTTGTTTAAATGGCACTGAAGATAAAGATTGCAGGGTCTTCGCCGCATGTCTTTGGTGTCCCACAACCCACACACAGACAGTCACGCGCACAAACCCGTGGACGTGCACAAGCTCCTCACAGCGCATGCACGCTCGCTTGCTCGCGCGCCTGTACACAATGTCCGCACCCTAAAGCCTAAACCCTATATAAACCCTAAACCCTAAACCCTCTTGCAACCTAAACCCTAAACCTAAACCCTAAACCCTAAACCCTAACCCCTAAACCCTAAACCCTAAACCCAAAGCACCTTGACCAAGGGCTTCATGGCCGCCGCAGCCGCCGGCTCCGGATAACGCCAGTCATGGGGCGTCGAAGCCATCATGTACCTGGACGAGTTTAGGTTTTAGGGTTTAGGGTTTAGGGTTTGGGGTTTGGGGTTTGGGGTTTAGGGCCTTAGGGTATATAGGGGGGTGTAGGGTACCTCATTCCCTCATTCCCTACTAACCAACAGTGATGGGGGGAGCGTGGTGGTTTCCGAATTCAGGGGTACCTTTTTGGGATCCTTATTCTAAGGGGATCCTACTATTTGGGGGGTCTATTTTCGGGGTCCCCTATTTTCGTAAACCCCCAAATTGAGATCAGCCTCCACGTTTTGGTTTCGTGGGCGGATTTGTGGCGTAGGACCCGGAGTAGGTTTATACAGTCAGGGACCTCTACATGGACAGTGTAAAGAAAGGAAATGAGTACCCTGATAGGGGCCCTAGTTGAAATCATACTGATTCTGTAACCCGACTTCAGACTTGGCTGCACTCAGAAGGGTAGCTATAAATTAAATTTTTAGCTGCCATATTAAGAAACCCACTAAACCCAAAAAGGCTAAAGCACCACAAAGTTCAGAACTAGCTAAGTCCTGCGATGCGCCAAGTACACGAATTCAGGTTGCTCTCGATGTGGCCGCTTATTTGAGGCTTGCGATTTGGGGGGTGAAACTTTCAATTGAGTGGTATGGGTTTAGGGTTTAGGGTTCAGGGTTTAGGGTTTAGGGTTTAGGGTTTAGGGTCTAGGGCTTACGGCTTAGGGTTTAGGGCTTAAGGTTTAGCTGCTAAGGGCCTCGGGCTTAGGCTGGGGGAGCTTTGTGCTGCAGTAGCTTTCTGTCGAACCCCTCGGCCAAGAGGGCCAGAGGGATCCCCTATAGATTTTCCGAAGATGCCAATGGAGACACCCAGTCTCTTCCAAACTCTTTTTGCTAAACCTTAAACCCTCAACCCTAGTCCCTAAACCCTAAACAAGCACTAAAACCCCCGCCAAGACTTGCTTTTCGGATATTCTTTTGAGTTGACTCTTCCGTCTAGCAGGACGAACCCCCCGCCGAAAGAAAACAGTAAAGGGCTTCTCCATGAAAATTCCTCAACCCATCTACCGATGCCCTAAACCCTAGACCCTAAACCCTAAACCCCAAAACCCTAAACCGCTCCATCAGGGTTCAGGGTTGAGGGTTTGGGAGCAGCTGCACAATCCCGCCAGCAGCAGGTGGGGAGGGGGGGGGGGGGGTTTGGGGTTTTGAGGGATGCAAGGCATACTTGGAGGTTCATGGTACTTAGTAGCAAATCTTCACTGTACTTATAAGCCTCTTAAGTGCCTGAATAGGGTGATAAGTACAGTTTAAGCACAGTTATACAAGCCGCAAAGCCCTAAACCCTAAACCCTAAAACCATGAACCTCCAAGTAGGGTTTTGAGCTTCGGTCTTTGGCACCGAGCAGCTCTGGTTTGTAGGTTTTCGCCCACTTGCGAAGGTACTCCTCACACCATGCAGACGTTTGGCGCGGCAGGAGAACCTAGAGCCTACAAGTAGGGGCCCCCTCACTATATAACCCAATTTAGGGCCCCTACATGTAAGGTTTGGGGATACGGACGATTTTAGGGTTCGAGGGTTTTGGGGAGAAGCGCAGTGGGCAAAGGCCGCGGACAACAAACGAGCCCCCTTCGGCACAGGCTACGGCGCAGAAAGCCCCACGACTCACACTGGCAACCTCCAAACCCCAAACCCGAAACCCTAAACAACCATGTAAAGCCCAAAGCCCTAGTCCTGGGCCCCTTCGAGGCTCTCCTCCTCGGCGGGCGCGGGGGAGGGTTTAGGGTTTAGGGTTTAAGGTTTAGGGTTTCGGGTTTGGTTTAGGTTTTCGGGTTTAGGATTTAGGTGGGAGGGGGGGGGGGGTCAAAATGGTTCTTAGGTACCCTATGTCCCCCTACATATACCGCTTAAGAAGTTGCATGGGCAATCTAAGTCCCTCATTCCCTACCCAAAAAAACCCAGTAAGTCTTGCGCCAAGTGTCAAGCCCCTCCTTCTTCAAGGCTTGGCTGATCGACAGCCAATCGCCCTTCCTCGGCCACAGCAAAGCCAGAGATGAAAGCTCCGGGTTGAGGTCTGAGAGCCATAAAACCATATACATGGGTCACCTCTAAAGATGTGGTCCCTTTTGGGGTCCTCATTATAAGGCCCTCTTATGTAGGGATCCCAAAAGATACCATAATCTGGAGAATTGACCACATACATCCCCTTGGGTTGTATATAAGCGACAACAGAAGTCCTAAGCAGGATGTTGTGTAAGGGTTGGGAGTCTGTTGGGCTGCAGGTTTAGGGTTTAAGGCTTAGGGCTTAGGGTTTCGGGCTTAGGCCTTATATACTCTCACAGGGTTTTACAAAGGCCCTGACCATTGGACGCAAGTTGGTGGCTCCAAGCGTCAGGAAGCTGTCAATTCGCAGGGCCGTGCCTGTGCATTCCGGGTTTAGTACTTTATTCTAAAGTTTAGGTTTGGAGGTTTAAGGTCTCCCACCCAGTGGGCCCAGCCTAACAATTCTAGCCTAGGCCTATCTAATTTCTGTTTTGGTTGGGTATTCTGAGATTCTGGCAGCTTGGAATCTGAAAGCATCTAGGGCTACAAGCGGAGAACATTGGTAAGCGACTAGGGTTCATTACAAAGGACTAGAAAGGGCTTAGACTGGTAATCATACTCATATGGTGAGTTCTCTAAAATGTGGGCCCTTTTGAGGTCCTTATGATGAGGCGGCCCCTCATATTTCGGCTACCCGAAAAGGGACCGTAATCTAGAGAACTGACTATATCCAGAGGAGGCCCTGATTCCTGTTTAGCGTTTAGGTTCCCTTACAAGCGCCTTTAAATCAAAAAAGGGCACCCTTTATTCCTAGGCTACTCTTGGTTCATATAGGCCACTTTCTGGGCGGCCCCCATCTCTGCCGCAAAGCAAAACCCGAAAACCTTAAACCTAAACCCTAAACCCTAAACCCTTTTGCAACTGGACTACTGGCTGCCACGATGCCGAAACCCTTCTTAGAACCCTAAACCCTAAGCCCTAAACCCTAAACCCTAACCCATTTCTCACCTCAGTCCAAACCCTACACCCTGAACCCACAACATCTTGGGGTCTGGGGTTTAGGGTTTAGGGTAACCCGCTGAACCTTACAACCCAAACCACCACATCGCAACGCCCACACAAAACCATCGCGAAACCCACCGAATCCCTTAAACCACCTACTTGAAGGATCTAAGCAGTTGTGAAGTAGGGCCCTAAACCCTAAACCCTAAGCACTAGGCCCTAAATGTAGGGTTTAGGGTTTAGGGGGAGGAATCCTATCGGATGCAAGACCCGCAGAAAGGATGCCATCAGTCAGCTCTGTGCCCTGAAGGTTCATGGGCTTAGGGCTTAGGGTTTGAAGCAGGGTTATAAGTACATGAAGTAGGGTTACAAGGGGTCGGAATCATTGCTAATGGTATTCCCTTATGCTCCCTTTGTAGTTATACTCTACTAACCCCCACCAAAACACGTTTCGAATTATTGAGGCCCCCGTATGAGCGAGATTAAGGATATTGTATGGTCAGTTCTCCAAAATGTGGCCCTCTTTTGAAAAAATTTAGGTGCCCCAAATATCGGTGCCGCCTTATAATAAGGACCCCAAGAAGGATTCGAATTTAGGGTTTAGGGTTTAGGGTTACCTTACTCAGAACCCTTCTTCGAACTACCTGTGAACCTTCAAGTAGTAGCCCTAAACCCTAAACCCTAAACCCTAAACCCTAAACCCTAAACCCTAAACCCTAAACCCTAAACCCTAAACCCTAAACCCTAAACCCAACCCTGAAAACCCCGAAACTCGACGAGCAGCGCAGGCGCCGCGTAACCGGCTTTGGAGGCTCCTGTCGCCAGTGCTGGGCCTCCTCCTTCGGGCAGGTTTAGGGTTTAGGGTTTAGGGTTTAGGGTTTAGGGTTTAGGGTTTAGGGTTTAGGGTTTAGGGTTTAGGGTTTAGGGTTTGGCAGTTTAAGGTTTAGGACCTATGGGGCATCTAAGCTAATGCTCCTCCAACAACCTGACAACAGGGGACCAACAATGTGAACTTTTGGTTCTCCCTAAGCCGTAAGCCCTAAGCCCTAAACCCTAGACCATAAACCCTAAACCCTAAACCCCAGACCCTAAAACCTAAACCCTAAACCCTAGACCCTGAACCCTAAGTAAGGAAACCAAAGTTGCAAGCTCAACAGCTGGCTCATTAGGGCCTCGGGTTGAGGGTCTGGAGACTCGGACTTCCACTGGGGAACAATCCGCAAGTCTTATGTTGGGTTTAGGGTTTAGGGTTTAGGGCTAGGGTTTAGGGTTTAGGGTTTAGGGTTCAGGGTTTAGGGTCTAGGCTTTAGGCTTTAGGGTTTAGGGTCGACAAGGACGCTGGTGGTCCCCGGAGCCTCGGATGTGCGGACATCGCAAGTAACTCCGGGTTCAGGACTCCAAGATCCCTGAGAAAACAACCCCTTAAAAACCCCAAACCCAGAAATATGCACACTCACCAATTTAAAAAAAGAACCTTATATACACTCACCAAGAACAGCAAGATGAAGCCTGTTTCATATAAACCCCTAAACGCCCTAAACCCTAAACCCCAGGTTTTTTGTAGGTTATTACAAAGCCCCTTTGGAGGATTCTTATAGGTAGCTTGCAAAAAAGGTAGGTTTTGGGTTCTTGAGGTCAACTTGGGACGTTCCCCCTTATACTAACTGTCCTTCATAGAGATTCTAGTACCCCCTCTTTCCCTAAAGCCCTAAGAAGTATTAAAGAAATATTCCTCTAGGGTTTAGGGTTCAGGGCTTAAGGTTTAGGATTTTTGGGTTTAGGGTTCAGGGTTTAGGGGGAGGGTGTTGGGTACCACTCTCAAGGAGTTCACAAACAAACAACCCCCCCCCCCCCAAGAACCCAAACCCCAAACACCAAACCCACATGGGGGGATCCAAAAGGCCATCCTCCACGTAGGGGATGTTGGTCATCACCTGGGTCGGGTGTAGGGTTTAGGGTTTAGGAACCCTAACTTAGAGAACGACCCACATGGCTGTTTCAATGCAGCCCAAGACCTGAATCTAAGGTTTTGGGTTCAAGGGTTTCTGCAGCACACTCTGAAAACCCTAAACCCCTTCCGAACATCCGGTTTCGGGTTTAGGGTTTAGGGTTTCTCTCGGATAAGCTGAGCACATTTGGCCCAGCGGGGGGAGGGGGAGTGGGGAGGTTGATGCTAAGGAGCTCGACTGTTCTTAGAGCCACCTTGAACATCTAAGTTGCCTGGTTTCGTAATCCATTTCTGCAACGACCTTTAAATTCGATAACAGCTATAGCAAAACTTAAACGACTAGTGCCCAGTGCTGTTGTTCTTAGGGGTTTAGGCTCAGGGCTTGGGGGTTAAGCAACGCTCGTGGGATTTCGTCGCCCGGCCATGGAGATTCACTGTCGTGGTGTAGGATATTTTGGGGTGAAACCCTCAACCCCTTAAACAGCAACAGAGAGGAAAACAAACAAAAGCGAATCTAAAGGTTTGGTGTCTTCAGGTCCTGCATGTGAAGACATCTTAAGCAAACCCTTTTCCGCGGTTTATGACTTCTTTTTTTTTTTGGGGGGGGGGGCAGGGTCTTCCAGTAACTCACTATCTTCCCACTGTCTAACTTAACTGAAAACAGAGAGAATAAGAACCAAACCCGCTTCAACTGCATAGCTGGGCAAACTGCATACCGTCTCGGCTTTGGGGGGATTCAGGCCTTTTAGGGTTTAGAGCTCAGGGTCGTTTAGGGTTTAGGGCGTGGGCTAAGGCTTTTTTGGCCAGCTGCCCAGCAGCCCAGCACGCGTGTTTAGGGTTTTGGGTTGAGGGTTTAGGGTTTTGTGTTCATGGTCTGGTGGGGTTTAGGGATTAGGGCTTCTTTCGTATTCTTTGGGGTGCAGGAACGCCACTTCGATAAGGCCTTTGGGGGTTCAGGGCCTTCGGGTCCTTTAGGGGTTCTACGTCTACTACTTGAAGGTTCATTCGGGCAGTTAGAAGTAGGGTTTAGGGAGACTGAGGGTTGAGGGTGGATACATGTAGTTGTAGGTCAGGTAGCCGATATTCTAACCTTTAACCCTACCTATGGCGAGCCATAAACCTGCAAGTTGGGCTGACACCCCCAGAACCCGGAGCCTGTTTCTTTCAAGCCTGTCACAACTGTCAACCCTCAGCCCTACAGACCTTCGGGTTTGGGGCTTAGGGTTTCGGCGTTAACCCAAAACTCGACCGCCTGAAACCTACGGGCGTAGGATTTCGAAGTTTCAGGTGTTGGGTGTGGGAAACGCCGAACTTGAGTACTGCGCCTGGAGGCCCTCAGCAGGTTACGCCCCTGGGCCAGTTAAGTCGCACCCGCGGCCGGCGACTCAAAACCATTTCGTTCAATGTTTTGGGACTGTTTGAAAACTTCCGGCTAAACCCTCAACCCCACCCAAAATATACTATGAGTTCCTCTCCCAAGCCCTTTAGCCCCAAACCCCGTAGATCTTCCACCCTCGAACCGGTAAGCCACAGACCCTAAACCCTGCACACTAAGCCCTTTAAGAATTCAGGGTGCAGGGATGTTTAGGGTTTGTAATTAAGGGTTTGGGGACACACAACAAGCACCAAAAGCCACCGAGAAGCCGCATAGCGCACCCTGGCCAGCCGGAAGATCCTCTCCACGTGCTCATCCTCTCCAGGGTTTAGGGTTTAGGGTTGAGGGTTTAGGGTTTAGGGTTTTGTGTAACCCTCTTGCTAGGTTATTTAGAGGCTTACGGCCTATGTAGGGTGTACACAGGGTGAATGTAGGGTTTGGGCTTGGGGGATTAAGACTTCGGGTCTTGGATTTGAAGGTCTCGGGCTGGGCACTGAAGGTTTAGGGTTGAGGGGCTTCCGGTGAAGACGGGTTAAGCACCTGGAACTCAAATATTGGCATGTCGGGTGTGGATTTGCGGGTTTGGGGTGCAGAATTTAGGTTTGATACACTCACTGTAGGTTTCAGGGCGCTAAGCCATGTTGGATGAGCTGCGACCAAGACTCTGAACTTTTGTTGCAGATCTCGCGATATGCAACCCTGTCTAGGGCTTAAGGAGTCTATCCTTACCAGTCCGCATTCTAAAGACCAAGCTGTCAACACTGACCTGAACTCTAAACCCTAAACCCAAAGCCCTAAGCCCTAAACCGCAGCCCGAAACCCCAAATTGAGGTGGAGGGACTCCAGTCTTGACCCCCTATATTAACAATAGAGAATCAGGAAATTAAGAACCTGGTCTCTCTCTCTCTCTCTCTCTCTCTCTCTCTCTCTCTCTCTCTCTCTCTCTCTCTCTCTCTCTCTCTCTGTCCCCCCCGCATTTTTACCTTAGCCCCAATTCTTGAGGGGTTGTGTGGGGGAACCCACTTGCGCTTTTTGGGCCTTGGGGCCTGAGGCCCTTAGGGCTTTAGGCTTTAGGCTTTAGGGCGTTAAGGCTTTAAGGTACTTATTTTTTGCCAGATGCGCTGATGTGACGCCCCAACAGGCTGTTCTGAAACAAGTATTGAAACAAGTGGTATGGTCAGTTCCCGTGCTCCTAAACCTGCCCGTTGAAATCGTATGAATGCATTCCCGCATCCTTTCCAACCGCAATCACGCGGGCATTGTTTTCTAAAGCTGCGCAGGCTTGCTTCAAAACATCATCAGTATAGGCATTGGGGATTGAAGGGGGAAGGGGGGGGGGGGCTGTCCAAGCCCTCTACCCCGCTCTTTCTTCAGTAGTGCAAGCTTGCTTCAAAGCATTTGGGCTCCATCAGTGGACATTCTCCCCGAAACCAATCAGTGCGCTTGCGTATGGGCCTCCCAATTCTCCCACTCTAACCCCCCTCTTTTGGTATTGAACGTCGCCTCTTTTCCCAGTGAGAAGGTAATTTTGAGCACGCACTTACTTCTGACCATACATGTGTACTCAAAGTGTAGGTGTCTGGCCCTGGCCCTACTGTCAGTGTTGCCATGACGGCGCAAGCTTCAAAAACTCGTCTTTTGCTTTGCGCGTAATTAAATGTCCGGTTGTTCGGTGAGCCAGGGGTGTTGGGAAAGGGAGGAAGGGGGGGCGGCAGGCTCCCCATTTGCAAACACAATGCTCGCAGCATGGGGTTTTAAATCACTCATAGTCATGGTTGCGAGGGAATGTTGTTCCGTCTGTGTTTTTGTTGTGTCTGTCTTATGCTATGCATTTGTTTCTTTTTCGTTCTGTGTCTATATGCCTGCCTTTCTGTCATGATTTCTGTGTTGCTCTTTACTTTCCTTCCCTCTCTTTCATTAACTGAGTATAGGCTCGACTCTGAATACGTGCGGTTTTAAACTGCTCAAGCCCTCATGGCGCGACTAGTCGAAAGCGTGTAGGGAAGGCAGCTTTCGCTGCGTGCACAAATCCCATCGAGCGCTAGGTAAACCGTGGCAGGCTTTGAAGCAGGGGAACTGGCGCTTCCCCTGTGCACATCCGCACTGAAGCAGTTGCACTCAAGAGCCTGCAACTCCCAAGAGACTCCGGCTTATAACAATGCAGCCGCGCAGCACAAGCTCTGAGAGCGCCATCCTGAATCATGGTCCCACGCGCAATGACGACTTCTCTTTGGGCTCCGGATTTGCGGGTCTGACGCGTCGGATACTTAACTTGGGCTTGGCGCGGCAGACATTCAATTCGGAAGGCCTGAAGGCAGGCGCAGCCTGCGCCGCGGGCGGTGCTCCCGCGAAGATGTCACGCAGCTCCAGCCTCTCCGGCTCAGGCAACGGCGCTGGGCCTGAAGCAGGAGGCAAGGCCCAGGAGGTTTCTCACGTAGGGTTTGGAGCCTTACCACAACGACATGCAAAAATCCAAAAAAGGGGCGGGAGTCTATATAAACATACAAGCAACGACATACAACCAAAGTCCAGTTTTAAACCATGTGTTTTGGAGAACACGTTCTGGAAGTTCCAGTAGCCTTGACGTTTCCTCAACAAGTTGGCAAACAAGGCTCTCGGAGGGAAAAAGCAAGTTGGCCAACAAGACTCTCGGAGAGAGAAAAAAAGCGCTTACCCACATGGCCTCGCGTTCTTCCTGGATCCTGACAAATATGAGATTATTGTGTGTCATCTTTGTGTTTCGTAAGGCCACCTTGTAGTCAGCAAGCTGTTCTGGCTCCTGATGAGGGTCAATGAAAGAGCACTTGTTTGTTGTTTTTTTAACGAACAATGCACTCAGGTGTTCAGGTCTTGGCATCCTCGTTTCTTTGCTTCTTGTCGACCTGATGCACTACTGTTTTCTGAATTTCGGACGGGTAGTTCTGAGAAGCCGAGCCACGAGTCTGTGCACAGATGCGACTGCAGCTTCCTTTTCAGGAGCAAACGAGCCTGAGCAAGCTGCGCGTCTTTTAATGCCGGTTGTGTCTGTTTGTCCGAAAAAACCCCACCGTCTAAGTCCATGGCAAGTGCGGGATGTGCCGGCGGTTGCGGAACCAAAGCCTCGCCGAATTGTTCCGTTCATGTTTTTTTCAAGTCGGCTGTTGTGGACAGGTGGGCGCAATTGCATTCCAGCTCACCTGGGCCGGGAGTGTGCACGCCTGTGGGTGCACCTCGCAAAAAATATGTTTTGCTTAAGCCTGCATGTCCGTCCACAGTCGAGTTCCAGACGCAGGGGACTGGTCGCGGCGTGGGCTGACACTGAGAGTTCCTCCTCATGACCTGGCCACTCTTGAAAAATCAGCTTCCACAGCTTCCAGGTCTGTTGCTCTGCAAATCTGTATCCAAGGAAATCATGGCTCGCCAGAGGCTGAAGTGACAACTGCCGCTGGACCTTCAACGAAAAATGTTCCGCTTCAGTCCCTAAGTATGTCTGCCACGTCGAATTCCAGACATAAGGCGAGACGATGGGTCGCGGCTTGGGTCTCGGATACCACCGCCGGTTCTGGCAACTGCTTAGAAAACACTGTCCGCACTGTCCAAGTCTGTTCCTAGAGGTCCACCTCGTCGCCCATCCTGGCGAGAGAAGCCTCGGCAAGGTTTAGGTGTAGCCCCACATTGGCCTGAGGAGGCCCTGACGCGGTGCAACTGCGCAAGGCGGTGCTGCCTTGTGTTGGACAGCATGCAGCTTCTGGGCAACCCTTTTGTTTAATTATCACAGCAAGAGACAACGAAGTCCAAAGTGGCGCAATTTGCACAGGAATGTGAGATACCGTTTTGCACGAGATGTGCCATGCGCACAATCGCCTTCAGCTCACCACCACGTAGATACTTTAAAAGAGGCCCACAGTCTGTACCTTGAGCCAAAATGGCTCCAGGGGTTTTAGGGCTTAGGGCTTTAATGGTTTTGGGGTTTCAACCTTGCAAAAACAGCCAGCGCTCCAGATTCTGGGCCGCAAACCTTGGGAAAGGGGGTTTAGGGTGTGGGGCTCTGGGTACAGGGCCTAGGGTTTAGGGTTTGGGGTTTTGGGTATAGGGCTTAGGCTTTAGGGTTGCAGGGTTGAGGGCTTGGCAGGGAGAAAAAGGGCACCGACCGGAACTCTAAACATGATGCCCTAAACCCTAAACCCTACCCTTTTTGTGCATCTGAAGCCCTGAACCCTCAAACCCTAAACCCTTCAACCCCCAACACCATCTCCCGCAGACTCAGAAATTCAAGCTCCCATGCTCCAAGACTACTTGGCCAAAACACACGAAAAAACATCTCGGATCCCGCCGTGCCCCCAGCCTACCCAAGCCCTCTTCTAGAAACCCAACGAGGATGGCCCTGAAAGCCCTCTGAAAAACATTCTGAATATGATCCTCTTAAACCCAATAAAGGGAGATATATCATATCCCAAGGTCCTACCTAGCCAAAGCCCAAGACCCAGAACGGCAGACCTGGCATTTTGTCAACTTAGCCTACAACGGGGCGAAAAAGGCCAAAGCCACGAAAATGCGGAAAGGGCGAGGGAGCTGAAAAG
Organism: Symbiodinium natans; assembly: GCA_905221605.1. Classification (NCBI taxonomy): domain Eukaryota; class Dinophyceae; order Suessiales; family Symbiodiniaceae; genus Symbiodinium; species Symbiodinium natans. Next base: position 431,521 of record CAJNDS010002479.1, on the reverse strand, counting down.
CCAAGAGCCCTAAATCCTACCTCTTTGTCACCCTAACGCCTAACCCTAAACTCAGGGCCTCGGCCGCCAGGGCGGCGTTTAAGCCTTCGACCTCTATTGCGCAGGTCGCCCAGGTCGCTTGCCCGCCTCCCGCTCGGTAGCACCCACGATGGGCCCGGTACCGGAGCAGGTTCTCCTCAGGACCCTGAAACCCCACTCAAAATGCCATAGACCCCCTGAAATGGAAGAAGGCTTTGGAGGCGGGCCGTTGACTTGAGTTTAGGCCTAAACCCGAAAAGGGATAGATTTACGGTTTGAGTGGTTTTGCCGCCCGAGATGGCGTGGGGTGGGATAAAGTGTTAGATGGCCCTCCACTATCGGGCCATGGCTGCTCCGCGCATTTCTCGAAGCTGTCGAAGCGAGTCTGCATCCCAATCTCCACAGCTTCTGCGCCATTTCACAGCAAACACTGAAACCTAAACCCTAAACCCTAAACACTAAACCCTAAACCCTGAACCCTAAACCCTAAACCCTAAACCCTAAACCCTAGACCCTAGACCCTAGACCCTCAGCCGGGTGGCCACTCCCGGATCGCCGGCAAGTCCCGCTTCGCCAGAAGAGAGCCCAGGCCCAGCCTCTACAGAGAGGTTTGGGGTTTAGGATTTAGGGTTTAGTGCTGGGGTTTAGGGTTTAGGGTTTAGGGCTTAGGGTTTAGGGTGTAGGGCTTAGGGTTTAGGGTGTAGGGTTTAGGGTACCTTAAGCTCTTACCTGAAATCGTATGGACCCTATGATTCTAGTCCCTGCATCCGAACATGTTCCATACAGGGCCAGTCAGTGTTTAGGGTTTAGGGATTAGGGGCGATGTAGCCAACGTTTACATTCGGGATGCTTGTTCACCACCTGCCCTTGCAACAATACCCTAAGCCCTTAACTCACGGTCTAACAAAGTCTAAACTCTGAACCAAACCCTAAAGCACCATAAAGCCCTTGTGGTGTATAGGGGTTTATAGGGTTTCTATAAAGTTCTCTGGGTTTACCAGGTTTTTTTCCTAGGATTTTTTGGTGTCGGCACCATCATGAGGGCAGCGTGAGCTGCCGAAAGCTGCAGCCCTGGCATGACGTTGCAAAAATTCTGGTGCAACAAAAAACAACAAACAGCCCTAAACCCTGAACCCAAAATCCAAAACCCTAAGCCCTAGGCCCTAAGCCCTAAACCCTGAAGCTGGGAAGCCCTGCCTAAAGGCGCTGCAACACAATTTTCGGAGACAGGGTTTATAGGGTCCATAGAGTTTCAGGGCTGCGGATGTAAACACTTAGGGGTACCCCCCCCTAGCACCAAACACAATAACCACAGCAGTCATAAAACATGAACATTCGAATGCCAATGAGCTGCCAATGCTTTGTTGCATGTTCCATGTTCCCTTCACTTCCTCAGCCCTTTAAACCCTTAGAAGCCCTTACAAACCCTTAAAAACCCTAAATCCTAAACCCTAAACCCTAAGCCCTAAACCCTAAACCCTAGACCCTCAACCCTAAACCCTATTCTTCCTAAGAAAACCCTAGGAATGCGAAGCCAAGGCTCCTCTGGAGTGTGGTGATGACACCTTGGCAGGCTTCGGAAATCCTGAGCTGCAGGGCTCAGGGGTGGAGCTTCCACGGTAAGCTCTCCCAGTTCTCCTAAACCCTAAACCCTAAACCCTACACCCTAAACCCTACACCCTGTCTGGGTATCCCGTACATGAGAGGGTGCCGAATGTAGTGCCAGGGACCCAGCTCTCCCAAAACCCTTGAAGCCTTGGGTATCGGAAGTGGGCGGCCGATGAGTTGCAACCAGGACCACGAAGGGGACCCTAGTGAGTCTAAGGGTTTAGGGTTTAGGGTTTAGGGTTTAGGGTTTAGGGTTTAGGGTTTAGGGTTTAGGGTTTAGGGTTTGGCGCTACTACTTGAAGGTTCACAGGCTAAACGGTAGGGTTTTAGGTAAGGTAGCCTATATTGAAAACTTGACTAAGGTAGTTACAACCCTGCCTATATCTACTGCCATCCCACGCCTTCCGCCCCCAAGCGGTCCAGGGCTTAGGGTTTAGGGTTTGGGGTTTGGGGTTTAGGGTTTGGGGTTTAGGGTTTTGGGTTTGGGGTTTAGGGTTTCGGGTTTAGGTTATTGTTTCGGGTTTAAGGCCTAGGGCTTTGGACAATCCAGCTGGCTTATTGGTAGTCATAAGTGGGGTTATAAAGTACCTTAGTTGAGGTCGTATCATCGCCCACCTTGCGTATAACCCTACTCATTCTAGCTACCCATGAACCTTCAACCCGAAACCCTAAACCCTAAACCCTGGCCATGCCTAACAGTGCCCTAAACCCTAAACCCTAAATCCTATAAACCCTGAACCCTGAACCCTGAACCCTGGCCATGTTTAGTGTTGGCTAGCCTTGCAGACGTTGCTGGGCCGAGCCGCGGCGACCGCTCGAGGAAGAGCCCCTTCCATACCAGGTCAGCTTGGCCCTGATTGTGGGGTTCAGGGTTTAGGGTTTAGGGTTTAGGGTTAGGGTTCAGGGTTTAGGGTTTAGGGTTTTTGGAGTTGTTCAGTTCTTGTTTAGAGTTCAGGGCACTGTTGGGGCACTACTCCGACCCCCAAAAATGCCTAGCCTATAGGGGCCTGAATGATTAGAATAGATTTTTGGCGGGGTGTACTTTAACATAACTATACAGGGACCATAAGGGGATGACATGAGTAATTATTCTGACGGTTTAGGGTTTAGGGACCTCTATGTCTACAGATGTAACAGCAAGGACGTCCCAGGATCCTCGCCCCAAACCAAGTATGTTTGGCAGTTCCCGAATGTCGAGTTCGACTCGACGCCACTTGCTCACATCGGCTCCTTCTCTCTCTAGCCGGAGCGAACCACTCGGGCAAGACACAACCCAACAGCAAGGGGGTTTGGGGTTCAGGGGTTCTGAGGCTTGGGGGCTGTAGGGTTTGGCGTCCTGCTTGCTGAGCTTGAAGAAGGACTCGTGAGTCACCTCTGCCGGCGCTACCATGAAGTACTCCGACCTCAGCTGCAAAGGCGCGCTGATGCTCACCCTAAACCCCAAACCCTAAACCCCAAAACCCTATAATCCCATCACCCGAATATTAACCCCCCCCCCCTCCCAACAGAAAATCGAAATGTGTTTTTACTATTAGGGGGATGTCTTTATCCAAATGTCACGTTTCGGGTCTAAAGGGTTGGTTGGGGTCTAGGCACAGAGAGAGAAAGAGAGAGAGAGAGAGAGAGAGAGAGAGTTTAAGGTTTAGGGTTTAGGGTTTAGGGTTTAGGGTTTGAGACAGAGACACAGAGACCAGCTCACGCAGCACAGCAAGGCTCAGACAAGGATTGGCTTGAGGGTATTGGGAGCCCTGAACCCACCCCCTAATCCGGAATAGGTTTGAAGAGGCAGGGTCGGTTTCGGCAGGATTTTTCCAGAAAGTGTTTTTATAATTAGGGGCGGGGGGGGGGTCGTATTTAATAAAAGGGGGAAGTGTGACTAACCTATAAACCCTGAACACACCCTTTAAGAACCATAGAGAACACCAAGGAACCTTGAAGTCCTCAAGCCTAAAAACCCCCCCAAAACCCCAAAACCTCAAGCCCGAGGGTTAGGCTTAAACCCTGCATCCCTAAACCCTGCCTGAGGGGTCATGGGCAGTTAGAGAGAGAGAGAGAGAGAGAGAGAGAGAGAGAGAGAGGAGAGAGAGAGAACAGGGGTCTGGGGTTTCGGATTCAGGGTTTAGGGTGTATAAGGTTTTCTCGCTACTGTCTCCAAAAATCGAATAACCAATCCTAGGGCTTCGGGTTTAGGATGTCTAAGGTTTAGGGATAGAGATCACCATCAACCTATTCGGGGTTGCGGGCTCCAGCGTGGGCCGGCTCGGCCCAACCCCCCCAAAAGCCCTCAAAACCCTCCACCCCAAGATGGGCGTTCGATTCCGCGTGGGGGGGGGGGGGGGGGGGGGGGGGGGGGGTTCGTAGCAAAACCTAGGGTTTAGGGTTTAGGGTTTAGAGCTTTGGGTTTAGGGTTTGGGAGAGGGGTATTTCGAGGGTTTCATAGACCTTTTCTGCGTGCCAAGCCGCACCAAGTAATGGTAGGTCAACAGCTCATCGATGCCCCAGAGCATCAGCTTGCCATGGGATGGTGGCCTCTTGGGGTTCAGGGTTTAGGGTTTAGGGTTTAGGGCTTGGGGTTTAGGGCTTGGGGTTTAGGGTTTAGGGTTTAGAGGGCTTAGGTTTAGGGTCTATCTTGGGGTAGTTTCATGGTCCCTTAGTATGGGCCCTGAAAAGGGGGGCCCCTTGTTTAGCCCCTGTATATGCCCTATACAACCAAAGGGCCCTTACTTCAGAACCCTTTAAAGGAGGTAAGGGGCCACATGAAGGGCATGGGGCTCATGGAACTTAAACCCAAACCCTAACTACCCAGAGTTCAGGGCTGTTGGGGCGTTTATCAGTTTGCAGGCTTGAGGGTTTAACAGGACTTTTTTTGAGGGTTTAGGGTTTAGGGCTGATAAGGCGCTTCGAGGTTTCTAGGGTGTAAGGTTTGGGTACAGGGTTTACTTCCGGGACTTTTGCTGCTCCCGGCTGGGCAGGACATTGCGGTGAAGGCAGGAGTAGGAGGGTTAAGAGTGCCCGCAGGGCGAAGCCGAAACCCTAAACTAAACCCTCAAACCTCCCTAAACCCTAAACCCTAACCCTAAACCCTAAACCCTAAACCCCTAAACCCCTAAACCCTCAACCCTCAACCAAAAACCCTGAACCTTGAATCGACCCACCGCAGAGCCGATCATGACGAGGTTCAGGGCTTAGGGTTTAGGGGTTTCGGGTACCCTAACCCCTAAATCTTAGGGAAATGCATTCAACCCTAACGAATGAACCTGCCCTTCCCCTCCAAAGCGGCTTAGGGTTTAGGGTGCAGGGTTTAGGGTTTGGGGTTTAGGGTTCAAGGGAAGGGTATCTTCCCAAACTAGGTACTGGGGTTTTCGGCTTAGTGCTCCTAAACCCAATATGAGAGAAAAGCGCCCCAATTTCCTACTGTCAAGCAACTCGTCCGGGGCTGGCTTCGGGTTTAGACAATGACATGGACCCGAAGCCCTAAGCCCTTAGCCCTAAACCCTAAACCCTAAACCCTCGGTGCAGCTGAAGGGCAGGAGGTGCGTGTGCCTCCGCTGGCTCGTGTCGGTTGCTACAGAAGATTCGTTTGAGGAACCAATCCTAAACCCCAAACCCTAAACCCCAAATCCTAAACCCTAAACCCAAAATCCTACCCTAAACCCTAAACCCTAAACCCTAAACCCTAAACCCTATACCCTAAACCCTAAACCCTAAACCCTAAACCCTAACCCTAAACCCTAAACCCTAAACCCCCAAAGCCTGAATACCTGGGTAAAAGGAAGCTGAAGTTGCTTGGGGGAGGGTGGCTGGCGTCAGTAAGGTTTAGGGTTTAGGGTTTAGGGGTTTAGGGGTTAGGGTTTAGGGTTTAGGGTTTAGGGTTTAGGGTTTAGGGTTGAGGGTTGAGGGTTGAGGGTTGAGGGTTGAGGGTTTAGGGTTTAGGGTTTAGGGTTTAGGGTTTAGGGTTTAGGGTTTAGGGCTTAGGGTTTAGGGTTTAGGGTTTCATCTGAAAGTCACATCCCAGGTGCACGTCGATCACCTCGACGCTTCGCACAGCCTCACGCACGGCGTCACCGACGGCTTCGGCGCTGAGGACGTCCTCCTGAGGCGTGCATGCTACCAATCCTGGGGTCTAAACCCTAAACCCTAAACCCTAAACCCTAAACCCTAAACCCTAAACCCTAAACTGCCCTAAACCCTGAACCCTAAAGAAAAAAACAGGGTTCCTTCAACTTGGGGTCTCAGCAGCGCATGTTGTAGGAAAACCATGGCTGGGGAAGATTCTTAATGAGCCTTGCTACTGTCACTCCCGAATGCTGAAGCCCTAGGCCCAGAAGGAACCTAGGAAGAAAAGGGGTGGACTTTTTGGTTCTAAGGGGTTATACAAGGGACCCCCAACCCTCAAAAAAGGAAATGCGGGCCTACTCCGGGTCCTAGACCCTTACAACATGAGCGCGGAACCCCCTCAGATTGAAACATTGGGAAAGGGCTTTGAATGTTGGGAAACCCTAAACCCTAAACCCAGACCCCTGAACCCTAAACATGGCAGGTCTGGGAGGGTTTGGGCGGGTTTCGGGTTTAGGGTTTACTTATTTCAGTCTTCGGCCTACCTTGAGCTCCCTACCAGACTTGCCCGCATTCTCCAAAACCCAACAGCCTCAAGCGTGTCTTAGTTTAGTTTTGGCTTGCTTCGGGCTCTGCAGCAATGGATGTAGGCCTACAAAAACAATAAGAACTTTAGGGTACCCTCGGGGTGAGGCCATCTCTCCGAAAAACGGGCGCCTCACCTGGAAGTACCGCTCCCTTGTCCAGCACTGTCACTGCACCCCGATTTTGCGGAATCTCCCCCCCCTAAGCCCTAAACCCTAAACCCCTTCTAGCGAATCTAGAGCCTCTTACTGTAGCTATACGTGGCACTGCTTTGAGTGCCTCTTGGAAGCCGAAACCACGCCAAGCGCAGCTACTTCCAACATATCGCCGGAATCGGAAGCCAAACCCTCAACCCTAAACCCAGAACCCTCAACCCTAAACCCTAAACCCTAAACCCTAAACCCTAAACCCTAAACCCTAGCCAAAGGCTCCATGGCGATCGCGCCCCAAGAAAGTCAGAGCCGATGCTGCTAGGCCGCGCGACTCTTGTGGCAGGGTCTGGTGTACCACGCTGGGCGGTCTAGGGCTTAGGGTTTAGGGTTTAGGGTTTAGGGTTTAGGGTTTAGGGTTTAGGGTTTAGGGTTTAGGGTTTAGGGTTTAGGGTTTAGGGTTTAGGGTTTAGGGTTTAGGGTTTAGGGTTTAGGGTTTAGGGTTTAGGGTTTAGGGTTTAGGGTTTAGGGTTTGGAGTTTAGGGTTTAGGGTTAGGGTGTAGGGTTTCCTGACGCAAGATGTGGAAAGGGGGGTGGAGTGGAGGGGGATCCTGCGCAAGGTTGGCTGCTGTACTTGGACCAAAAGGCTGCGAAATGTCCAGCAACCTCTCCGCTGCCATGTAAGGAACCCTAAACCCTAAACCCTAAACCCTAAACCCTAAACCCTAAGCTGAAACCGTAAACCTGAATTCCCGCTTATCCCGCACCGAAACCGAAACCCTCAACCCTCTTGCGCATCCGGGCTCAAACCCTCAACCCTGAACCCTAAAACCCGAAATCCTAGACCCTAAGCCCTGCTTCACGCTGCGCACTGAAAGCTTCTCCGCTGCATTTTCAGGGTTTAGGGTTTAGGGTTTAGGGCTCCTGCCCTCCGGCTCCCCTCTCATTATCTGCATATGCCACAGCGCTTCGATGGAAGGACGAGCGGAAAGCAACGACAAATCCGAACAATCCTGAATGACGTCCTTCCGGGTCCCAAATTCTAAAGCCCAAGGGGCTTCAGGTTTCGGACCTGCAAGGTCCCCAACCCTAAACCCCCCACATCCTAAACCCTAAACCCTAAACCATAAACCCTAAACCCGGATGGAGCTGGGCACCCTGGCTTCCTCTTACACCAACCCTCTAAACCCTGCTTGGGGAACTGGGGGAGTAGAGTCACACGGGCCTGATGACCCGATTTAGGGTTTAGGGTTTAGGGTTTAGGGTTTAGGGTTTAGGGTTTAGGGTTTAGGGTTTAGGGTTTAGGGTTTAGGGTTTAGGGCCACAGGCACTTCTGACCCCAACTATATGTCTACTCTTAACCTACTCAGAGGACTTAGGGGGCTTGCAAGTGCAGCTCTAGCTGGGGTTACAAGTACCCTGAACCTCCAAGTAAGGGAAGCTACATGGTCCCTTCATGAGGACCCTTACCTTCTTGAAATGGCTCCGCAGTATGCGCCCTTGGGTTTTACGGGGTATTTAGAGGGTATATCAGGGTTCCCCAATCAAGGGCTCATATTAAGGTACCATGAAAATACCAAGATAGACCCCAACCCTGAACCCTAAACCCTATTCCCTAAACCGGCCTAAACCCTAAACCCTAAACCCGAAACCCTAAACCCTAAACCCTAACACAGGCAAGCCTAGGCTGCCTTTCGTGGTGCTGAGCCTGCTGCCCCAGACAAGCAGCGACTGTCCCTCTGCATCCAAGGCCTCGGAGACCAGATGTGGAGCTTTCAAAAATAAACCTTAAACCCTAAACCCTAAACCCTAAACCCTAAACCCTAAACCCTAAACCTTTGCGGTTGTGGGGTTGAGGATTTACAGTCCCTCTTCCGTACTGACATCAAGTGACGCGGTGGGGTTGAGGGTCTAGGGTTCAGGGTTTAAGCAAGCCTTTGGGGGGGGGGGGTGGGGGTTTCGACTCCCGCGCCCGTGCAAGGCAGGCAAAGCACGCGCGGACTTTGTTCTCGCCTCCAGAGCAGCCAACCTTGTCGATGTAAGATGCAAGGTCTGGAAATGTTGCAAAGGCTTGCAAAGGATGCAGGAGGCACGGCGAGCTCACAGTGCACAAGTTTGCCATTCAAGGCGTCCCCGCGTTGGGGGCAGCACGTCTTGCCTACGAGCTTCTACTTGTAGGGAAGCCCTGTTAGAAGTAGGGTAATCAGGGCCCTACATTGGGTTTTCCCTTAACTAAAGTTACTAAAGTTGGTAGAATAAAGGGGGCCCCCTAACTTGTAGGCCAAAATGATCCACTCAGCCTTATCAGGCGGAGGGCTCCGGAGCCTTGCGCGGCATGAAGGGAGTCGCAGCCCAGGGGTTGATTGGGTGCATGATGGTGCCCCCTTTGATGTCGCAGTCCTGCGTGGCAGACTGAAGGGTTTAGGGTTTAGGGTTTAGGGTTTAGGGTTTAGGGTTTAGGGTTTAGGGTTTAGGGTTTAGGGTTTAGGGTTTAGGGTTTAGGGTTTAGGGTTTAGGGTTTAGGGTTTAGGGTTTAGGGCTTTCGTCCTGCGTGGCCGACTGCAGGAGGCCTTTTGCTGCACTCAGGGCTCCCAGGGCCTTGAAGGCATAGTAGTCCTCGTCACCTTAGTTGCTGAGTTGTTTAGGGTTTAGGGTTTAGGGTTTAGGGTTGAGGGTTGAGGGTTGAGGGTTGAGGGTTGAGGGTTGAGGGTTGAGGGTTGAGGGCCCCCAAAGAAGTGTACACTTTCAGTTCTATAGGGGGTTATGGTATCCCAAAAAGTGTACAGTGTACTCATTCAGCTACTTAGTTCTATAGGCGGTTATAGTATCCCAAGAAGTGTAAACCTAAACCCTAAACCCTAAACCCTAAACCCTAAACCCTAAACCCTAAAGTGTACTCACTCAGCTACTCAGTCACAGGAGGCATCCACGGCTTGGCTGCACCAGCGCGACATCTGGAAGCTGGAGTAGTAGGCCTGTCATGGGCTTCTCGACTACGCCCCTCTACACTAGGGTTTAGGGTTTAGGGTTTAGGCCCCCCACCCCCTAGGTCCCCCCTGAAATAGCCTGAATTCGTCTTAAGTACCCCTAAGTAGCCCCCGAATTTCGGGGGGTCAATTGGAGCCTGGGACAGCTTGTTGTAGGCGGAGTTCATGAGTTGGGAACAGCCCCAGAAGATGCCAAAGCACTGCCACATGGCGTTGGCCGCCTCCGCGATGGAGGCGGTGACCTGGTCATGGGGTTTAGGGTTTAGGGTTTAGGGTTTGGGGTTTGGGGTTTAGGGTTCCAGGGCCATCGGGGCAGTGGCCTTGTCGAGAGACTTCAGGGAGTTCATCGCGCACTCGCGCTGGGCGGTCTTGTTGGTGAGCGACTGGAAGCCTAGGCCCAGTTTAGGGTTTAGGGTTTAGGGTTTCGGGTCTCTAGGAATAACAAGGGCTTGGCTTTAGGGTTTCGGGTTTAGGGTTTCAACCTCTAGGAATAACAAGGGCACCCTTAGGTTTAGGGTTTCGGGTTTCGGGATCGGGCCCTAAACTAGACCCAGGAGTATCCTAGGAATAGCAAGGGCACCCCTTTTTTGGTCTTAAGGGGATTATAAAAAGGGAAGCAGAAACCCTAAAAACACAAGGAAATCAGGGCCGACTTTAAGTCCTAGAAGCAGTAGATCTTGGACTCGGAGAGGTCGGAGAAGACCTGCGTGATGTCCCCCAAAAGCTGCGCATAGTTCGCCGAGCAGCCCGCCTTCACCAGAACTTCACCACCTTAGTTGTCCAGTATCCTAAGGAACTAAATGTTAACCTTTGAGGCTATAGAGGGAAGTTAAGAACCCAAAAAGGTTAAAGGTTACCTACTCTACTACGAAGCCACTGCTGTCATTCCGGGCCATGAGGTCCTCAATCACGGGGAACTGGTACTGCGCAGCCGTCCACGCGAAGGTCAGCACGGAGCTCAAGTACGTCAAGGAGCCGTTTGTGCCACGTTGCATTCTCATGTTCATGTCTTCTGGCATGGGCTCATCTGAGAAAGCCGCCTTCGAGTAACCATCCAGAACAGGCCAAGCCCAATCGGTGTAGACCTCGGCAGCCCAGTAGGGTTTAGGGTCACATTGTAATTGGGATAATATAGGGGTCCGAAGAATTGCTAACATTTTTCCCTTGTGGTCCCTTTATAATTCTGCTATAACAACCCCCAAAACCCTATTGTAACGATTAAGGCCCCCATATTACCTTTCTTGGGGTTGGTTACTTTAGAAGGGAAACTGGAACCCACAAAAAAGGCAGAAGGGTACCACAGGGCTACCAAGGATTAGGTACCCTAAACCCTAAACCCTAAACCCCAAACCCCAAACCCTAAACCCTAAACCTAAACCCTAAACCCTAAACCCTAAACCCTAAACCCTAAACCCTAAACCAGGAGACCTGGAGCTTGAGCAGCACTTCCTGCGCCATCGTGGCCTTCGAGGCTGCGGCGGGGCGTGGGTCGATGTCCACGGCTGAGCCTAGACTGAACTCGGAACCTTTAGGGTTTAGGGTTTAGGGTTTAGGGTTTGGGGTTTGAACTTGGAACCCTGGCAAGAAAAAAAACATATTTGGTGCTGTTTCTTAGGAATTAGAGAACCCCAAAAAGCACAAATTACATGTTTTGCTGCTTCTCGGGAAATAGAGTACCAAAAAAAAACAACATATTCCTAGGTAGCCCTAAGGAGCTGTTGGCCCGAGCTTGGAGCAGCAGAGGCACGACCTCGCCGAGCGTCTTGCGCAGCTCGACGCCCATCTCCATCAAGGCGGCATCCTCATTGCCCTGGCCTCTTCTGCCGTTCAACGCAACAAGTCGGGCATTTCCCTTGAGATACTAAACGAAAAATCTCTAAACCCTAAACCCTAAACCCTAAACTTTAAACCCTAAACTCTAAACCCTAAACCTTAAAAAAAAACAAGAGCACTTCCTGAAGGCGACCCTAAGCTGCCCGAGACCGAGTGCGCGATGCTCTTCAACAGCTCTGCTCCTGCGTCCTTTGAGCGGTCTAAGGAGGGACCCCGGTTTAGGGTTTAGGGTTTACGGTTTAGGTTTTAGGGCTTAGGGTGAGGGACCCCTGGAAGGGAGGTTAGGGTTTACAGTAGTTAAGCTGGTGACTTCGGCTTGAATATCTACTCGCCCACACTTTGGATCCCATAACATTAGGAAAATATCAGGTTCACTCGTCGACGAACGACCTTGAGGTCTAAATATATAAGGTAAGAGAGGCTAAGGATTTAGGGTTTAGGGTTTAGGGTTTAGGTTTAGAGTATATAGCCCCTATACATACCTTAAATAGTCCCTGTATAACTCAGTAGGCCCCAGATAACCCCTAAAGAACCCTAAAGTCCCTTACAAGGGTCCCTCCTTAGACCTTGAGTCCTGCAACTCCTTGGCCGCTTCCCGAAGAGGTGCGACCACCTTCAGGGATGCCCCCGAAAAGGAAAAGGGTTTAGGGTTTAGGGTTTGGGGTTTGGGGTTTGGGGTTTGGGGTTTGGGGTTTGGGGTTTGGGGTTTAGGGTTTAGGGTTTAGGGTTGGGGTAGTAGCATGGTCCCTTAGTATGGGCCCTGGAACGGGGACATACCCTAAACCCTTCAAAGGGTGGGGCGACCTCCTGGCGGCCCATAAGGGACCCCCAAAAGGAGAAGGGTTTAGGGTTTAGGGTTTAGGGTTTAGGGTTTAGGCGAAACCCCTAGGAGTAACAAGGCCTCAGGGTTTCTGAAGGGACCCCAACAAGATGGGGCCCAGAGATGGCTACCCTAAACCCTAAACCCTAAACCCTAAACCCTAAACCCTAAACCCTAAACCCTAAACCCTAAACCCTAAACCGCCTTGTCCTGGAATGGGCTTGTCTTGTCTGAGCCCTCGGGCAGCGGCGGTGGAGGACCCACCTTCGGGGTTTAGGGTTTAGGGTTTATAGGGTTTCGGGTTTGGGGTTTAGGGTAAGGGTTTATAGGGTTTCGGGAGTAGGGCTGGGGTTGATAGGGTTTCGGGTTTAGGGGTTATAGGTTTGGAGTTCAGGGTTTGGGGTTAGGGTTTCTAGGATTTAGGGCTAGGGTTTAGTGTTAGGGTTCATGGGGTTTAGGGCTTAGGGACCTCCGCCAAGACGGCGACGAGCGGCACAAGCAAGAGGCGAGTCATGGCGCACATCATCTTGAGTTCACCACGAGGACCACGGCTTTTGTCTTGCTTTGAAAGAAAGAGAACTTGAGCCATTGAGGGTTTCGTGTTTGGGTGGTCAGGTGCAGCAGGCATACTTCCAAACCCTAGGAAATGCTGTCCTTGGGATGTTCACCCTTTTACTATCAGTCCTTAGACGGGATTTTATGGTACCCCCTATCATGATTCGTATTAAGGACTGCTAGAAAAAGGGGGAACATCCCAATGCTTTCATTTCATTGCAGTTCCTTGTGTGGCTCAGCGCGCCACGTTGATCTCCTGGGCAGAGGCCGCCGCAAGCGCGGCAATAACTTGTGCCTCACGACTGGGGGTTTGCCAACTCCTGCAAGTAGGTCTTTTCAGGGCTTGCGAGGGTTCAGGGTTTTGTGCTTGGGGGGCTAGGTAGTATAGCTAGGGATCAGATGGCTTTTGCTACAAAAGTTAAGCTACGGATTAGGGTTTCGGGCATAGTCTGGCCAAAAACTCATTTCCTTTCTGTCACTTGAATTTAAGTTCCCTACCACAAAGCCATTTTTTGGGGGTAGTTGTTGGTTTTCAGGTCTCAGTCTCACAGGCGGGGTGCGACCGTCAACTGAAGCCATGACCAAAATACCCCTACTTGGAGGTTCATGGTACTTATTAACCAATTATGACTGCACTTACAAGCTGAACTTACAACCATATAAGGGCACTTAAGGGGCTTATAAGTGGGCTATAAGTAAAGTTCTACTTTGTTAATAGGTACCATGAACCCCCAAGTAGTCCCTTTATTGAACCCGGAAACTGCTTCATGCCAGGACTGAGGCCCTTTTTTGCTTCACGGATCCCCGTGATAGCTTGCTTGTGGCCTCAGTCCTACACCCTAAACCCTTTACCATGAGCCCCAAGCCCTAAACCCTAAACCCGAAAGTCTGCCCCTAAACCCTAAACCCTAAACCCTAAACCCTAAACCCTAAACCCTAAACCCTAAACCCGACGCACAGTGCCAGTAGTCTCAGTAGTCAACACCGCAAGGAGCCAGCACGCCTCGCTGTTCGAATGCAGCGACACAGCAAGCATGGCTCCAAGGAGGCGCTCCCCTAAACCCCTAAGCCCCTAAACCCTAAACCCCTAAACCCCTAAACCCTAAACCCTAAACCCTAAACCCTAAACCCTAAACCCTAAACCCTAGCCCGAAACCCTAAAACCTAAAGCCATTCAGTTTAGTGTAGAAAAGACATGATGTACTCGAAGTGCTTCAAGAATCTACTCCCTCACACCTCTTCGAGGCGGACCGCGCGAGAATAACAAAGAAAGGAAGATACGCAAATGGTTCTAACGAGGATTATTCAACAGTTCTGCGATATGTGATGATAGAAGTTCACAGCTTTCACGATCTCAAGTGCCAGCCCGAAGCCTACTGGTTCTGTACACGCCAAGCGAACCTTTTTCACGCCGCGAACTGCTGGAAACAAGCGACTGCATCGACATGCTTCCTGTCAATGATCCTCATCTGGCTAGCCAGGAGTGGGATCGGGTTGACTTCATCGTGAGAAACGAGCTTCCCACGATGGCTGTGCGAGGGGGGTTCGCGGAGGCTCTCAAGTGCTTCGGGGCCTCTGCAGAGCATCGAGGAACTTCTACATCCGGCTTGATGTACGACGAGCTCTTTGTCACGCCGGGGCGACTGCTAACAGGATGTCAAGCCGTGTCGTGGCCTGGAGCTGTGTATGGACGAGGATGCTTTCGGGTTTTTTTAGCAGGACTCGAGATTGTCAAGCCGCGCCGTGCTTGTTTTGGCGGTGCTTGTGCTTTGGCACTGCGAGTGATATCAACCTGAGCATGTCTCAGCTGCCCTTAACGGCTCTTAACGGCACTTCGGATAATGGTGCCTTGCTAAAGTTCGAGACAAGAAGTCAGACAGCGGTCTCACCACGGTCTAGGTTTCAAGTTCGTGTCAACTCGACTGGAAAACCGTCTCGTTGGTGCCACTCGTCACTAGACTCAGCAGAAAGCCTACTCTCGGGTTTAGGGTTGAAAGTTCAATGCGTAGTGCCAAACCGCAGGGCTTGCAGCTTACGGATTCTGGTCTCTTTTTTGCCACCCGCCAAGCAGACAAGCCACACTGATTCTGGTCTCCAGGTCCAAGCTTTAGGATTGGGGCCCTTTAGGCCATAGGTCCTAGGTCTTAGGGCTAAGGCTTTAGGGCCCCGAGGGTGCACTTGATCAGCTCGAGGCGGCAGGGGGGGGGGGGGGACGCGACCATTTTGAGTGCTAAGAATGATTGGATACTTGGACATCCCTGTCTCTGCTGCAACTCATCAAAACAGCCGAAGGTGCAGCTGATGACAGGAAACCCAGGTTGCGAGCACGCTTTCGCCTCTGGACGGCTGTCTTCTGGCAGCGGAAGACACAAAGAAGGGCATGCAGACGCAAGTGCGGCTTGCTGGCTCCGACTCTCAGGGCTGCAAAGGAGAGAACACTTTCCTTGCTAGTCTCCGAAGCATCCGGGCAGCTGGGGGCGGCATGCTCATGGGTGGCGACAGTGCATCATGTGTACACACTCATTCGCATTCTTCGTGAGAGATGCGACGAGCTCGCAAGCTCTCACAGCATGTTGCCGTGTGCCATTCACACTTGACATCTCCCTTGCACCTACCAGCTTCCTCCTCTCCGGGCTATCACAGCACATGGAGCATGCAGAGTGTCCGACGCTTCGGCATTGGGCGGCCTGAGCCAGCCAAGAAAGGCTGCTGGAGACATGACCATTGGAGGCTAGGCGAAGCCAAATCGAGATCGAGAGAAGCTGAAAGGCAAACTTCCGAGAATGAGATGCTAAGCCCAAGAGTAACCCAAGAATAGCAAGTGCACCCTTTTTGGTTTAAAAGGGCTAAGGGAACCTGAACCCTAAAACAAGACAACGAGGGCCTACTCTCTCGGTCCTCGTAGCCCTAAACCCTAAACGCTGAAGTAATGGGAATAAGGGCCCACTCTGGGTCCCAAGAGGAACGGCCCCAAAGCGGAGCCTCCTATATGGCGCAATAGAGGCTCCTCAAGCCAATTACCTAGTGAAAAGTTAGGGTTTAGGGTTTAGGGTTTAGGGTTTAGGGTTTGGGGTTTAGGGTTTAGACATGTTGTGATGGCTCCTCGGTTAGAGTCAAACACCCTCGCAGTCACCCGAACAAAGTCCCACGATGGCCTTGCCACCCGTGGCCACATAACCCCAAACACTCTCTGAACCCTAAACCGCCTTAACTCATGTGCTGCAGTGCCACCCCCTCCGCACTCAGTAGACAGTTTGCTTGACTTCCACTTGCTGCGTGTCTGCCGCTTGGGACGTCAAAGCTGCTGCTTGCCATGCAAAGTGCAGATTAGGGCTTAGGGTTTAGGGCTGAGGGCCAGGGCCGTTAGGGTTTGGGGTTTGGGCTTTGGGGAGTTCGCCGTTGCAGCCTCAACGCTTTCCAAGCTGCGAGTTTAAGCTACGCAGCGAGCTCTTGTCCATGCAGCTCGCACAGCATGTTCACCGCCAGGGCAGCCACACCGTGTAGAGCAAAAGGGTGCAAGGGCCATGCCTGAGTCAATTTGATGCAGATCTCTCTGGATTTGAGAGAGGTGGGATACCAAGCCGATCACATCAACTGCATCGCTTGCAAGTCCGAGCCTCACTCCTACCCCTGGCTGGTTTCGTTGCTCCGTGCGGCTCACCAATCTGGTCTGGGACCAACGCGCCCTCCATGCAGACCCACAACGCGTTGCATTCATGACCTTGTGGGAGGGCGACGTGCTAAAGGGAAGTCCATGGTGCACGAGGCAGCCACGCCTGCATTGCAAGCAAACCATCTGCAAGTCGACGGGATGCGAATTTGCTTTTCTGAAAGAAGTGGCCGGAGCCCGTGACCTCTTCAATTTCTGTTTCTCTAGACTGGCTCCGTTGCTCGATGTGGGCGCTCACCAGTTTCATCTGGAACGGCTGCGTGCCCTTGGGGCAAGCGCATCCTGCCTGCAGGCTCAGAATATGACGCGATTCAGCACTCTTGCTGGTCTCCGAAGCATCCGGGCAGCTGGGCGGGGCATGTTCTTTACGTGCACGGCGCGGATGCAGGGATTTGACAAAGGCGGGAGCCAGAGCCAGTGATCTCTTCAATTTGTGTCTCTTTTCGCTGGCTTCGTTGTTCGATGTGGCTCACCAATCTGGTCTGGGACGAACGCGCAACATTGGGGTGAGTGTGGCCCTTCATGCAGACCTGCAAGGCACTGCAGCACGCTCAGGGACATGAATGCTGCACAAAGCAGGCCATCTGCGAGTACACGGAATGCCAATCTGTTTTGTTAACGCGGAATGCCAATGTGTTTTGTTAACAACCGCGGGAGCCGGAGTGCTCGATGTGGGTGCTCACCTGTTTTATCTGGAACCTGCGTGTGGCGGGATGCACATGTGTGGCTTTGACAGAGGCGTGAGCCGGAGCCAGTGACCTCTGCAATCTCTGTTTCTTCTGGCTGGCTGAAATGCTCGATGTGGGCGCTCACGAACGGGGGATAACGGGGGCGAGCGCTTGGGGCAAGTGCACCCACCATGCAGGCCCAGAATGATGGGCTTAAGGACTTGTGTTGGTCTCCGAAGCATCCGGGCAGATGGGGGCGGCATGCTCATGGGCGGCGACAGTGCATAATGTGTACACACTCATTCGCACTATTCGTGAGGGATGCGACGGACTCGCAAGCTCTCGCAGCATGTTGCCGTGTGCCGTTCGTTGCTAGTTCCACATGAGGCAAGCTAACGCTTGACATCTCCCTTGCACCTACCAGCTTGTTCCTCCAGATGCTTGTGGATGTTCTCCTGAAATCCTGTCCCATGTCGATGTCACATAGCTGCTATGTGCTAGCCCAAGCATGAGAGCATAAGTGCCAGGGCGGCCGCTTCTTTCCGATCGCACACTCCTTAAAGACATGTCAAGCCGAATCAACGTGCTCCATACAGAAGCACGCAGTGCGAACCCCGACTGACCATTCCCGTTGATGGATGCTGCTAAGATTTCGCCCCAACATGATGCTTGTGGCTCCCCGAGCTATCGCTGCACATGGAGCATGCAGAGTGTGCGTGCCTGGAAGGCTTTCCGACGGTTCGGCATTGGCCGGCCAGTGCCACCTGCGTCCAGCACCAAGAAAGACTCCAGGCGACATGACCATTGCACGCTGGGTGAAGAAAAATCGAGATCGAAAGAAGCTGAAAGGCAAACATCCGAGAATGACATGCTAGGCCCAAGAGTAACCCAGGAATAGCAAGTGCACCCTTTTTGGTGAAAAAGGGGCTTATAAGGGAACCTGAACCCTAAAACAAGACAACGAGGGCCTACTCTCTGGGTCCTAGTAGCCCTAAACCCTAAATGCTTAAAGAAATTAAAGAAAGGGAATAAGGGCCCAGTCTGGGTCCCAGCATTCAGAGACATGAAAGAGGAAGGGCCCCAAAGCGGAGCCTCCTGTATATGGCGCAGTAGAGGCTCCTCAAGCCAATTACCATAGAGAGAGGTGGGAGCCAGACTCAGAACCAGCTTTCTGTCCAACTGCTATGAAGCCGATCACATCAACTGCATCGCTTGCAAGTCCGCGCCTCACACCTACCCCTGGCTGGTTTCGATGCTCCGTGCGGCTCACCAATCTGGTCTGGGACGAGCGCGCCACATTGGGGCGAGTGCTGCCCTCCATGCAGACCCACAACGCATTGCATTCATGACCTTTTGGGGGGGCGACGCGCTAAAGGGAAGTCAATGATGCACGAGGCACCCACGCCTGCATTGCAAGCAAAAGTCAAGCAAACCATCTGCGGGTCGGCGGGATGCGAATTTTCTTTTCTGAAAGAAGTGGCCGGAGCCAGTGGCCTCTTCAATCTCTGTTTCTTTTGACTGGCTCCGTTGCTCGATGTGGGCGCTCACCAGTTTCATCTGGAACGGCTGCGTGCCCTTGGGGCAAGCGCGCCCTGCCTGCAGGCTCAGAATATGACGCGATTCAGCACTCTTGCTGGTCTCCGAAGCATCCGGGCAGCTGGGCGGGGCATGTTTTTTACGTGCAAGGGCGCAGATGCAGGGATTTGACAAAGGCGGGAGCCAGAGCCAGTGATCTCTTCAATTTGTGTCTCTTTTCGCTGGCTTCGTTGTTCGATGTGGCTCACCAATCTGGTCTGGGACGAACGCGCAACATTGGGGCGAGTGTGGCCCTTCATGCAGACCTGCAAGGCACTGCATCACGCTCAGGGACATTGACATGAATGCTGCACAAAGCAGGCCATCTGCGAGTACACGGAATGCCAATCTGTTTTGTTAACGCGGAATGCCAATGTGTTTTGTTAACAACCGCGGGAGCCGGAGTGCTCGATGTGGGTGCTCACCTGTTTTATCTGGAACCTGCGTGTGGCGGGATGCACATGTGTGGCTTTGACAGAGGCGGGATCCGGAGCCAGTGACCTCTGCAATCTCTGTTTCTTTTGGCTGGCTGAAATGCTCGATGTGGGCGCTCACCAGTTTCATCTGGAACGGGGGCGAGCGCTTGGGGCAAGTGCACCCACCCTGCAGGCCCAGAATGATGGGCTTAAGGACTTGTGTTGGTCTCCGAAGCATCCGGGCAGCTGGGGGTGGCATGCTCATGGGCGGCGACAGTGCATAATGTGTACACACTCATTCGCACTATTCGTGAGGGATGCGACAGACTCGCAAGCTCTCGCAGCATGTTGCCGTGTGCCGTTCGTTGCTAGTTCCACATGAAGCAAGCTAACGCTTGACATCTCCCCTGCACCTACCAGCTTGTTCCTCCAGATGCTTGTGGATGTCCTGAAATCCTGACAACCTCCTGTCACATGTAGGTGTCACATAGCTGCTAGATGCTAGCCCAAGCATGAGAGCATAAGTGCCAGGGCGGCCGCTTCTTTCCGATCGCACACTCCTTAAAGACATGTCAAGCCGAATCAACGTGCTCCATACAGAAGCACGCAGTGAGAACCCCGACTGACCATTCCCGTTGATGGATGCTGCTAACATTACGCCCCAACATTCTGATGCTTGTGGCTCCCCGAGCTATCACTGCACATGGAGCATGCAAAGTGTGCGTGCCTCGACGGTTCGACATTGGCCGGCCAGAGCCACCTGCGTCCAGCACCAAGAAAGACTCCAGGCGACATGACCATTGCACGCTGGGTGAAGCCAAATCGAGATCGAGAGAAGCTGAAAGGCAAACATCCGAGAATGAGATGCCAGGCCCAAGCGTAACCCAGGAATAGCAAGTGTACCCTTTTTGGTTAAAAAGGGGTTTATAAGGGAACTTGAACACTAAAACAAGAGAATGAAGGCCGACTCTCTGGGTCCTAGTAGCCCTAAACCCTAAACGCTTAAACAAAGGGAATAAGGGCCCAGTCTGGGTCCCAGCATTCAGAGACATGAAAGAGGAAGGGCCCCAAAGCGGAGCCTCCTTTATATTGCGCAGTAGAGGCTCCTCAAGCCAATTACCTAGTGAAAAGTTAGGATTTAGGGTTTAGGGTTTAGACATGCTGTGGCTGATGGCTCCCCGGATAGAGTCAAACACCCCTGCAGTCACCCAAACGAAGTCCGACGATGGCCTTGCCACCCCTGTCCAGATAACCCAAAACACTCCCTGGACCCTTAACCCATGTGCTGCAGCGCCACCCCCTCGGCACTCAGTAGACAGTTTGCTTGACTTCCACTTGCTGCGTGTCTGCAGCTTGGGATGTCAAAGCTGCTTCTTGCCATGGAAAGCGTGGTTTAGGGCTTAGGGCCAGGGCCGTCAGGGCTTGGGGTTTGGGGTTTGGGGTGTGGGGAGTTCGTCGTTGCAGCCTCAACGCTTTCCAAGCTGCAAGTTTAGGCTACGCAGCGAGCTCTTTTCCATAAAGCTCGCACAGCATGTTCACCGCCAGGGCAGCCACACTGTGTAGCCAGAGAGCTTGTGGGGTACGATATTGCATTTCATGGTACTTTGTGTAGAGCCAAAGGGTGCAAGGGCCATGCCTGAGTCAATGTGATGCAGATCTCTCGCGGGTGCGGCCCTCCATGCAGACCCGCAAGGCATTGTTGCATTCATGACCACATCCTCAGGGACGTGAATGGTGCTCGAGGCACCCACGCCAGCATTGCAAGCAGGCCATCTGCGAGACGACAGAATGCGAATGCGTTTTGTGCAAAACCGCGGGAGCCGGAGCCAGCGATCTCTGCAATTTCTGGGCGGCATGCTCGGGGGCGTGCACGGTGCACAAGCCACCCACATCAGCATCACAGAAGGCCATCTGCAAGTCGACACGAGGCAGATGCAGGGACTCGAAAGGGCGATCTCTTCAACTTGTGTCATTTTTGGCTGGCTTTGTTGCTCCATGCGGCTCGCTAATCTGGTCTGGGACGAACGCGCAACATTGGGGCGAGTGCGGCACTTCATGCAGACCCACAGGGCAGTGCATTCACGACGTGCTCAGGGACGTCAGCATTGCACGCAGGCCATCTGCGAGTCGACGGAATGCGAATGCGTTTTGCGCAAAACCGCGGAAGCCGGAGCCACTGATCTCTGCAATTTCTGTTGTTTTTGGCTGGCTCCATTGCTCCATGTAGACGCTCACGAGTTTCATTTGGAACCGGCGCGTCGCGGGATGCACATGCGTGGTGTTGAAAAAGGCGGGAGCCGGAGCCAGCGATCACTGCAACTTCTACTCCTGTTGGCTGGCTGAATTGCTCGACGTGGGCGCTCACCAGCTCAATCTGGAAATGGTGCGTGCCCTGGGGGGAAGTGCGCCCTCTCTGCAGGCCCAGAATGATGGAACTAAGGACTTTTGCTGGTCTCCGTAGCATCCGGGCAGCTGGGGGCGGCATGCTCATGGGCGGCGACAGTGCATTATGTGTACACACTCATTCGCACTATTCGTGAGGGATGCGACGGACTCGCAAGCCCTCGCAGCATGTTGCCGTGTGCCGTTCGTTGCTAGTTCAACATTAAGCAAGCTAACGCTTGACATCTCCCTTGCACCTACCAGCTTGTTCCTCCAGATGCTTGTGGATGTTACCCTGAAATCCTGGAACCTCCTGTCCCATGTCGGTGTCACATAGCTGCTAGATGCTAGCCCAAGCATGAGAGCATAAGTGCCAGGGCGGTCGCTTCTTTCCGATCGCACACTCCTTGAAGACATGTCAAGCCGAATCAACGTGCTCCATACAGAAGCACGCAGTGCGAACCCCGACTGACCACTCCCGTTGATGGATGCTGCTAACATTACGCGCCAACATTCTGATGCTTGTGGCTCCCCGAGCTATCACTGCACATGGAGCATGCAGAGTGTGCGTGCCTCCTACCTGTTTTTGCAAAATTCAAAGAGCCGTTGTTGTGCATTGGGGGCACTGAGCTTGGTGAGCTCGCTCAGGTCCTGCTGTATCTACCCTCAGGTCTCTTCAGACACACTCTTGAGCATGCTGTTTCGTGATTTCTCATTACCTTTCGTTTCCAACAAACTCAAGCGGACTTGGAAAAGAGGGATGCGTAAGCTAGTCAGGGTAGGGGCTTGCAAAGGTTTGCAGTTCAAGGTGTCGATTTCACTTAGAACTTTAGGGCGTAAAGCCTGCTTGGGGGTGGGTTTTCGGGTTCCGACTTGGCTCCTGTGTGCCCTGCAACTCCAACAAGTTGTTGAAGGTCTACTCATCCTTCTCAAGGGCGTTTGTCGCTTGCGATGAAAACCCCAAACCACCAAAAGCCCAAATTGATGCTATCTCAAGCTCTTCAAGGAATGGAGCGCAGAGGCTGAGAGGCGCGGTCTTGCGAACTTGTGCTGAGCGAAGGCGAACTCTTTCCCTTAAGACGCTCAAAAGGCCCACGCCTTGAGGGACCTAATGTGGGTCACGGCGCATCTCTTCAAGGGACAAGCAAGCTACCCCGAACCAATATATGTTTCAAAACCACCGCTGGCGATGCAGATACCAGCAGAATCCGGGCGCAGACGCGTTCACGGACTTCGCAGCTAGGAGGTGACTGTGAGCACAGCTCTCAGGCCAACGACGTAATTTCTTGTGCCACCAGCATCTCCTTCGCTTTTGTGCCACTAGCATAGGGAAGCCAAGCCTGCCATTTCGAACCATGGGGGCCATTCCCAGCACTCCCATGTCGGAAGTGACATCACTCGTTGAGTTCAAGCGTGTTCAAGACGTTGCCTCAGGCATGGCCCAAAGACAACTGCAAGTGTTGTGCATGATGTGATGTCACGCAACACATGGGAGTCTTGACATGGGACGTGGGGTGGGGGACGGGGAAAGAACGCTCTGGGGCGAAAGGACTTGGAAGTTTGCGGGCACATGTTAGATTCAGGGGTGTGAGATGAATGTATAAACGAAGTTGGCGTGCGGCTTGGTCCCATAGACTAATTTTAGGGTTTAGGGTTCAGGGTTTAGGGTAAGGGGGTTCCGGAATTGTCCGACATGGAATAGCAAGCAACGCTAAGGTGCCGAGAATTGCGAACGCTGCGAACACTTGCAAGCGAGATGGCTGAGGCTTGCCTCTCTGC
Source organism: Symbiodinium natans (assembly GCA_905221605.1). NCBI lineage: Eukaryota > Dinophyceae > Suessiales > Symbiodiniaceae > Symbiodinium > Symbiodinium natans. The sequence continues at coordinate 408,420 of CAJNDS010002479.1, read as the reverse complement.
TGCTGATGCCGAGGTGCAAGGTCGCTGTATCTCACCTGCACAGTGAGTATCCCTGTGCGCACGGCTCAAAACAGGGATGCGGGCACTGCGCTTCTAGGAGCAGGGGGCTAGGGTTTAGGGTTTAGGGTTTAGGGTTTCGACTCTCACACTCGCACAAGGCCGGCAAGGCATAGGTTGGGGGTTTAGGGTTTAGGGTTTAGGGCTTCTGGGGCATGTGATGGACCAGGCTCCTTAGGGTTGAAAGGGGCTAAACCCGGGTTTTATTTGGGGGGCTTGGTTCAAAGGATACGCTGTTTTCAGCAGCACGGACCATGAGTCTAGCAAGTGCAAGAAGTTGGGAAGCCCGTTTGCTTGTTTGTGTGTGAGTGCCAACAGGGGCTCTGGAACCATTAGACAGTTCTCAGGAACGGTCCCAGCGTTCTCGGAAGCCCTCTTCCAAACAGTCTGGAACCGTTCTGAACGGTGGGAACTATTCTAAAGTATTCAAAGCTTGAAGGACAGAATGGGCCTTGAGATTCATGTCATGGTTCGGGAAACCAGAAATCGCAAGGACAGGCACCCTCTGGTAAACAGACCACCTACTCTAAGCAAGAAGTGTGAGCGCATACAAGGGTCTGCGCAAAGCAAGTCGGTGAACGCAGGGCATTCTTAATGCCGTGCGTCCCTACGTGGGGGCCACCAGGCATGTTCAAGTACTAGTGGTCATCTCCAAATAACCCCAAATGACCGAGGACACGAGCACTCGGCGGGCGTCGGGCATTTGAACGCAGAGCCCTGAGACCAATGTACGGGGACAGTGTGGGAAGTATGGGGAGCAGCGAGACCAGAGGCTTACGGTTGGCAGTGTAGGAAGGAGGGCCTTGGGTCGTAGCACCGAAGCAGGAGCTGTGCGAAGGAAACCCACAAAGGGACCCATCCTCTCATGGTTCTGTCAGCGCTGTGCTTGCTGCTTGTCTCGGCGATGAGAGCGCGGCACCCAGAAGCTCCCCCACTTCTGGGGATCTCTGGTTCCCAATGGTTGCCACGTGCGGGCGCAACGTGAAGCCGTGAAGCTCAACAAGCGAACGGCGTACAACACCCTCCACGGCACAGTGCTGAATGGGCATGAATGGGCCAGACTCCTGGTTTCGGGTTGAAGGGGTTTAAACCCTGAACCCGGTAAATAGGCTTCATTTGGGGGCTTGGTTGGGAAGCTCGGCGGCTTGTTTTTGTGTGAGGACCAACAAGGGCCCAGGAACAACTAGACAGTTCTCAGGAACTGCCCCAGCGTTCTCTGGAAGCGTTCTGAACCGTGGGAACTATTCTAAAGCGCCCATCTAGGAGTCAAAACTCGAAGGACCGAATGGGTCTTGAGATTAATGTCATGGTTCGGGAAACCAGAAATCGCAAGGACAGGCACCCTCTGTAAAACAGACCACCAGCTACTCTAAGCAAGAAGTGCTGCAAACCAGACGGTGAGTCGGCGGAGTTTGCGGCGCCTCGCGTTTCGAGATGATCGCAAGCTACGACCAGAGAAGAAGCCGGCGAAGGCCGCTGCCCATCAGTGTCATGTGTGCTGAGCACGATCTTGCATGGCGCATTCGGACACCGCTTATCCGGCAAGACCACGCACACTCTCAGATAGGCTGGCACTGGTCCAAGGACTGATCACGGATTGGCTCCAACCTCCGTGATCTTGCATAAATCCTGTTCATAGGACGCTGGTGACATCTGCGTGCAGGGACGATGTCAAGCTTCCTCTTGGCCGCGCTGCTGGTTTCAACAGAGGCTTGTTACCCTGACACTTCTTTCACTGCTTTCTCATGGATTGCGGTGTATGCCTGGCCAGTATGTCTCATGGCATTCTTTGCGCAGGATCGCATGTTGCCCCGCTTCTTTCGCAATTTCGGCCCACGTCGCGTGCAAGTCCAGAATCGTGAAACAGGTAGCCTGTGCAGGACTGTGCCTCGGGCCTGCATCGTCTTGATGAAACTCAAGGACTGTTTCAGATGTCGAGACCATTGCCCCTGGCCCCATTTATTGCGGAGTTTGTCAAGCAGGCGCCTGCCGTGAGCTTGAAAGCTTCCGAATGGACGGCTCATGGATTGTAGCACTGTTCTTGCAGCACCCTACCGCGCTTGAGCCCGCAACACGGCGCATCAGCCAAAGCCCTCGAACCTGCTCCCGTATTCCTTCAAAACAGAAGCTGTCGGCTGTTGCAATCAATCTGGCTCTTGGCACAGACCCTGAGGGGCAGCGTGGACAGCTCTTCAACCGACGCAAGACAGAGCTAGAAGGTTGTTCTGCAGACACCCACAAGTCTGCTGGCAACTTCTTGCTGAATAATGGGTTTCTTTGGTTCAGTTGGGTTTGGGGTTGGGGATGCGGAGATGCGGAAGTTCCCGCACTGGCCAAAGTGACCAAGCAGCCAGACACAAGCTCGGCCATCCGAAGCGTGCCAGCTGAGCCTCATTTATGTATGACTCATCGGACAGCACACGTCAACTGCCGCACAGCGAAACCCAAGCTCATCGTCTTGGATGGATATTCTGAATCGTGCAGCATGTCCCGGCCCGACCTCTTATAGCAAAACGGGCGCGCAACACCTACGCGCCGAGATGATCTTTGCTAACTCACATCCCTGTTGGGAACGTTAAAACGGAGACGTCCACAGTGCACGCGAGTCGAAGCGCGGCCTGGCACTTCGGCCTCGGCAGTGGAGAGTTCCGAAGCCTCAGCTATCTCTCCTTTCACGCCTGTGCACTAATGACATAGGGGTACCCTTTTTGGGGGGTCCCTCTAAGGGGATTCTATGTTATTTGGCGTATAAACGGGGGATACCCCGATTATCCTTATTTTGGGAAATGCCTCAGGTGAGCTCAGGCGGGGCCGAGTGCGAACAGCGACCTGGTACAGCAGGAACAGCGAGATCAACGAGTCTCAGTCATTTCTTCCTAAGGGTCCATGTACCTAATTATCATATGCTTGGGCCCCAAATACTGTATATAGCAAATACTTTAAGGCCCAAGTATTCCCTGTTTAGGTACATGGACCCTTAGATCTGGCAACGTGCAAACGTTGCAACCTGGAGGCTCTTGGATGCTGTGGAGCACTTTCAGGTTACGTGCAAGGCGTGAAAGCCCTCGGCAACGTAGACAACCCAGGACCCCTCACAATCCCCAGCGTGTTAGACCAGTGGGGTTGGAAAATAGGGAGCTGTCATCGCTACGAAACTCCGCAACTCCGGCATCCTACATGGTTGACCAACATCAGGACACACAGGCGAGAAAGGACAATGGATTTTCATGTGCCGAGGCATGTAACCTCAGCCTCAACCAGCCAAACAAACCCAAGAATGGAGACGGATATTGGCACATCAGGACCCGCGACCCTGCCTCTCTCCATTTACAAAAGTAGGGGGCGCCTTTGCCGCCAAGCCGTCGGAGGGGTGGAGGGGAGGTTGATGCGACAACTGCGAAAATCTGCGAAAGCAGAATCCGCAGGGGACCTCAGAATGAATCATGCAACTCAAAGGCCAGCTGGCTAGTTTAGGGTTTAGGGTTTAGGGTTTAGGGTTTAGGGTTTAGGGTTTAGGGAGGTAGTAGACTGACAGCTGGACAAGCAGGTGTGTGGGCCAACTGCAGCTTCAGTATGTCATGCCACGGTTTCGTTTTCAGGGGCTTAGGGCTATGCCTGGTTTGGGGCAGCAAGAGAACCCTTTCTGCACTTACTTATGAGGGATGCAGGAGATACCCAAAACAAGACAGGCCTGCGTGTGAGGGCGGTGCAAGGCTGGGAAAAGTGAGCCCACTCGTACACTTGGGTTGGCACCGAAACTGAGAGGGAACATCCGGAGCCTACGTGCGAGGATGGAGCCCGACAGAAGACGGGTGCCGAGGAGGTAGCCTTTGGTCTCGAGAAAGTATATGGCCGTTCTGGGAACTGGGTCTTCCTGCAGTGCCCCTATTTTGGTTAGGAAAAATGCGACGCCTCCACTGTGGCCCACGCAAGGGCAGTCCTCTCTCTATAGAGGCCGAAGAAAATCGACACATGGACATGCCCTCTCTGGAGCAGGCCGGGCAACGGAAGGGCATTGCGTGGAAAGTCCCGTGGAGCACAGGCTCACTGGGACGGGATCCGACAAACGCAGGAACTGTCCGAGGTGAGTCGCACCGATGCATGAGAGGATGGGAGTCATCCCTTTTCAAAGGCCGACAAGGAGCCAAGACGAGGTGGCAGCCTGAGGGTTTGCAAAGCGTGAACCATATTTGTCACGGTTTCGAGCCCTTTGCTTTCCGTCTTTCGAGAACAACGGCCTCTCGCCAGATCCACTGCTCTGAATTCTGTGCGTCTGTCAAGCCGGTTGATGAAACGGCGATGGGTCAAGCACAAGTCGGGAAATGCAACGGGTGGATGAGGTGGTGCGCGCTCATGTCTCGGCCAACACGTGTTCATCAGGTGCCTGCAGACATCGCGGCTTCTCTGCAGTTGAACTGGGCTTCTCAACATTGCGCCTTGCACTTTGCACATTCTGGCGATGCCCTCGCTTCAGCCAAGTCAAAAGATGCGATGCGCACTTCCTTCTGGTCGGGATCTGGAGTCTAGGCACTTGGCCTTGGAACTAGCCAGCCAGAAGATATTGGAAGTACGATCAGGCGGAGCAAAGAGTCAGATGCAACGGAGATGGACATTGCAGTTGCTCTGCATTTGAGTGAAATTGGGGTTCTCAGCATTTGCTCCATTTACCTGGCACCTCCTCCGCTCCTGCGATGCCCTCGTTTCAGCGACATCGAAGGTTACACGAGAAAGCAAGAGATCCTTCAGGAGCTAGACTCTAGTCCTTTACCGACACTTTGCTCTCCACGGCAACGACCTTGAAGCTAGCCAGCAAAGCGATGCTTGGGGCACCGGTCAATCACACTCTGCATTATACCTTTGCCACGGTTCCTGACGTGGTGCAGTGTAAAACCGCTTCTGACAGGATGGACCCCTGCACCTTGCACTTTGCATGCTCCCGATGCCGTCGTTTCAGCTGACATCAGAAGTTACGACGCGCAGTCCTCCTTTTTGTGGCGATATAGCACGAGAGCCGTGAGAACCTTGACTCTACTACCGACACTTTGCAATCCACGTCAACGACCTTGAAGCTAGCCAGCAAGAGATGCTTGAAGCATTCTCAAGTCTCAGGCTGACCACAAGTCGGGCAATCACACTCTGCATGATAGTTTTGCCACGGGTTGATGACGTTGTGCCGTGCAAAAATGCTTCTGAACAGATGTCCCCCTGCACCTTGCACTTTGCATGCTCCCGATGTTGTCGCTTCAACCGACATCAGAAGTTACGACACGCAGTCCTCCTGCCTGTGGCGATATAGCAAGAGAGCCCTGAGGACCTAGACTCTAGTCCATCATTGGCACTGTGCACTCAACGGCAACGACATTGAAGCTAGCCAGCAAAGAGACGCTTGGAGCATTCTCAGGCTGACCACAAGTCGGGAAATCGCACTCTGCATCATAGTTTGGCCACGGGTTGATGATGTGGTGCGGTGACAGCAAATGCTTCTGAACACATGTCCCCTACACCTTGCACTTTGCATGCTCCCGATGCTGTCGTTCAGCTCAGCGACATCAGGTGTTACGACGCGCAGTCTCCTGTTTGTGGCGATACAGCAGGAGAGGTTTGAGGACCTAGACTCTAGTCCTTTTACCGACACTATGCACTCCAACGGCAACGACCTTGAAGCTAGAGAGCAAAGAAATGCTTGGAGAATTCTCAGGCTGACCACAAGTCGGACAATCACACTCTGCATCATACCTTTGCCATGGGTTGATGCCGTGGTGCAGTGAAGAAATTCCTTCTGAACAGATGCCCTCCTGCACCTTGCACTTCGCATGCTCCTGTGACATCAGAAGTTACGACACGCAGTCCGCCTGCTTGTGGCGATATAGCAGAAGAGCCCTGAGGACCTAGACTTTATTCCTTCACCGACACTTTGCACTCCACGTCAACGACCTTGAAGCTAGCCAGCAAAGAGATGCTTGGGGCATTCTGAGGCTGACCACAAGTCGGGAAATCACACTCTGCATCATAGTTTGGCCACGGGTTGACGATGTGGTGCGGTGAAAAAAGTTGGTTTTGAACAGATGTCCCCTGCACCTTGCACTTTGCATGCTCCCGATGCCGTCGCTTCAGCTCAGCGACATCAGAAGTTACGACACGCAGTCCTCCTGTTTGTGTCGATATAGCAGGAGATCCTTCAGGAGCTAGACTATTCCTTCACCAACACTTTGCACTCCACGTCAACGACCTTGAAGCTAGCCAGCGAAGAGACGCTTGGAGCATTCTCAGGCTGACCACACGTCCGGAAATCACACTCTGCATCATAGTTTGGCCACGAGTTGATGATATGGTGCAGTGACAGAAAATGCTTCTGAACACATGTCCCCTACACCTTGCACTTTGCATGCTCCCGATGCTGTCGTTTCAGTTCAGCGACATCAGGTGTTACGACCCGCAGTCCTCCTGTTTGTGGCGATACAACAGGAAAGGTTTGAGGACCTGGACTCTGGTCCTTTACCGACACTTTGCACTCCAACGGTAACGACCTTGAAGCTAGCCAGCAAAGAGATGCTTGGAGCATTCTCAGGCTGACCACAAGTCGGACAATCACACTCTGCATCATACCTTTGCCACGGGTTGATGCCGTGGTGCAGTGAAGAAATTCCTTCTGAACAGATGCCCTCCTGCACCTTGCACTTCGCATGCTCCCGTGACATCAGAAGTTACGACACGCAGTCCGCCTGCTTGTGGCGATATAGCAGAAGAGCCCTGAGGACCTAGACTTTATTCCTTCACCGACACTTTGCACTCCACGTCAACGACCTTGAAGCTAGCCAGCAAAGAGATGCTTGGGGCATTCTGAGGCTGACCACAAGTCGGGAAATCACACTCTGCATCATAGTTTGGCCACGGGTTGACGATGTGGTGCGGTGAAAAAAATTGGTTCTGAACAAATGTCCCCTGCACCTTGCACTTTGCATGCTCCCGATGCCGTCGTTTCAGCTCAGCAACATCAGAAGTTACGACACGCAGTCCTCCTGTTTGTGGCGATATAGCAGGAGATCCTTCAGGAGCTAGACTATTCCTTCACCGACACTTTGCACTCCACGTCAACGACCTTGAAGCTAGCCAGCAAAGAGATGCTTGGAACATTCTGAGACTCAGCACAAGTGGGGAAATCGCACTCTGCATCATAGTTTGGCCACGGGTTGATGATGTGGTGCAGTGAAGGAAATGCTTCTGAACAAATGTCCCCTGCACCTTGCACTTTGCATTCTCCCGATGCTGTCGTTTCAGCTCAGCGACATCAGAACAGTCCTTTACCGACACTTTGCACTCCAACGGCAACGACCTTGAAGCTAGCCAGCAAAGAGATGCTTGGAGCATTCTCAGGCTGACCACAAGTCGGACAATCACACTCTGCATCATACCTTTGCCACGGGTTGATGCCGTGGTGCAGTGAAGAAATTCCTTCTGAACAGATGCCCCCCTGCACCTTGCACTTCGCATGCTCCTGTGACATCAGACGTTACGACACGCAGTCCGCCTGCTTGTGGCGATATAGCAGGAGAGTCCTGAGGACCTAGACTTTATTCCTTCACAGACACTTTGCACTCCACGTCAACGACCTTGAAGCTAGCCAGCAAAGAGATGCTTGGAACATTCTGAGACTCAGCACAAGTGGGGAAATCGCACTCTGCATCATAGTTTGGCCACGGGTTGATGATGTGGTGCAGTGAAGGAAATGCTTCTGAACAAATGTCCCCTGCACCTTGCACTTTGCATTCTCCCGATGCTGTCGTTTCAGCTCAGCGACATCAGAACAGTCCTTTACCGACACTTTGCACTCCAACGGCAACGACCTTGAAGCTAGCCAGCAAAGAGATGCTTGGAGCATTCTCAGGCTGACCACAAGTCGGACAATCACACTCTGCATCATACCTTTGCCACGGGTTGATGCCGTGGTGCAGTGAAGAAATTCCTTCTGAACAGATGCCCCCCTGCACCTTGCACTTCGCATGCTCCTGTGACATCAGACGTTACGACACGCAGTCCGCCTGCTTGTGGCGATATAGCAGGAGAGTCCTGAGGACCTAGACTTTATTCCTTCACAGACACTTTGCACTCCACGTCAACGACCTTGAAGCTAGCCAGCAAAGAGATGCTTGGAACATTCTGAGACTCAGCACAAGTGGGGAAATCGCACTCTGCATCATAGTTTGGCCACGGGTTGATGATGTGGTGCAGTGAAAGAAATGGTTCTGGACACATGTCCCCGCTACACCTGTCGTTTCAGCTCAACGACATCAGAACAATCCTTTACCGACACTTTGCACTCCAACGGCAACGACCTTGAAGCTAGCCAGCAAAGAGATGTTTGGAGCATTCTTAGGCTGATCACAAGTCGGGCAATCACACTCTGCATCATACCTTTGCCACAGGTTGGTGACGTGGTGCAGTGTGAAAATTGTTTCCCAGACTTTGTCCCCCCCGCACCTTGCACTTTGCATGTTCTGGCGATGCCCTCGTTTCAGCGACATCAGCAGTTATGGGACACACCTCCTGTTTGTGGCGATGTAGTAGGAGAGCCCTGAGAACCTTGACTCTACTCCTTTGTCTGACACTTTGCACTCCAACGGCAACGACCTTGAAGCTAGCCAGCAAGAGATGCTTGGAGCATTCGCAGGCTGACCACAAGTCGGGCAATCACACTCTCCATCATGGTCTTGCCACGGGTCGATGAGGTGGTGCATGCTCACGTCTCGGCCGATGTGAGTTCATCAAGCGCATGCAGAAATCGCGCTTGCTCTGCATTTGAGTGAAATGGGGCTTCTGAACATGTGTGCCTTGCAGCTTGCACTGTGCATGTTGTTGCGATACTGTCGTTCCGATGACGCCTCGGCAAGATGTTCGTCAGAAGGGTGGCCTAGATGACCCGAAGATGGGAATATATACGAATGGCACAGAGCTGTACGATCTGAGGATGTACCCGGGCATCAGGAAGGGCGGGTGCCTCTCTGTGCTTAGGTATCACTTTTCCACCCTAGACTACACAGGTACCTGCTAAACCACCCTGCAGTGCTGATTGGGCATCGCGAGTCATTGATCCCGCACGCGATCGGCAGTCGTCACGACGTTTCGGTGCTGCGATAAGGTAGTTCTCAACATGCTCAGCATCATCAGAGCCAGCGGGAAACCCGTATTCATCCTTCAAGCTTGGGAGCACGGAAATCGGAAGTTGAGCCCAAACCATTCAAGGAAGCAGCCTTCGGGAAAAACAGACCTCACAATGTTCTCTTCAAACTCAGGCTTTCATGTTCACTTGAAGACACAGAAAGACAGAGCCCATGGAATGTGCGCCCCGCGGTGGGAGGACAATGCACGGTTGCACACAGGGCAGCCACTAGCTGGTCGATCAGTGCAGCACACCGGAGCTGAAGCGACGGTGGTCACAGACATTGGCAGTCGCCAAAGCAGGATGCCTCGCATAAAGCCCTGCCTCGCCACTCACGCACGAGACGCCGCAGCCCTGCAACAAGAGCCCAGCGCACACGTGCAGCCACGCCGTCTGCCGCAACACCGTGAGGGTGGCACGTTGTGTGTGTGGCCTTCACAACAGAAACCGTGCTACGACGTGCCTCGACCATGTCAGAGCTGGTTGTCTGAGTAGGGACATGCAACGGACACCCGAAACAGCCCTGAGGGTGATCTGCGATGTGAATGGGCCCAGTTGACATCTGCTTCTCAAAAAAAGGCCAAGGGCCGTGCAGCAGGGCCCTTCGCATGCGGTCACGCCACCACAAAACGGGACCCTGCGTCCGTCGTTCACTTTAGTATTAGCCCTGATTGAACATGAAGCAATTGTAGGCCACCGCCTACACGTGGAAGAGGTGTTCAGGAGTCGGAACAAAAGGGGGTGCAGCGCGCATCCCAAGCCATGCACTTCACAACCATTTACAGACAACAATGGTGGGGTATGGTGGGGTCTCAAGTTCGGCAAAGCCAGGAACACACAAACTAAGCAACCAGGTTAGGAGTTTGGACTTATCAGGGATGTGCTCAATGATCTTCCTTTCTGGGCAAGTGCTCTCAAAGCCCAACCCCTAGTGCGCGCTGTGCCTGGGGCACAGGTTACGGCGGAGGCCTGTGATTGAGCATAGCAAACTCCAACGCCTCACACCCTGCACTCCCCAACCCCTTCTGTGCGGACTTAGGGGGTTCCCAACCCCCCTCCCCTACATTGGGACGTGCGATGTACTGCGTAATTGCTTCAGGCAACAGCGCAACATGGTATGGCGTGGGGTTCAAGGTCAAGACCATGGGAACATTGAAAGGCATCCAACAGCATCGAAGGGCACTCCAAAATGCAGCAAGAGTACCCGTCAAGACAAATACTCCAAGAATATCCCAGAGTCTACTGGCCTATACTAGTTAGCGGCTGCAGAAAGATTCCGTTCCATGTGCAATTCAGGACCTGTGCTGCACCCCTATCTGGTTCGACCCCCTGACAGTTCTAACACCTGTTCCGATTAACTGTGGCAAACAACGAAGTGGGGGACAGGACTTTAATCGCATGCCTAGCGCCTGCCCTTTGCCTGCGCAAACCAACAATGAAACCTTTGCAACTGAGTGCCTGCGCGCCTCTGTGCTCTCATAATTCTCATGGCTTGACCGATGCAATTGATGCAACTAGGGGAGACCCTTTGCCTGCATACCACGACCGCCAAGTGAGTCGAAGTGCCAGTAAACAAGGAAAGTGCGACGAAACCGAAACCTAACCTCAGGGGCGGGTTCACGTCGACCTGGTGTCTTGAAAGTTAGGATGGAAAGCATCGTCTTGAAAGTCCTGCAACAGCCGGGAATGTAAGGAGACCAGATGCAATGAGCGCTGGGCAACGGCGTGGAAGGCCATGCCTGCAGCCGGTGCGTCTGCAAGCGCCGATGCTTCTCCCAGACGCAAAAGACTTTGGAGTGAACTTGCTGCCGCAGCTCAAGGCACCGGGCCATTCTGGCCATGGGTAGAATGTCGAAGTTGCCCAGCAGCCACAGCTAGTTCTTTTGCAATGTTGCGGTCAACTCTCGCGGTGTCGACTCTAAACTAGACTGGCCGATGCCACGTCGAACCGACACTCAGGCAGTTTGGCATCCAAACACCAGCCTCGGCCGCCTCCGCGAAGGCACCTGGTGAGGATGCCTTGCACAAATCCGAGCGATAAGCCGAGCATCATGTCAAATCGGCCGAACTCCTGCCACCAGGCGAGAACGAGCTCATCTAAAGACCGCCCCCCACCCGTTAGATGCTTTCCCACGAACAGTTCAAGTTTAAGGTTCAGGTCTACGGCGGACGCAGGTGCTGCACAGGACCATGTCGGATGCGCCCAAAGGAATGTCTACACCATGGGTTTCATTGTGCACGACCGGATCGATACATCCCTCATTTATAACAGAGAATGCACCCTCAAAACCCCGAACCCTTGAACTTCCCTGGCATTCCCCAAGGGTGTAGGGTTTAGGGTTTAGGGTTTCTTTCCTTTCTGTCACTCAAATTAAAGTTCCCTACCACAAGAAGCCAGTTGTCGGCGGGCGTTCCCTACCAAGAAGCCACTGCTTGCTTAAGAACACCCCCAAAACTATTCTTCCTGATAAGGGTAATACAGGGATGATTATGTTTCAATGTTTGCTGAAGAACACCCCAAAAAACACTCTTCCTTATCAGGGTAGTCATGGGGTGATTATCTTTTACATATGTTCCGGGGGGGGGGGGGGGGTTCAACCCTAAACCCTAAACCCTAAGCCCTAAACCCTAAACCCTAAACCCTAAGCCTAAGCCCTATAAGCCCTAAGCCCTAAGCCCTAAGCCCTGAGCCCTAAGCCCTAAACCCTAAACCCAGCCAGCGGATGCCAGAGGTTGGCTTTCGGGTCCCCGGTGCGACCTGCAACTGAAGCCATAGTCGGAATTGGAACCTGGAATCTGCTTCATGCCAGGACTGCGGCCCTAAACCCTAAACCCTAAACCCTCTAAACCCTAAACCCTAAACCCTAAACTCCAACACCTAAACCCTAAACAACTAGTCAACACCGCAAGGAGCCAGCGCGCCTCGCTGTTCGAATGCAGCGCCACAGCAAGCATGGCTCCAAGAAGGCGCTCCGATCGCTCATAAGCCCTAAAAAAGGGGGTTAGGGTTTACGGTTTAGGGTTTAGGATAGCAGGGGTCGGAACAAGTACTAATAGTATTCCCGTGTGGCCCCTTGAAATTTATACTATTAGAACCCCCAAAATTCAGAGCCCTAGTTTACCCTAAACTAAACCCTAGCACCCTTGTTGCACCCTTGTTGAACGAGGTCTCTCTCAAGCGCATCCTTGCTGCACCGTGTTTAAACCCTGCACCCCAACACCCCAAATTTAGGGGTTAGGGTTTAGGGCTTGCGTTAGTAAGTACCATGGCTAAGGTTATACTATACGTTACCTTCTCTGTAACCCTACTTACTTAAAGCTACCCATGAACCTCCAAGCATGAGCCCCCCAACTCATGCCATCACTGAGTCGAGCTGCGAACTCTGCAGAGCATGGGCACGAGGTGACCATAAACCCTGAACCCTAAAACCTAACAAAGCCTGAGCCCTAAACCCTGTTTAGGGCGCTAGGGGTGTAGAATGGTTTAGGGTTTAGGCTTCAGGGCTTGTGGCTTGGGACGGTTTAAGGTCACGGCTCTGTACCACGGACCCAACTCAGGCCAGCCCACACTGCAAGGGCCGAGGTTTGGGGCTTGGGGTTTAGGGTTGCAGGGCTTAGGGCTTAGGCCTCTTGAACTTTAAAATGAAGGGTTTGGGATGTCGCAAAAAACACATGTAATTTACAGCTTCATCTGCCAGGCGCAACGTCAAGGATGAATTCACTCGGGGGGGGGGGGGGGGGAACCCCTAAACCCTAAACCCTAAACCCTAAATCCTAATCCAAACCCTCTAAGGCCTAAACCCCAAACCCTAAACCCTGAGTCGAGTGCATCTAAACCTGCAAAGTTGCTCCGCGTCCCCATCATCGATCCTGTTCGGTCATGCCACACAAGAAACCCTACTATAGATCTCGAGAGGATAGGGCTTACAGTTCAGGGTTTAGGGTTTAGGGCTACTATTTGCTCAAGAAGCCCCCAAGAAAGCTACACATCCCTATCTTGCCCTTATAAAGAAAATATTCAGGGTTTAGGGTTTAGGGTTTAGGGTTTCGATTTTTTCGGTTGCGCCCCTCTACCTGGCATCCCAGGGCCCCCATGTCCTTCAGCGTTTTTGCAACCAGCACCCCTCAAACTGGGCTTCCTTGGCCCCAAGTCCTCAGCCTAGTTGCAGTTTAGGGCTTAGGGCTTAGGGTTTAGGGTTTAGGGCTTAGGGTTTAGGGTTTAGGGTTTAGGGTTTAGGGAACCCTTCGTGGAGAGCGGCGATGACGTTTTCGGAGCGGCTCGGCGATAAGGGGGGGAGATGGTGTAGGCCGCAGCAGCATCTGTGGGCCATTTCACTCACTCACTCACTCACTCATTCACTCACTCCCTCACTCACTCACTTACTCACTTACTCACTCACTCACTCACACGAGTACGAAATGCACACGCGATTCACGTGATTAATATTACATTCGGGGACTAGGGTGACATCCGGGTCTGCGGTTATGATGAAGGAAACAGCAGGGAGGCAAGAGGGGATAATGAAGAGAGACAGTCATCATTTCACTCAGAGGCACCTCACAAAATCAGTTCTTTGAAGTAATTCAATTCAGTCCAGAAATTTCAGCACCTCTGCCTCTACGTTATTAAGTTCAGCTACTTCAAGTGCTTCAAGAATCTACTCACTCATCCCACCACTTTAAGGCAGACTCTGCGCGATTGACGACACAAGACTATACCTTTATTTACGTAACTCATTCTAGCGAGGTTTCCCGCAGCCTACAAGTTCTGTGTACGCCAAGCGAACCTTTTTCGCGCGCCGCTCACATCTGGAAACAAGCGAATGCATCGACATGCTTCCTGTTCATTTCGAGCCCACGGATCCTCATCTGGCTAGGAGTGGGATCCGGTTGACTTCATCCTGAGAAACGAGCTTCCCACGATGGCCATGCGAGGGGGGTTCGCGGAGGCTCTCAAGTGCTTCGGGGCCTCTGCAGAGCATCGAGGAACTTCTCCATCCGGCTTGATGTACGACGAGCTCTTTGTCACGCCCGGGGCGACTGCTGAGAGGATGTCAAGCCGTGTGATGGCCTAGAGCTGTGTAGGGACGACGAGGGCGGGCCGCTCACATCTGGAAACAAACGAATGCATGCGCATGCTTTCGGTTTCCGCATCTGGCCAGCAAGGAGTGAGATCCGGTTGACTTGATCGTGAGAACCGAGCTTCCCACGACGGCCGTGTGAGTGGGACTGGTTGAGGCTCTCAAGTGCGGGTTTTGGGCAGAGCTAGCATCCAGGGCACTGCTCCATCCGGCTTGATGTACGACTGTAGGACAACCTCTTTGTCATGCCCTGGGCGACTGCTGAGGATGTCAAGGCTGTGTCATGGCCTAGAGTTGTGCAGGGAATGACCACGAGGACTTGTGTTAGGCTTTCAAGGGCCTGTGTTTTTCTAGTCTAAAGCAGGACTCGAGATTTGCATGCCGCGCTGTGCTTGTTGAGCGGTGCCTGTGCTTTGGCACAGAAAATGATGTCAACCTGTGCATGTCTCAGCTGACCGCCACGGCTCTTAATGGCACTCAGATGATGAGGCCTTGCTTAAGTTCGAGTCAGGATGCTAGTTTCAAAGGGCTGGAGGGCCCAACGTGAGCCTCGACTCTACAAGCCGATCACATGAAAGTGGAGCATCCTAAGCAGTTCCTGTCTTCCAGAGAAGAAATCCGACAGCAGTCTCACCAAGGTCTGGGTTTCAAGTTCCTGTCAACTCGGACGCACCTACAAAAAGCGTCGTAAGGGAGCTTCGCCGGGAATTGGATCGTCGAGAATTCGGGATGGCAGGCTGGCATGCTGCAAAGACCGGTTTACAGGGTTTAGGGTTTAGGGTTTAGGGTTTAGGGTCAGGATGCGAGTTTCAAAAGTCAATTGTGGTGGGGGGCCCAAAGTGATCCTCGATTCTGCATGCCGATCACATGAAGGTGGAGCATCCCAAGCAGTTCCAGGACGGCTGCGCGAAGCTCAAGCGGCAAGCGCGCAGCATGGATGTTCACGACGACATGCACTAATGCAGACGATTCAACTGTTTTTGTCGGGCAGGCTTGGCGTCAGGGAATTGTCGGGACGTGCTCGATGGCATCCAGTTGATGCTGCAATCTGGAGTTTCAAGAGTGGGCTCTGGGAGCAGATATTTTCCCTGAACACCGACTCATCGGTTGGTGCTAAGCGGTGCCTTGCAAAGCCTCAGCCATCTCTGCGTCACCGTGAGATGTCACTCCTTCCCACCCTTGCGATGCCTTGCGGACGCCTCCTTGAACCTTTAGGTCGAAGTCTATAAGGGGGTCGAAGACCCTAAATCCTAAACCCTAAACCCTAAACCCGAGACACCCTCAACCGAAGGCTTTTGGGAGGTTCGCTTCACACAAAACAGTAATGCCCCTCCACCGGCTGCCTTGGGATGTGGAAGCAGGGCAAGGGCTATGCAAGACGATCGCGTAGACCAGCACAAGGAAGGCACAAACATGAGCTATGTGTCCTAAATTGGGTGGTGCCTTCTTCGGGCCCTTCTTGCAAGGGAGTTCCACATGAGCAAGGAGATCTATTCGAGGGCGGCAACATGCTGAGCCCAACCTGCCACACTCACACAGGCCTGCAACGTTGCACGCGCTCCGGGCGAGCGAAGTCGAGCGGATCGAGGGCCAGCACGGCTTGAGCTTTAAGTCGGTACGTCGCATGGCTCGCCCCTGCTCAGCGGAGAGGCGCGTCTATACCCTCTGCCCACGTCTCACATGCGACTCCGCAGGGACAAGGTTAGGGTGTGGCGCTATTAGGGTTTAGGGTTTAGGGTTTGGGGTTTAGGGTTTAGGGATGCTTTTGTTTTGACCCCCCTGCCTCGCTGACCCAGGGAACCAGCAGAAAGCCCAGGATGGCTCTTGAAACCCTCTGAAAAAGACTCTTGAAGATGCTCCTCTTCAGCCCAATAAGGGAAAACACGAAATGTCCCAAGGGCCGCCTAGAAGCCTACTCTAGGGTTTAAGGTTGCGAGCTCAGTGCATAGTGGCAGACCTCAGGGCTTGCAGCTTGCGGATTCTGGCCGCCAGGTCCAGGCTTTAGGAGTGGGGGCCTTTAGGCTGTAGGTCCTAGGTCTTAGGGTTTAGGCTTTAGGGGCCCCGAGGGCACATGCACCTGATCAGTGGGAGGCCGCAAGGAAGAACGCAAACATCTTGAGTGCTGGGGCGAAGAAAGACTGGACCATTGGACATGCCTGTGATGTGCCTAGGTTTAGTACGAATGCCCTCGTATCTGCTGCAACCCGAAGCAGCCGAAGGTGCAACTGATACCAGGGAACCCAGGTTGAGAGCACCTTTCGCCTCTGGCCTGCTGTCTTCTGGCAGCGGAAGACATAAAGAAGGGCATGCAGACACACTGGTGTGGCATCCTGTCAGACTTTTGACATTGTAGGGTTTAGGGTTTAGGGTTTAATTAGGGAGGCCATGGCCATGGCTCAGATGGCAGAGGGGATGGAGGCAGAAAGATGGTGCTGACACTGGCAGGAGCTTTGCGACAGGGGCTTAAGCTCTGAACACGGGGCACGTGCGCCTGCGAGGGAGTGGGATTCTCAAAGCTGAAGAGGAGAGATCACTTTCCATGCTGAGCGGCTGTTCTTGGTCCCCGTGCACGTGGGGTACAGCCCACAGCAGAAGGTGCCAACAGTATGATACTTCTGGCTCCGACTCTTACTGGCGTGTACATGTCTGGCGCCGAGCTATCGCTGCACATGGAGCACGCAGAGTGCGCGTGCCTGGAAGGCTTTCAATGCTTCAGCGCTGGGCGGCCAGAACCAGCCAGCGTTCAACATAGAAGGCGACTCAAGCAAGATTAAAGGACGGGCCGGGCGACTGGCCGTGCCGTAAATTGTTCCAGGTCTCCCGCCAAGAAAGACTCCAGGCCACTTGACCAGTGGACGCTGGGTGAAGCCAGATCGAGATCGAGAGAAGCTGACAGGCAAACATGCAATGATAATGAGATTCTAGACCCAGGGTACCTTTTTTGATTTAAAAGAGAATAAGGGCCGACTCTTTGGGTCCGAGTAGTCGCCCTACCCCTAAACCCTAACAAAGCAAATATGGGCCCACTCTGGGCCCTAGGACTGAGAGACATGTGAGGGGAACGGACCCAAGGCGGAGGCCCCTCTATGGCGCAGTAGAGGCTCCTCAAGCCAATTCCCTAGTGAAAAGTTAGGGTTTCGACTCTCGCACTCAGTTTTAGGGTTAATAAGGGTTAAGGGTTTAGGGTTTATACGGTTTACACGGTTTGGACATGTTGTGGCTCATGGCTCCGCGGTTAGAGTCAAACACCTTCGCAGTCACCCGAGCAAAGTCCCACGATGGCCTTGTCACACGTGGCCAGATAACCCAAAACACTCCCTGGACCCTGAAACCCATGTGCTGCAGTGCCACCCCCTCCGCACTCAGTAGACAGTTTGCTTGACTTCCCACTTGCTGCGCGTCTGCCGCTTGGGATGTCAAAGCTGCTTCTTGCCATGAAAAGCGCGGCTTAGGGCTTCGGGTTTAGTGCCTCGGGCCAGGCCGCTAGGGTTTGGGGTTTAGGGTTGGGGGAAGTTCGCCGTCGCAGCCTCAACGTTTTCCAAGCTTCGAGTTCAGGCTACGCAGCGAGCTCTTTTCCGTGAAGCTCGCACAGCATGTTCACCGCCAGATCAGCCGCACCGTGTAGAGCCAAAGGGTGCAAGGGCCATCCCGGAGTCAACGTGCAGATCTCTCTGGAATGGAGAGAGGTGGGAGCCAGACTCAGAACCAGCTTTCTGTCCAACTTCTACCAAGCCGATCACATCAAGTGCATCGCTTGCAAGTCCGAGCCTCACACCTACCCCTGCCTGGCTTCGTTGCTCCGTGTGGCTCACCTATCTGGTCTTGGACGAAGGCGCAATATTGGGGCGAGTGCGGCCCTCCATGCGGACCCACAACGCATTGCATTCATGACCTTTTGGGAGGGCGACGTGCTGATGTCAATGGTGCACGCGGCACCCACGCCGGCATTGCAAGCAGGACATCTGCGAGCCGACGGAAATGAAAAAAGTGGCCAGTGACCTCTGCAATGTCTGTTTCCTTTGACTGGCTCCGTTGCTGGATGTGGATGCTCACCAGTTTCATCTGGAACGGCTGCGTGCCCTTGGGGCACTTGCTCAGCACTCTTGCTGGTCTCCGAAGCATCCGGCCAGCTGGGCGGGGCATGATCTTTACGTGCACGGCGCAGATGCAGGGATTTGACAAAAGGCGGGAGCCAGAGCCGGTGATCTCTTCAATTTGTGTCTCTTTTCGCTGGGTTCGTGGTTCGATGTGGCTCACCAATCTGGTCTGGGACGAACGCGCAACATTGGGGCGAGAGCGGCCCTTCATGCAGACCTGCAAAGCACTGCACCACGCTCAGGGACATGAATGCTGCACAAAGCAGGCCATCTGCGAGTAGACGGAATGCCAAGGCGTTTTGTTAAAAACCGCGGGAACCGGAGCCTTTTGGCTGCCACCGCCCAATGTGGGCGCTCACCAGCTTCATCTGGAACCGACTCGTGGCGGGATGCACATGCGTGGCTTTGAAAGAGGGAGCCGGAGCCACCTTTTGGCTGGCTGAATTGCTCGATGTGGGCGCTTACCAGGTTCATCTGGAAATAATGCGTGCCCTTGGGGGAAGTGTGCCCTCTCTGCGAGCCCAGAATGATGGGATTAAGGACTTTTTTGGTCTCCGAAGCATGCGGGCAGCTGGGGCCGGCATGCTCATGGGCCCCATGGTCGGCGACAGTGCATAATGTGTACACACTAATTCGCACTCTTCGTGAGAGATGCGAAGGACTCGCAAGCTCTCGCAGCATGTTGCCGTGTGCCGTTCGTTGCTAATTCCACATTACCAGCAATGCTTATTCGACCTTACAACCGGAAACGCCCCCATAACGTTGTCGACCTTACAACGTGCTAGTCCGGGAGCATGCATCCGGATCCACATGTGTGTTGGCCAGTTGTTCTGCTCTCAGAAAAATGTTGATGCATCCTTGCGCAAGGAACGAGCCAAAATATAGAATTTGTGATGCACCCTTGCGCAGGGAAACGAGCCATGATGGAGAAGAATATAGAATTTGTGATCCACCCTTGCACAGGGCAATGCTCGAGCCGTGAGAAGAAGATAGGAGAAGGAAGATCGAAGACGGGGTTTATAACGTATACAATTCTACTATCAGGTTACAGTTTTCATGCAGTCGGAACTGGAAGGTTTTCTGTCTGATTTGTATGTGTTTGGATTGCAAGTTGTATGTTAAGGGTGCTTCGCCAGGTCCCCTGCAGACATGCCAGCGCATGCGTGTGCTCGCACGTGCACTCTCTCTGCAGGGGCAGCGGACTCGATAGGGGATGAGCCGCGTGCAGTGCCATTATAATTTACAAGCAAGCTTACGCTTGACATCTCCCCTTCACCTACCAGCTTGTTCCTCCAGATGCTTGTGGATGTTACCCTGAAATCCTGGAACCTCCTGTCCCATGTCGGTGTCACATGGCTGCTAGATGCTAGCCCAAGCGTGAGAGCATATGTGCCAGGGCGGCCGCTTCTTTCCGATCACACACTCCTTGAAGACATGTCAAGCCGAATCAACGTGCTCCATACAGAAGCACGCAGTGAGAACCCCGACTGACCACTCCCATTGCCATTGATGGATGCAGCAACCATTCGCCGACTGCGCGGTGGCTAGCCAACAGGTCCTACTCTCAGGCCTGCTGACTCGCTCTTGAGCACACTGTTTCCTAATTTCTCACTACCTCTCGTCTCAAACAAGCTCAAACGGAATTGGAAAAGAGGGACGCGAAAGCCAGTGAGGGTAGGGGTTTGCGCAGGTTTCCAGTTCAAGGTGTCGATTTCAGGTAGAACTTAACGACGCAAAGCCTGCCTGAGGGTGGGTTTTCGAGTTCCGAATTGGCTCCTGTGTGCTCTTCAGCTTGAAGGTCTACTCATCATTCTCAAGAGCTTTTGTCGCTTGGGATGAAGACCCGAAACCACCCCAAGCCCAAATTGATGCTATCTCAAGCTCCTCAAGGAATGGAGCGCAGAGGCTGAGAGGCGCAGTCTTGCGAACTTGTGCTGAGCGAAGGCGAACTCTTTCCCTCAAGACGCTCAAAAGCGTGATGCCTCGAGGGACCCCATGTGGCTCATGGCCCATTTATTCAAGGGACCAGCAAACTAACCCGAACCAATATATGTTTCAAAGCCACCGCTGGCGACGCAGATACCAGCAGAATCCGGGCGCAGACGCTTTCACGGACTTCACAGCTAGCAGGTGACTGTGAGCACAGCTCTTAGGCCAACGACACAACTTCTTGTGCCACCAGCATCTCCTTCGCTTTTGTGCCGCTAGCATAGGCAAGCCAGGACTCATGAGGCCATTCCCAGCACTCCCACGTCGGAAGTGACATCACTCGTTGAGTTTCAAACATTTTCAAAACGCTGCCTCAGGCATGGCTGCAAGAGTTGTGCATACTGTGACGTCACGCAACACATGAGCGACCGTCAAATCTCTAGAGCTCGGGCCTAGATCGTGCAATGGGGGCGTCGCTTTTCAATGTTCCCCGTCGCTTTACAAGGGTTTTAAGGGGCCTCGCTTTTCAGTGTTCCCCATCGCTTTACAGGGTTTTGTTGCACTTCAGCATGCAAATGTCCTACCAAGATGAAACCGCAATTCCCATAGCTTTTACCCTTGCTCACATGAGAGGGTGGATATGGGGAACGTAGGGTGAGGGACGGGGAAAGAAACGAACGCCCTGCGGCAAAAGGGCTTGTAAGGTGTGGGCACATGTTAGACGCAGGGATGCGAGTTGAATACAGAAAACGAGGTTGGCGTGCGGCTTGGTAGCGTAGAATACGGGGGCTGCGCCGGGCATTGTCCGACATGGAATAACAAGCAACGTTAAGGTGCCGAGATTGCGAGCGCTGCGAACACTTGCAAGCGAGATGGCTGAGGCTTGTCTCTCTGCTGCTGATGCCGAGGTGCAAGGTCGCTGTATCTCACTCACGTGCGCAGCGAGTATCCCCGTGCGCACAGCTCTCAATAGGGATGTCGGCACTGCACTTCGTGGTTCAGGTGGGTAGGGGGGGGGGCATGGGCCAGACTCCTGGGTTAGGGTTGAAGGGGTTTGCACCCTAAACCCGATAAATGGGTTTCATTTTTGTTCTTGGTACACGGGAGCAGGCGGTTTCAGCAGGACGGGCCATTCATCTAGCAAGTGCAAGAAGTTGGGAAGCTCGGTGGCTTGTTTTTGTGTGAGGACCAACAAGGGCTCTGGAACCATTAGGCAGTTCTCAGGAACTGCCCCAGCGTTCTCGGAAGCCCTCTTTCTTCTGAACCGTCGGAACTATTCTAAAGTGCCCATCTAGGATTCAAAGCTCGAAGGACCGAATGGGTCTTGAGATTAATGTCATGGTTCGGGAAACCAGCAATCTCAAGGACAGGCGCCCTCTGTTAAACAGACCACCAACATCCACCAACTACTCTAAGCAAGAAGTGTGAGCGCATACAAAGGTCTGCGCAAAGCACTTCGGCGAACGCACGGCATTTTTTAATGCTGTGCGTCTCTCTATGTGGGGGCCACCAGGCATGTTCAAGGACGGTCCTCCCTGTAACCCAAATGACCGAGGACACGCGCACTCGGCGGGCGTCCGGCATTTGAACGGCAGAGCCCCGAGACCAATGCACCGGGACAGTGTGCGAAGCGTGGGGAGCAGCGAGACAAACACTTATGGCTGGCCCTGTAGGCAGGAGGGCATTGGGTCGTGGCACCGAAGCAGGATCTGCGCGAAGGAGACCCACAAAGGGACCCCTCCTGTCATGGCCACCCAGTCAGCACCCTGTCACACAGCATGCGCTTGTCTCGGCGATGAGCGCGGCGCACCCGAAAGCAACCGAGCTCTGGACCCCACTTCCCACTTGCGAGCGCAACGTGAAGCCGCGGGGCTCACCAAGCGAACGGCGTACAACCCCCCTCGACGGTGCGGTGCTGAAGACCAGACGGTGAGTCGACAAAGGGGCCTCGACTATCAAGATGACGATCGCAGGCTACGACCGGAAAAAAGAGCTGGCAAAGGCTGCTGCCCACCAGGCCGGTCGCCTTTGTCATGCGTGCTGACCACGGCGCACCAGTTCTTATGCGGCACGTCTGGCGGACACCGCTGACCCAGCAAGACCACATGCACTCTCAAATGGGCTGTGGGAGCGCTCGTGACAGGCAGCCGGTCCTCCAAAAACTGGAAGTGGATTGGCTCCAACCTCCTGATCTTGCGTGGATCCTCTTCACAGGATGCTGGTGACATCTGCGTGCAGGGAGGATGTCAGGCTTCCTCTTGACCGCACTGCTCGTCTCAACAGGGGCCTGCTACCCTGACGCTTCTTTCACTGCTGTCTCTCATGGATTGCGGTGTATGGCTGGCCAGCAGGTATCCTTGCATTCATTGCGCAGGATCGCAGGTTGCACTGCTTCTCTCGCAACCTCAGCCCAGCGCAGCGGTACCCATCTGCCTGGACTGGCGGACACTGACCGCGAAAGTGAATTCTGGGGGCGCCTTCGCAGTCCATCTGCGACAGCTCACTGGCGGGTTTGGGGTTTAGGGTTTTAGGGTTTCCTGTTTAGGGTTTTAGGGTTTAAGTCCAGAATCGTGGAGAGGGTTTTAGGGTTTAAGTCCAGAATCGTGGAACAACTAACCTGTGCGGGATTGTGCCTCGGGCCTGCATCGTCTTGATGATCAAGGAATGCTTCGAATGTCCAGGCTGACCATTGCCTCTTGCCCCTGATACGGTGGAGTCTGTCAAGCACGTGTCGGCCTTGAACTTGAAAGCCAGCTTTCGCGCCCAAAGGGCGCCTTATGGATTGTAGTACTTTTCACGCAGCTCCCTGCTGAGACCCTTGGGCGCAGGACACGGGGCGCCAGCCATTGAAACTGCTCCCGTACTCCTTCAAAGCAGAAGCTATCGGCTGTTGCAATCAACCTGGCTCCTGGCACAGACCCTAAGGGGCAGTTTGCGATGCTTTTCAATCGGCGCAAGACAGAGCTAACAGGTTGTGCTGTAGCCACCCGCAAGTCTGCTGGGAACTTCTTGCTGTTTAATGAGTTTCTTGGGATCCGTTGGGTGTGGGGTTGGGGATGCGGAGATGCGGAAGTTCCAGCACTGGCCAAGATGACCAAGCAGCCAAACACAAGCTTGGCTATCCGACGTGTGAAAGCTGAGCCTCATTTATGTATAACTCATCGCCTTAGTAACCATCCTATGATAAGGTTACCCTTTTTGGTTGGTTGCTTTACTTTACAAGGACAGGAAACCCAGAACCAAAAGACAGGGTACAGGGTACTACAGGGCTACCACTCGCGAAAAGTAGGTTGCCTTGGCATGTATTTCCGCGCACTTTTGCGGGGAGTATCTTCCTCATTCTTCCGTTGTTCCGATTGTAAGAGGGACGTCTATGTCCCCGGAGCGCCCGAGATCATTTAGCACCTGGGACTGGCAAGTTGGCATAAAGCGTGTCCTGCTTCTGAGGGCGGCGCGTGGACAAGCCTACAAACAAAGAGTGCAGACTCTCGTGCCTGCCTTGAGCTTGAAAGCAAGCTTTCGTTCCGAATGGACGGCTCATGAATTGTAGTTCTGTTCATGCAACTCCCTGCCACGCTTGGGCCCGCAACACGGCGCACCAGCCAAAGCCCTCGAACCTGCTCCGGTATCCTTCAAAACAAAGGCCATCGGCTGTTGCAACCAATCTGGCTCTTGGCACAGACTTTGAGGGGCAGCGTGGACAGCTCTTCAACCGACGTAAGACAGAGCTAGCAGGTTGTGCTGCAGGCACCCGGGACCTTCTTGCTGAACAGTGAACTTCGTTGCTTCAGTTGGGTTTGGGGTTGGGGATGCGGAGATGCGGAGATGCGGAAGTTCCCGCACTGGCCAAAGTGACCAAGCAGCCAGACACAAGCTCGGCTGAGCCTCATTTATGCACAACTCATCGGACACGTCAACTGCCGCACAGCGAAACCCAAGCTCATCGTCTTGGATGGATATTCATCGTGCAACATGTCCCCGGCGCAACCTCGTATCAAAACGGGCGCGCAACACCTACACGCCAAGATGATCTTTGCTAACTCACATCCCTGTTGAAAACATTGAAACGGGGACGTCCACAGTGCACGCGAGTCGAAGCGCGAGCTGGAGCTTCGGTCTCGGCAGTGGAGAGTTCAGAAGGCTCAGGTATCTCTCCGCTCACGCCTGTGCACTAATGATACCCTCAAAGTTTGTGAGGGGGTGGGGTTGGGGCCCCATTATAGACCCCCCAACTGTGGCTTTTCCTGGGAGCTGGATATAACTTGCAAAACCCATTTCAGACCCCTTGTTGGTTATGGACTTGTCGGTGTTAGCTATGGTTTGGTTCTCTAGACCACAACGGAAAGGTCGTGAGACCCTTCAGTGAAGGGTTGAAGTGAAATGGGTAAGCTGAGAAAGGTCTAAAATGGTCCTATCCCCATTTCAGACCTCCGATTTTCTGACCCTCAATGGTCACCATTCCAGACCCCCAACAAGCTGAGGGGGTCTAATGACATAGGGGTACCCTTTTTGGGGGTCCCTCTAAGGGGATTCTACTCTATTTGGGGCATGAACGGGGGATACCCAGATTATCCCTATTTTGGGAAATACCTCAGGTGAGCTCAGGCGGGGCCGAGTGTGAACAGCGACCTGGTACCGCAGGAACAGCGAGATCAACGAGTCTCAGTCATTTCTTCCTAAGGGTCCATGTACCTAATTATCATATACTTGGGCCCAAAAGACCCTATCTAGCAAATACTTTAAGGCCCAAGTAGTCCCCATTGAGGTACATGGGCCCTTAGGGCCTTAGGGTCTGGCAACGTGCAAACGTTGCAACCTGGACCTGGGGTGCTTGGATGCTGTGGAGCACTTTCAGGTTACGTGCATGGCGTGAAAGCTCTCGGCAACGTAGACAACCCAGGACCCCTCACAATCCCCAGCGTGTTAGGACCAGTGGGGTTGGAAAATAGAGCTGCCAATGCCTGACGTCCCTGGGAGCTGTCATCGCTACGAAACTCCGCAACTCCGGCATCTCACATGGTTGACCAACATCAGGACACACAGGCGAGAAAGGAAAATGGATTTTCATGTGCCGAGGGTCCTGCCATCGCATGTAACCTCAGCCTCAACCAGCCAAACAAACCCACAAATGGAGACGGATATTGGCACATCAGGACCCGCGACCCTGTCTCTCTCCATTTACAAAAGTGGGGGGATCCCTCACAGGCCAAGCATCCTACGCCTTTGCCGCCAGGCCGTCATGTCAGTCTGCATCATGGCTTCGCAATGCGTGCTCACGTCTCGGCCAACGTGTGTTCATCAGGTGCCTGCAGACATGGCGCAGTCTCTGCATTTGAGTGAGACCGGGCTTCGGAGCATTGCACCTTGCGCCCTCGCTTCAGCCAAGTCAAAAGACTCTAGACAATTGGCCTTGGAACTAGCCAACAAAACGATCTTGGAAGTACGATCAGCGGAACAAAGAGTCAGATTCAAAGGAGATGGACAGTGCAGTTGCTCTGCATTTGAGCAGCATTGGGCTTCTGAACATTCCCCATGATGAAGCAAGCCGCAGCAAAGCGGAAATCACGACTGCGTCGCGAAAAGTCATGCCTCCGTCTGCTTTAAACTGGGGGCACAGAGAAAACCGCGTTTGGGAGAAAACCCCGTGCGTCACAATACAGCAGTGCCGTCATGTGCAGCACACCGAAAGAACGCCGCGTGCTTCTCCCAAGGCCCTGCGCAACAGCTTGAGCCACAGAAAGGCCACTGGCCGATAAGACTGCAGTTGGCCGAAGTTGCAGGAGCTGAAACGATCCTTGAGATGAGGATACAGAGGCTCAGTCTCAGTACAGCAGCCACGGCAAGTGCTGCAGGATGGTGTCGGCTGGACATGCGAAGGTCAGCAATGTGCGAGCAGGTGGAACTGCAGCACTCCAGTGGCAGGGGCCTCTTCACAACCCTGAACCAGTTGTCACGCGCCAAAACCCAAAGCCGCTTGTGCAGGGACGCAGCATCGACAGCTGTGATCTGGCGCCGCCTCACAGCACGCCCGTTGCTTCTCGCGACGGCGGGTGTCAACTGTTCGAGAAGGCGTGACTTGATCACGGCAGCGCTGGCGCCCTCGGTTGTAGCAACAGCCTCAGCGAGCCGGTGCAGGAAAGCGGCAGCTGACTTGCAGCCCACCTTGGTTGACGGGCTGGTAGGAAATACCAGCTTGCAGGCACACAGGTCACGCGCACCATTTGCCTTGCGCTTCGTCCACTCCTGCGATGCCCTCGTGTCAGCGAAATCACAAGTTACAGGAGAAAGCAGGAGATCCTTCAGGATCCTGACTGGAGGCTAGCCCAGCAAAGAGATGATTGGAGTGGAGCATTCTCAGGCTGACCACAAGTCGACAATCACACTCTGCATCATAGTCTTGCCACGGGTTGATGACGTGGTGCAGTGAAAAATTGCTTCTGACCCGATGTCCCCCTGCACCTTGCACTTTGCATGCTCCCGATGCAGTCGTTTCAGCTGACATCAGAAGTTACGACGTGCAGTCCTCCTGTTTGTGGCGATGGAGCAGGAGAGCCCTGAGGACCTAGACTCTAGTCCTTCACCGACAATTTGCATTCCACGTCACGGACCTTGAAGCTAGCCAGCAAAGACATGCCTGCTGCATTCTCAGGCTGACCACAAGTCGGGCAATCACACTCTGCATCGTACTTTTTCCACGGGTTGATGACGTGGTGCAGTGTGAAAATGCTTTCCGAGAATTTGTCCCCCTGCGCCTTGCACTTTGCATGTTCTGGCGATGCCCTCGTTTCAGCGACACCAGAAAATACGACATGCACATTCTGTTTGTGGCGATAGAGCAGGAGAGCCCTGAGGACCTAGACTCTAGTCCTTCACCGACAATTTGCACTCCACGTCACGGACCTTGAAGCTAGCCAGCAAAGAGATGCCTGCAGCATTCTCAGGCTGACCACAAGTCGGGCAATCACACTCTGCATCGTACTTTTTCCACGGTTGATGACGTGGTGCAGTGTGAAAATGCTTTCCGAGAATTTGTCCCCCTGCGCCTTGCACTTTACATGTTCTGGCGATGCCCTCGTTTCAGCGACACCAGAAAACACGACATGCACATTCTGTTTGTGGCGATGGAGCAGGAGAGCCCTGAGGACCTAGACTCTAGTCCGTCACCGACAATTTGCACTCCACGTCACGGACCTTGAAGCTAGCCAGCAAAGAGATGCCTGCAGCATTCTCAGGCTGACCACAATCACACTCCTCATCATGGTTTCGCAAGGCTTCAATGAGCTGGGTCATGCTCACGTCTCGGCCGAAGTGAGTTCATCAAGTGCATGCAAACATTGCGGCTCTGCATTTGAGTGAGATTGGGCTTCTGAACATCAGCCCCTTGCATCTCGCACTTTGCATGCTCTTGCGAGAGTGACATCAGAAGACACGCGAGAAAGCAGGAGAGCCTGCATTTCAGGCTCCATCGACTGTTTGCATTCCACGCCCGCGACCTAAAGCCTATGGCAAAGAGATACATGAAGTACTCTCAAGCAGACAACAGGTCGGGCAATTTCAGTGACATCAGAAGTTACGACGCAATCCTCCTTTTTGTGACGATATAGCAAGAGAGCCCTTAGGACCTAGACTCTAGTCCATCACCGACACTTTGCACTCCGCTGCAACGACCTTGAAGCTAGCCAGCAAAGAGATACATGAAGTATGCTCAGGCTGACTACGAGTCGGGAAATCACACTCTGCATCATAGTTTTGCCACGGGGTGCAGTTAAAATTGCGTCTAAGCCGATGTACCCTGCACCTTGCACTTTGCGTGCTCCCCATGCCGTCGTCTCAGCTGACATCAGAAGTTACGAGGCGCAGTCCTCCTGTTTGTGCAATAGAGCAGGTGAGCCCTGAGGACCTAGACTCTAGTCCTTCACCGACACGTTTCACTCCACGCTGCAGAATTCTCAGGCTGACCACAAGTCGGGCTATCACACTCTGCATCGTACTTTTGCCACAGGTTGGTGACGTGTTGCAGTGTGAGAATTGTTTTCGAGAATTTGTCCCCCTGCACCTTTGTTCTGGCGATGCCCACGTTTCAGCGACATCAGACGTTACGACACGCACCTCCTGTTTGTGGCAATGGAGCAGGAGAGCCCTCAGGACCTAGTCTCTAGTCCTTCACCGGCACTTTGCACTCCAACGGCAACGACCTTGAAGCTAGGCAGCAAAGAGATCCTTGGAGAATTCTCAGGCTGACGACAAGTCGAGCAATCAGACTCCGCATCAGGGTTTCGCAAGGTTTCAATGAGCTGGGTCATGCTCACGTCTCGGCCGACGTGAGCTCATCAAGGGCGTGCAAACATTGCGCATTTGAGTGAAATTGGGCTGCTGCACATGACTGCCGTGCACCATGCACTGTGCACGCTCTTGTGATGCTCTCGTTCCCGTGACGCCTCGGCAAGGTGTTCGTCAGAACCCCCTTTGCACGTGCCTTGCCGTAAGGTGAGTGGAGTGGAAGTCCGCAGAAGGGTGGCCCGGATGACCCTTAAAGATGGGAATATATACGAAGGGCACAAAGCAGTACGACCTGAGGATGTACCCGGGCATCAGGAAGGGCGCCTCTCTGGGCTTATCACTTTCCCACCCTAGACTACAAGCAGTGCAAGGGTTTAGGGTTTAGGGTAAACCACTCAGCAGTGATGGTTTGAGCCTGGCGAGTCCTGAGCGGAGCATGTGATCCCGCACGCGCTGGCGGTGCGATAAGGTAGTTCTGAGCATGCTCAGCATCATCAGAGCCAGCGGGAAACCCGCATTCAGCTTTCAAGCTTGGGGGGGAAAGAGATCGGAGACTGAGCCCAAACCATTCAAGCCTTTGGAATAACAGACATCACAAAGTTCTCTTCAACCTCAGGCCTTCATGAGCTGATAGACACATCCCATGTGCGTCCCGCGGCGGGGGGACAATGCACGTTTGCACACAGGGCAGCCACGAGCTGGTCGATCAGTAAAGCACACCGGAGCTGAAGCGACAGCGGTCACAGACATTGGCAGTCGCCGAAGCAGGATGCCTCACATAAAGCCCTGCCTCGCCACTCACGCACGAGACGCCGCATCCCTACAACAAGAGCCCAGCGCACACAGCGCACACGTGCAGCCACGCTGTCTGCCGCAACACCGTGAGGGTGGCACGTTGTGTGTGTGGCCTTCACTGCTACGACGTGCCTCGACCATGTCAGAGCTGGTTGTCTGAGTAGGGACACGCAACGGACACCCGAAACAGCCCTGAGGGTGATCTGCGATGTGAATGGGCCCAGTTGACATCTGCTTCTCAAAAAAAGGGCAAGTGCCGTGCAGCAGGGCCCTTCGCATGCGGTCACGCCACCACAAAACGGGACCCTGCGGCCGTCATTCACTTTAGCCCTGATTGAACATGAAGCAATTGTAGGCCACCGCCTACACGTGGAAGAGGTGTTCAGGAGTCGGAACAAAAGGGGGTGCAGCGCACATCCCAAGTCATGCACTTCACAACCATTTACAGACAACAATGGTGGGGTATGGTGGGGTCTCAAGCTCGGCAAAACCAGGAACACACAAACTAAGCAACCAGGTCAGGGGTCTGGGCTTATCAGGGATGTGGTCAATGATCTTCCTTTCTGGGCAAGTGCTCTCAAAGACCAACCCCTATGCACTCTGTGCTTTGGGCACAGCCTCCGGCGGAGACCCGTGATTGAGCATAGTAAACCCCTACGCCTCACAACCCCTTCTGTGCGGACTTAGGGGGTCCCCTTCCCCCTCCCCTACATTGGGACGTGTGATGTACTGCGTACTTCGGGCAACAGCGCCACGTGGTATGGTGTGGGGTTCACGGTCTTCATGGGAACATTGAAAGGAATCCAACAGCATCGAAAGGCACTCCAAAATGAAGCAAGAGTACCTGTCAAGACAAATACTCCAAGAATATCCCAGAGTCTACTAGCCTAAACCATTTAGCGGCTGCAGAAAGATTCCGTTCCATGCGCACTTCAGGACCTGTGCTGCACCCCTATCTGTTTCAACCCCCTGACAGTCAGTTCTGACACCTGTTGCGATGAAACTGTGGCCGACAACGTCGAAGTGGGCGGACGGGACTTTAAGAGCATGCCTCGCGCCTGCCCGTTGCCTGCGCACAGCAGCAATGAGACCTTTTGCGACTGCGGCAAAGGGCCTGACTTGCAAAGCAGCGGGTCTCGCCTTAGGGTTTAGGGTTTAGGGGTCAGGGTTAGGGTTTAGGGCTGTCCTCTCATGATTCTCATGGCTTGACTGATGCAACTCATGCAACTAGGGGCGACCCTTTTGCCTCCATACCGCGAGCGCCGATTGAGTCCCAGTGCCAGCGAACAAAAAGTGCCACGAAACCTAACCTCAAGGGCGGGTTCACGTCGACCTGCTGTCTTGAAAGTTAGGATGGAAAGCGTCGTCTTGAAAGCCCTGCAACAGCCGGAAATGTAAGGAGACCAGATGCAATGAGCGCTGGGCGAGGGCGTGGAAGGCAATGCCTGCAGCCGAGACGCCTGCAAGTGCCGATGCTTCTCCCAAACGCCGCAAAAGACTTTGGAGCGAACTTGCTGCCGCAGCTCAATGCAACAGGCCATTCTGGCAAATTGGTATGATGTCGAAGTTGCCAAGCAGCCACTGTCCAGTCGCTGCAAGCTGCCGGCGCAGCTAGCTCTTTTGCAATGTTGCGGTCAACTCTCACGGTGTCGACTCTAAACAAGACTGGCCGATGCCACGTCGAACCGACACTCAGGCAGTTTTGGCATCCAAACACCAGCCTCGGCCGTCTCCGCCCTGCAAAGGCACCGGCCAAGGACGCTTTGCACAAATCCGAGCGATAAGCCGAGCATCATGCCAAATCGGCCGAACACCTGCCACCAGGCAAGAGGGAGCTCATCTACAGTTCAAGTTTAAGGTTCGGGTCTAGGGCGCAGGTGCAGCACTGGACCATGTCGGATGCGCCCAAAGGAATGTCTACACCATGGGTATCATTGTGCACGACCGGATCGATACATCCCTAATTTATAACAGAGAATGCACCCTCAAAACCCTGAACCCTTGAACTTCCCTGGCATTCCCCAAGGGTGTAGATTAGTTTCTGTCACTTTAAAAAAGTTCCCTGCCACAAGAAGCCAGTTGTTAAGGGGGCGCTCCCTACCAAGGAGCTACTGTTTGCTTAAGAACACCCCCCCAAAATATGCATTCTTTCAAAGTTTCTGAGTAAAAGAGGAGGAATGATTATCTTTTACTTTGTGTTTTTTAGGGGGAGGTGGGGGCGTGGGTGGAGGGGAAGGGGAGGGGGGGGGAGGGGGGGGAGGGGGAGGGGGGGGGGAGGGAGGGGGGGAGGTTCTTAACTTAGCCAGCAAGCAACTGATTGAAGCCATGACCGGAAATTTCGAGTGGAGGCCTCTTCAGGCCAGGACTGAGGCCCTAAGCCCTAAACCCTAAACCCGAAAGCCTTTTTGCCCGAGGGCGCTCTTACGTGCCTCAAGCTGCCATGGGCTCGAAACCCTAAACCCTAAACCCTAAACCCTAAACCCAAAACCCAAAACCCAAAACCCAAAACCCTAAACCCCTAAACCCTAACCCTAAACCCTAAACGCGGCGCACAGTGCCCCGAGTCAACACCTCAAGGAGCCAGCGCACCTTGCTGTTCGAATCCAGCGCCACAGCAAGCATGGCTCCAAGAAAGCGCTCCGATCGCTCCTAAAATCCTACGGTTTAGGGTTTAGGGCTTAGGGCTTAGGGTTTAGGGTTTAGGACTAGCCTACAAGTAGGGGCCCCCTTATTATACCAAACTTGAGTTCAGGGAATTATACACTAAAAATAAACCTATAACCCAATTTAGGGCCCTTATAACCCTACTAAATAAAACCAAGCGGCCCCCACATGTAGCACCCTTGTTGAACCCTTTGTTGAACGAGGTCTCTCTCAAGCGCCTCCTTGTTGCACCCTGTTTCAACCCTACACAATTTGGGGGTTAGGGTTTATAGGGCTTGGGTTAGTAAGTATATTTGGCAGGTCTGCAAAAACATATAGTTGACAGCTTCAAAGGTCAGGCGCAACGTCAAGGACTTCACTCAACTGGATTCACTCAACTGCTTTTGAACCCGGGGAGGGAGGTAGAACAAGGAGGTCTTGACCCCCGAAACCCGAGACCCTAAACCCTAAACCCTAAACCCTAACGCCCCAAACCCTAAACCCTAACCCGAAACCCCAAACCACAAGTCGCGTGCACCTGCAAAGTTGCTTCGCGTTTCCATCATTGATCCTGTTCGGTCCTGCCACACAAAAACCCAACCATACATCTCGGGTTTGCTTCAGAACCCCAGGGTTTAGTGTTTAGGCTTGAGGGATTTAATTAGGGTTTTAGGGTTTTAGGGTTTTAGGGTTTTAGGGTTTTAGGGTTTTAGGGGTTTAGGGTTCAGGGTTTAGGGCTACTGTTTGCTTAAGAAGCCCCCAAGAAAGATACACATCCCTGTTTTGTCCTTATCAGGAAGACTATTTTCCACTGCTTGGCCTCCAGCGCCCCATGTCCTTCAGCGTTAGCAACCAGCACCTTTTAGTACCCGGCATCTAGACTCTGCGAGATTGACGACGCAAGCCTATACCCTAATTTACGTAACTCATTCCAGCGAGGTTTCCCGAAAAAAAAATTCTGACATATGTGAAAGAAGTTCACAGATCAGATCTTCCGATCCCATTCTGTACACGCCAAGCGAACCTTTTCCGCGCGCAGCTCACATCTGGAAACAAGCGAATGCATCGACATGCTTCCTGTTCGATTTCGAGCCCACGGATCCTCATCTGGCTAGGAGTGGGATCCGGTTGACTTCATCCTGAGAAACGAGCTTCTCACGATGGCCATGCGAGGGGGGTTCGCGGAGGCTCTCAAGTGCTTCGGGGCCTCTGCAGAGCATCGAGGAACTTCTCCATCCGGCTTGATGTACGACGAGCTCTTTGTCACGCCCGGGGCGACTGCTGAGAGGATGTCAAGCCGTGTCGTGGCCTGGAGCTGTGTATGGACGACGAGGATGCTTTCGGGTTGTT
The DNA here is from genome assembly GCA_905221605.1 of Symbiodinium natans. NCBI lineage: Eukaryota > Dinophyceae > Suessiales > Symbiodiniaceae > Symbiodinium > Symbiodinium natans. Next base: position 375,031 of record CAJNDS010002479.1, on the reverse strand, counting down.
TAAGCAGGACTCGAGATTTTCAAGCCGCGCCGTGCATGTTTAGTTGTGCTTTGGCACTGTTATATCAACCTGAGCATGTCTCAGCTGCCCTTAACGGCTCTTAACGCCACTTCGGATAATGGCGCCTTGCGAAGGTTCGAGACAAGAAGTCAGACAGCGGTCTCACCACGGTCTGGGTTTCAAGTTCGTGTCAACTCGACTGGAAAACCGTTTCGTTGGTGCCGCTAGACTCAGCAGAAAGCCTACTCTAGGGTTTAGGGTTGAGAGTTCAATGCATAGTGGCAAACCGCAGGGCTTGCAGCTTTCGGATTCTGGACTTTTTTTTCACCCGCCAAGCAACAAGCCACACTGATTCTGCGCTTTAGGATTGGGGCCCTTTAGGCCGTAGGTCTTAGGGCTAAGGCTTTAGGGCCCCGAGGGTGCACTTGATCAGCTCGAGGCGGCATGGGGGGGGGGGGGGGGGGGGGGACGCGACCAATTTGAGTGCTAAGAATGATTGGATACTTGGACGTCCCTGTGTCTCTGCTGCAACTCATCAAAACAGCCGAAGGTGCAGCTGATGACAGGAAACCCAGGTGAAGAGCATGCTTTCGCCTCTGGCCTGCTGTTTTCTGGCAGCGGAAGACATAAAGAAGGGCATGCTTACACAACGTTCCGACTCTTAGGGCTGCGGAGGAGAGAACACTTTCCTTGCTAATCTCCGAAGCATCCGGGCAGCTGGGGGCGACATGCTCATGGGCGGCGACAGTGCATACTATGTACACACTCATTCGCACTCTTCGTGACAGGTGCGACGGACTCGCAAGCTCTCGCAGCATGTTGCCGTGTGCCATTCGTTGTTAGTTCCACTTTAAGCAAGCTAACACTTGACATCTCCTTTGCACCTACCAGCTTGTTCCTGGCGCTAGCCCAAGCATGAGAGCACAAGTGCCAGGGCGGCAGCTTCTTTCCCATCAAGGATCCTTGAACCGATTGGAGGCATGTCAAGCCGAATCAACGTGCTCCAGACAGAAGCACGCAGTGAGAACCCCGACTGACCACTCCCGTTGATGGATGCAGCAACCATTGCGTGCCAACATTCTGATGCCTGTGGCTCCCCGAGCTATCGCTGCACGTGGAGCATGCAGTGCCTGGAAGGCTTTCCGACGGTTCGGCATTGGGCGGCCAAAGCCAGCCAGCGTCCAACGTAGAAGCCTGAGGCAAAATAAAGGAAGGGCTGAGCGACTGGCCGTAACTTGTTCCAGGTCTCCCGCCAAAGACTCCAGGCGACATAACCATTGGATGCTGGGTGAAGCCAGAACGAGATCGAGAGAAGCTGACAGGCAAACAGCCAATGAGAAGCTAGACGCAGGGCACCATTTTTGGTTTAAAGGGGGTTTATACGGGGACCTGAACCCTCAACCACGAGAATAAGGGCCTACACTCTGGGAACTAGTAGCCATAAACCCCAAACCCTGAAAAAAAATGGGAATAGGGGCCCACTCTGGGTCCTAGGATTGAGAGACATGAGAGAGGAACGGCCCCAAAGCCGAGCCTCCTTTATGGCGCAGTAGAGGCTCCTCAAGCCAATTCCCTAGTGAAAAGTTAGGGTTTAGGGTTTAGGCCTGGGGCTTAGGGCTTAAAGCTTCGGGTTTGGACATGCTGTGGCTCTCGGACACCCTTGCAGGCACCCGAACAAAGTCCCACGATGGCCGTGTCACCTGTGGCCGCACAACCCCAAACACTCCCTGAACCCTTAACCCATGTGCTGCAGAGCCACCCACTCCGCACTCAGTAGACAGCTTGCTTGACTTCCACTTGCTGCGTGTCTGCCGCTTGCGATGTCAAAGCTGCTTCTCGCCATGGAAAGCGCGGTTGAGGGCTAAGGGCCAGGGCCGTCAGGGCTTGGGGTTTGGGGTTTGGGATGTTGGGAATTCGCCGTTGCAGCCTCAACATTTTTCCAAGCTGCAAGTCTAGGCTACTCAGCGAGGTCTTTCCGTGAATTTAGCTCGCACAGCATGTTCACCGCCAGATCAGCCACACCGTGTGCGCTGTGTAGAGCCAAAGGGTGCAAGGGCCATCCCGGAGTCAACGTGCAGATCTCTCTGGAATTCAGAGAAGTGGGAGCTGTGGCCAACTTTTGTCAAGCCGATCACATCAAGTGCATCGCTCGCAAGTCCCAGCCTCACACCTACCCCTGGCTGGCTTCGTTGCTCCATGTGGCTCACCAATATTGGTCTCGGACGAACGCGTAATATTGGGGCGAGGGTGGCCCTCCGTGCGGACCCACAACGCATTGCATTCATGACCTTTTGGGAGGGCGACGTGCTGATGTCAATGGTGCACGCGGCACCCACGCCCGCATTGCAAGCAGGACATCTGCGAGCCGACGGAAATGAAAAAAGTGGCCAGCGACCTCTGCAATTTCTGTTTCGTTTGACTGCCTCCGTTGCTCGACGTGGGCGATCAGCAGTTTCATCTGGAACGGGCGCGTGCCCTTGGGGCAAGTGTGCCCTCCCTGCAGGCCCAGAATGATTGGATCAAGGATTTTGCTGGTCGCCGAAGCATCCGGCCAGCTGCGCGGGGCATGTTCTTTACGTCTGTGCAGATGCAGGGATGTGACAAAGGCGGGAGCCAGAGCCAGTGATCTCTTCAAGTTGTGTCTTTCTTCGCCGGCTTTGTTGCTCGATGAGGCTCACAATTCTGGTCTGGGATGAACGCACAACATTGGGGCGAGTGCGGCCCTCCATGCAGACCTGCAAGGCACTGCATCATGCTCAGGGACGCGAATGGTGCACAAAGCAGGCCATCTGCGAGTAGACGGCATGCCAATGTGTTTTGCTAAAAACCACGGGGCCGGAGCCTTTTGACTGGCTGCATTGCTCGATGTGGACGCTCACCAGTTTCATGTGGAACGGGCGCTTGACGGGATCCACATGCGTGGTGTTGAAAGAGGCGGGAGCCGGAACCAGCGATCTCTGCAATTTCTGTTTCTTTTCGGTGGTTACATTGCTCGATGTAGGCGCTCACCAGTTTCATCTGGAACGGGGGCGAGCCCTTGGGGCAAGTGCGCCCTCCCTGCAGGCCCAGAATGATGGGATTAAGGACTTTTGCTGGTCTCCGAAGCATCCGGGCAGCTGGGGGCGACATGCTCATGGGCGGCGACAGTGCATACTATGTACACACTCATTCGCACTCTTCGTGACAGGTGCGACGGACTCGCAAGCTCTCGCAGCATGTTGCCGTGTGCCATTCGTTGCTAGTTCCACATGATGCAAGCTAACACTTGACATCTCCCTTGCACCTACCAGCTTGCTCCTGGCGCTAGCCCAAGCATGAGAGCACAAGTGCCAGGGCGGCAGCTTCTTTCCCATCAAGGATCCTTGAACCGATTGGAGGCATGTCAAGCCGAATCAACGTGCTCCAGACAGAAGCGCGCAGTGAGAACCCCGACTGACCACTCCCGTTGATGGATGCAGCAACCATTGCGTGCCAACATTCTGATGCCTGTGGCTCCCCGAGCTATCGCTGCACGTGGAGCATGCAGTGCCTGGAAGGCTTTCCGACGGTTCGGCATTGGGCGGCCAAAGCCAGCCAGCGTCCAACGTAGAAGCCTGAGGCAAAATAAAGGAAGGGCTGAGCGACTGGCCGTAACTTGTTCCAGGTCTCCCGCCAAAGACTCCAGGCGACATAACCATTGGATGCTGGGTGAAGCCAGAACGAGATCGAGAGAAGCTGACAGGCAAACAGCCAATGAGAAGCTAGACGCAGGGCACCATTTTTGGTTTAAAGGGGATTTATACGGGGACCTGAACCCTCAACCACGAGAATAAGGGCCTACACTCTGGGAACTAGTAGCCATAAACCCCAAACCCTGAAAAAAAATGGGAATAGGGGCCCACTCTGGGTCCTAGGATTGAGAGACATGAGAGAGGAACGGCCCCAAAGCCGAGCCTCCTTTATGGCGCAGTAGAGGCTCCTCAAGCCAATTCCCTAGTGAAAAGTTAGGGTTTAGGGTTTAGGCCTGGGGCTTAGGGCTTAAAGCTTCGGGTTTGGACATGCTGTGGCTCTCGGACACCCTTGCAGGCACCCGAACAAAGTCCCACGATGGCCGTGTCACCTGTGGCCGCACAACCCCAAACACTCCCTGAACCCTTAACCCATGTGCTGCAGAGCCACCCACTCCGCACTCAGTAGACAGCTTGCTTGACTTCCACTTGCTGCGTGTCTGCCGCTTGCGATGTCAAAGCTGCTTCTTGAAATGGAAAGCGCGGTTGAGGGCTAAGGGCCAGGGCCGTCAGGGCTTGGGGTTTGGGGTTTGGGGTGTTGGGAATTCGCCGTTGCAGCCTCAACATTTTTCCAAGCTGCAAGTCTAGGCTACTCAGCGAGGTCTTTCCGTGAATTTAGCTCGCACAGCATGTTCACCGCCAGATCAGCCACACCGTGTGCGCTGTGTAGAGCCAAAGGGTGCAAGGGCCATCCCGGAGTCAACGTGCAGATCTCTCTGGAATTCAGAGAAGTGGGAGCTCTGTCCAACTTTTATCAAGCCGATCACATCAAGTGCATCGCTCGCAAGTCCCAGCCTCACACCAACCCCTGGCTGGCTTCGTTGCTCCATGTGGCTCACCAATATTGGTCTCGGACGAACGCGTAATATTGGGGCGAGGGTGGCCCTCCGTGCGGACCCACAACGCATTGCATTCATGACCTTTTGGGAGGGCGATGTGCTGATGTCAATGGTGCACGCGGCACCCACGCCCGCATTGCAAGCAGGACATCTGCCAGCCGACGGAAATGAAAAAAGTGGCCAGCGACCTCTGCAATTTCTGCTTCTTTTGACTGGCTCCGTTGCTCGACGTGGGCGATCAGCAGTTTCATCTGGAACGGGCGCGTGCCCTTGGGGCAAGTGTGCCCTCCCTGCAGGCCCAGAATGATTGGATCAAGGACTTTGCAGGTCGCCGAAGCATCCGGCCAGCTGCGCGGGGCATGTTCTTTCCGTCTGTGCAGATGCAGGGATGTGACAAAGGCGGGAGCCAGAGCCAGTGATCTCTTCAAGTTGTGTCTTTCTTCGCCGGCTTTGTTGCTCGATGAGGCTCACAATTCTGGTCTGGGATGAACGCACAACATTGGGGCGAGTGCGGCCCTCCATGCAGACCTGCAAGGCACTGCGTCATGCTCAGGGACGCGAATGGTGCACAAAGCAGGCCATCTGCGAGTAGACGGCATGCCAGTGTGTTTTGCTAAAAACCACGGGGCCGGAGCCTTTTGACTGGCTGCATTGCTCGATGTGGACGCTCACCAGTTTCATGTGGAACGGGCGCTTGACGGGATCCACATGCGCGGTGTTGAAAGAGGCGGGAGCCGGAACCAGCGATCTCTGCAATTTCTGTTTCTTTTGGTTGGCTACATTGCTCGATGTAGGCGCTCACCAGTTTCATCTGGAACGGGGGCGAGCCCTTGGGGCAAATGCGCCTTCCCTGCAGGCCCAGAATGATGGGATTAAGGACTTTTGCTGGTCTCCGAAGCATCTGGGCAGCTGGGGGCGGCATGCTCAGGGGCGTGCGACAGTGCGTAATGTGTGCACACTCATTCGCACTATTTGTGAGAGATGCGACGGGCTCGCAAGCTCTCGCAGCATGTTGCCGTGTGCCATTCGTTGCTAGTTCTACATGATGCAGGCTAACGCTTACCAGCTTGTTCCTCCAGATGCTTGTTGATGTTTTCCCGAGATCCTGGAAACTCCTGTCCAATTCAGGTGTCACATAGCTGCTAGATGCTTGCCCAAGAATGAGGGCATGAGTGTGAGGGCGGCCGCTTTGTTCCGATCGCACACTCCCTGAAGACATGTCAAGCCGACTCAACGTGCTCCATACAGAAGCACGCACTGAGAACCCCGATTGACCACTCCCGTTGATGGATGCAGCAACTATTCGCCGACTGCGCGGTGGCGGCTAGCCAACAGGTCCTATCTACTCTCAGGTCTTCTGACGCGCTCTTCAGCATAATGTTTCCTGATTTCTCACTCTGCAACAACCTCAAACGGAATTGGAAAAGAGGGACGCGAAAGCTAGTGATCCAGTTCAAGGTGTCGATTTCAGTTAGAACTTAAGGACGTCAAGCCTGCCTGAGGGTGGGTTTTCGAGTTCCGAATTGGCCCCTGTGTGCTCTTCAGCTCCAAAGCAAAGTGTTGAAGGTCTACTCATCATTCTCAAGAGCTTTTGTCGCTTGGGATGAAGACCCGAAACCACCCCAAGCCCAAATTGATGCTATCTCAAGTTCTTCAAGGAATGGAGCGCAGAGGTTTAGAGGCGCAGTCTTGCGAACTTGTGCTGAGCGAAGGCGAACTTTATCCCTCAAGACGCTGAAAAGCGCGATGCCTCGAGGGACCCCATGTGGCTCATGGCCCATTTGAGCATTTTTCTTTTCATTGTGTGGGATGTTGTATAATGGCATGGGTATCCTACTACGCGTCAGCTCATGTTTAGTAGGCGCGCGGCCTACGCGCGGAGTATGTTGTTGACGCGTGCCTGCGCGGACCTACGCGGCAAAGCATAGACAACCTACGCGGACCTACGCGCCCATACTCATAGGATTCCAAGGAAACCCTGTCAGGGAACCCTCTTCCAGAAGTGTGTCAAACCTATCGATGCCCATTGAGAACCACGGAGTGTCATTGAGGCCCATTGAGGCTCATTGAGGTTCATTGAGCCTTATTGAGCAACAATGGATTTCGTTGAGGCTATGTGGTTGCTCAGGCGCTCCAGGCCCGGCATGAGTATCCGACTCGCTCTTGGTCCGGAACGCCTGAGAACTAAACCGCCTCAACGCAAACCACTGGCGCTCAATGAGCCCTCAATGGGCCTCGATTCGCTTCAACAGGCCTCAATGGCCCACCATGTCCCTTCATGCACTCCTTGAGGAGGTTCCTTGAGGGGGTTGCCACAGAAGCCTGTAACATACTGCATAGACTTGCCTACGCGGACCCTACGCAGACCTACGCCCTGCAGGCAAAATGCTACGCGGACGACTTTCAATGATCGCGTCTCTATGTAGCCTTGCTCCTTAAAAAAAGCTGCACATTTATTCAAGGAGGGACAAGCAAGCTACCCCGAAGCAATATATGTTTCAAAGCCACCGCTGGCGACGCAGATGCCAGCAGAATCCGGGCGCAGACGCATTCACGGACTTCACAGCTAGCAGGTGACTGTGAGCACAGCTCTCAGGCCAACGACGCAATTGCTTGTGCCACCAGCATCTCCTTCGTTTTTGTGCCGCCATTCCCAGCACTCCCATGTCGGAAGTGACATCACTCGTTGAGTTCAAACATTTTCAAGACGTTGCCTCAGGCATGGCTGCAAGTGTTGTGCATATACTGTGACGTCACGCAACACATGAGCGACGGTCAAAACTCTAGAGGTCGGGCCTAGATCGCGCAATGGGGGGCGTCGCTTTTCAGTGTTCCCCGTCGCTTTACAAGGGTTTTAAGGGGCCTCGCTTTTCAGTGTTCCCCGTCGCTTTACAGGGTTTTGTGACACTTCAGCATGCAAATGTCCTACCAAGATGAAACCATTGAAACCGCAATTGCCATAGTCTTTAATTACCCTTGCTCACATGAGAGAGTGGACACGGGGAACGTGGGGTGGGGGACAGGGAAAGAAACGAACGCCCTGTGGCAAAAGGGCTTGTAAGGTGTGGGCACATGTTAGACGCAGGGATGGGAGTTGAATACAGAAAACGAGGTTGGGGTGCGGCTTGGTAGCGTAGAATACGGGGGCTGCACCTGGCATTGTCCGACATGGAATAACAAGCAACGTTAAGGTGCCGAGACTGCGAACGCTGCGAACACTTGCAGAGGCTTGTCTCTCTGCTGCTGATGCCGAGGTGCCAGGTCGCTGTATCTCACGTGCGCAGCGAGTATCCCCGTGCGCACGGCTCCCAATAGGGATGTGGGCACTGCGCTTCGTGGTTCAGGTGGGTAGGGTTTAGGGTTTCGGGGGCATGGGCGGGACTCCTGGGTTAGGGTTGAAGGGGTTTACACCCTAAACCCGATAAATAGGTTTCATTCTTCTTCTTGGTTCACGGGATCAGGCGTTCTAAGCAGCACGGGCCATGAATCTAGCAAGTGCAAGAAGTTGGGAAGCTCGGTGGCTTGTTCTTGCGTGAGGACCAACAAGGGCTCTGGAATCATTAGGCAGATCTCAAGAACGGTCCCAGCGTTCTCCGAAGCCCTCTTCCAAACAGTCTGGAACCGTTCTGCACCGTCGGAACTATACTTCTAAAGTGCCCATCTAGGAGTCAAAGCTCGAAGGACCGAATGGGTCTTGAGAAACAAGTCATGGTTCGGGAAACGAGAAATCGCAAGGACAGGCGCCCTCTGTTAAACAGACCACCAACTACTCTAAGCAAGAAGTGTGAGCGCCTACAAGGGTCTGCGCAAACCACTTCGGTGAACGCACGGCTTTTTTTATGCCGTGCGCCTCCCTATGTGGGGGCCACCAGGCATGTTCAAGGACGGTCATCTCCCCGTAACCCCAAATGACCGAGGACACGAGCACTCGGCGGGCGTCCGGCATTTGAACGCAGAGCCCTGAGACCAATGCACTGGCAGAGTGTGGGAGGTATGGGGGAGCAGCGAGACAAACGCTTATGGTTGGCCCTGTAGGAAGGAGGGCGTTGGGTCGTAGCACCGAAGCAGGAGCTGCGCGAAGGAGACCCACAAAGGGACCCCTCCTGTCATGGCCACCTAGTCAGCAACCTGTCACACAGCCTGCGCTTGTCTCGGCGATGAGCGCGGCGCACCCGAAAGCTCCCGAGTTCTGGACCCCACTTCCCACTTGCGGGCGCAACGTGAAGCCGCGAAGCTCACCAAGCGAACGGCGTACAACCCCCCTCACGGTGCGCTGCCGAAGACCAGACGGTGAGTCGACAAAGGAGCCTTGGCTCTCAAGATGATGATCGCAGGCTACGACTGGAAAAAAGAGCTGGCAAAGGCTGCTGCCCACCAGGCCGGGCGCCTTTGTCATGCGTGCTGGCCACGTTGCACCAGTTCTTACGCAGCGATAAGACCACACACGCTCTCAGATAGGCTGTGGGAGCGCTCGTGACAGACAGCCGGTCCTCCAGGGCCAGCTTCTTCCAACCTCCTGATCTTGCGTGGATCCTCTTCACAGGATGCTGGTGACATCTGCATGCAGGGACGATGTCAGGCTTCCTCTTGGCCGCACTGCTCGTCTCAACAGGGGCCTGCTACCCTGACGCTTCTTTCACTGCTTTCTCTCATGGATTGCGGTGTATGGCTGGCCCGCAGGTATCATTGCATTCATTGCGCAGGATCGCAGGTTGCACTCTTCTCTCGCAACCTCAGCCCAGCGCGGCTGTACCCATCTGCCTGGACTGGCGGACACTGACCGTGAAAGGGAATTCTGGCTGCGACAACTCACTCGCTGGTTTAGGGTTTAGGGTTTTAGGGTTTACGTTCAGAATCGTGGAACAACTAACCTGTGCAGGATTCTGCCTCGGGCCTGCATCGCCTTGATGAAATGCAAGGAATGCTTCGGATGTCCAGGCTGACCATTGTCTCTTGCTCCTTTTCTTGCGGAGTCTGTCAAGCACCCGCCTGCCTTGACATTGAAAGCAAGCTTTCGCTCCAAAAGGACGCATTATGGATTGTAGCAGTGTTCATGCAGCACGGCGCACCAGCCAAAGCCATTGAAACTGCTCCCGTAATTACTCCTTGAAAGCAGAAGCTATCAGCTGTTGCAATCAATCTGGCTCTTGGCACAGACCCTGAGGGGCAGTTTGCGCAGCTCTCGAACCGGCGCAAGACAGAGCTAACAGGTTGTGCTGCAGCCACCCACAAGTCTGCTGGGAACTTCTTGCTGTTTAATGAGTTTCTTTGGTGGGTGTGGGGTTGGGGATGCGGAGATGCGGAAGTTCGCGCACTGGCTCCAAGCAGCCAAACACTATCCGAAGTGTCAAAGCTGAGCCTCGTTTATGCACAACTCATCGGCTTAGTAGCCCCGTAACCATGCTGTAATAAGGTTACCTACCCTTTTTGCTTGGTTGTTTTACTTTACAAGGAAGCCCAGAACCAAAAGACAGGGTACAGGGTACTACGGGGCTACCACTTGCGAAAAGTAGGTTGCCTTGGTATGTATTTCCGCGCACATTTACGGGGAGTATCTTCCTCATTCTTCCGTTGTTCCGATTGTTAGACGGACGTCAATGGTTCCGGGGCGCCAGAGATCATTTAGCACCTGGGACTGGCAAGTTGGCATAAAGCGTGTCCTGCTTCTGAGAGCTGCGCGTGGACAAGCCTACAAACAAAGAGTGCAGACACTAGAACATGATGTGCAGGAGCATGTGTTTGACCTTGTCTTCTGTCTCTGGTGACCGGTGGAAGGGGCTACCAAGTCCGAGAGGACACGTCAACGGCCGCAGAGCGAAACCCAAGCTCATCGTCTTGGATGGATATTCCTCATCGTGCAACGTGTCTTGGCTCAACCTCGTATCAAAACGGGTGCGCAACACCTACGTGCCAAGATGATCTTTGCTAATCCACATCCCTGTTGGGAACGTCAAAATGCCGGGACGTCCACAGTGCCCGCGAGTTGAAGCGCGACCGGGCACTTCGGCCTCAGCAGTGGGGAGGCTTAAGAAGTCTTAGTCATCTCTCCGTCCACGCTTGTGAACTAATGACTAGTTGTAGACTTGCCAGGAGCGGGTTTCCGAAAATAGGGGTACCCCTTTTGGTTTTGGGGGTCCCCTTAAGGGGATTCTATTCCATTTGGTGTATTAACGGGGTACCTCGAGTATCCCTATTTTGGGAAATACCTCAGGTGAGCGGAGTGCGAAAAGCGACCTGGTACCGGAGGAACAGCGAGATCAACGAGTCTCAGTCATTTCTTCCTAAGGGTCCATGTACCTAATTATCATATACTTGGGCCCCAAATACCCTATATAGCAAATACTTTAAGGCCCAAGTAATCCCCATTTAGGTACATGGGCGCTTAGGGTCTGGCAACGTGCAAACGTTGCAACCTGGACCTGGGGCTCTTGGATGCTCTGGAGCACTTTCAGGTTACGTGCAAGGCGTGAAAGCCCTCGGCAACGTAGACAACCCAGGACCCCTCACAATCCGCAGCGTGTTAGGACCAGTGGGGTTGGAAAATAGAGCTGCCAATGCCTGACGTCCCTGGGAGCTGTCATCGCTACGAAGCTCCGCAACTCCGGCATCTCACATGGTTGACCAACATCAGGACACACAGGCGAGAAAGGAAAATGGATTTTCATGTGCCGAGGGTCCTGCCAGCGTATGTAACCTAAGCCTCAACCAGCCAAACAAACCCAAAAATGGAGACGGATATTGGCACATCAGGACCCGCGACCCTGCCTCTCTCCATTTACAAAAGTGGGGGATCCCTCACAGGCCAAGCATCCTACGCCTTTGCCGCCAGGCCGTCGGAGTGGTGGAGCGGAGGTTGCTGCGACAACTCCGAAAGCAGAATCCGCAGTGGACCTCTGCGATTACTGGACGAGCCAGACGATTTACAAGTCAAAGCTTAGGGCCTCAGCGGCTTAGGGCCCATGGGGTCGTAGACTGATACCAGCCAAACGCATGGTCCGACTGCAGCTTCAATGTGTCATGGCACGATTTAGAAGTCAAAGTTTCGTTTTCAGGGGCGTAGGGCTATGCCTGATTGAATCCAGCAAGAGAACCCTACCATCACTTACTTGTGAGGGAGGCAGGAGATACCCAAAACAAGACAGGCCTGCGTGTGAGGGCGGTGCAAGGCTGGGGAAGATGAGCCCACTCGTACACTTGGGTTGGCGCCGAAACTGAGAGGGAACATCCGGAGCCTACGTGCGAGGATAGAGCCCGACAGAAGATGGGTGCCGAGGAGGTAGCCTTTGGTCTGAGAAAGCCCTCTCTGTAGCATGCCGGGCACAAAATGTTGCGTGGAAAGTCCCGGTGAACACAGCCTCACTGGGACGGGATCCGAAAAACGTGGGAACCAAACAAGGGAAAAGGGATGGGAGTCGTGGTTTTCCAGACTTTGTCAACGGCCGACAAGGAGCCAAGACAGGGCGGCAGCCTGAGCGTTTGCAAGATGTCGTGAACCATTCTTGTCACGGTTTCGAGCCCTTTGCTTTTTGCCTTTCGAGAACAACAGCTGCATACCAGATCCCCTGTTGATGAAACGGGGCTGGTCAAGCACAAGTCGAGAGATGTCAGTCTGCATCATGGCTTCGCAACGGGTCGAAGAGGGGGTGCGCGCTCACGTCTCGGCCAACGTGTGTTCATCAGGTGCCTGCAGACATGGCGCAGTCTCTGCAGTTGAGTGAGACCGGGCTTCGGAGCATTGCACCTTGCGCCCTCGCTTCAGCCAAGTCAAAAGACACGATGCGCACTTCCTTCTGGTGGCGAGACATCAGGAGAGCCTTCGGGATCTTAAGTCTATAGACAATTGGCCTTGGAACTAGCCAGCCAGAAGATATTGGAAGTAAGATCAGGCCGAGCAAAGAGTCAGATGCAACGGAGATGGACATTGCAGTTGCTCTGCATTTGAGTGAAATTGGGGTTCTGTGCATTCGCTCTCCATTTACCTGGCACTTCTTCCGCTCCTGCGATGCCCTCGTTTCAGCGACATCGAAGGTTACACGAGAAAGCAAGAGATCCTTCTCGAGCTAGACTATAGTCCTTCACCGACACTTTGCACTCCACAGCCACGACCTTGAAGCTAGCCAACAAAGAGATGCTTGGAACATTCTGAGGCTGACCACAAGGCGGGAAATCACGCTCTGCATCACATACCTTTGCCACGGGTTGATGACGTGGTGCCGTGTAAAAATGCTTCTGAACAGATGTCCCACTGCACCTTGCACTTTGCATGCTCCCGATGCCGTCGTTTCAACCGACATCAGAAGTCACGACAGGCAGTCCTCCTGCTTGTGGCGATATAGCAGGAGAGCCCTCAGGACCTAGACTCTAGTCCATCATCGGCACTTTGCACTCCACGGCAACGACCATGAAGCTAGCCAGCAAAGAGACGCTTGGAGCATTATCAAGCTGACCACAAGTCGGGAAATCACACTCTGCGTCATAGTTTGGCCACGGGTTGATGATGTGGTGCAGTGACAGAAAAGGTTCTGAACAGATGTCCCGCTGCACCTTGCACCTCGCATGCTCCCGTGACATCAGAAGTTACGACATGCAGTCCTCCTGCTTGTGGCGATATAGCAGGAGAGCCTTGAGGACCTAGACTTTATTCCTTCACCGACACTTTGCACTCCACGTCAACGACCTTGAAGCTCGCCAACAAAGAGATGCTTGGAACATTCTGAGGCTGACCACAAGTCGGGAAATCACACTCTGCATCACATACCTTTGCCACGGGTTGATGACGTGGTGCAGTGAGAAATTGGTTCTGAACAGATGTCCCCTGCACCTTGCACTTTGCATGCTCCCGATGCCGTCGTTTCAGCTCAGTGACATCAGAAGTTACGACAGGCGGTCCTCCTGTTTGCGGCGATATAGCAAGAGATCCTTCTCGAGCTAGACTATAGTCCTTCACCGACACTTTGCACTCCACAGCCACGACCTTGAAGCTAGCCAACAAAGAGATGCTTGGAACATTCTGAGGCTGACCACAAGGCGGGAAATCACGCTCTGCATCACATACCTTTGCCACGGGTTGATGACGTGGTGCCGTGTAAAAATGCTTCTGAACAGATGTCCCACTGCACCTTGCACTTTGCATGCTCCCGATGCCGTCGTTTCAACCGACATCAGAAGTCACGACAGGCAGTCCTCCTGCTTGTGGCGATATAGCAGGAGAGCCCTCAGGACCTAGACTCTAGTCCATCATCGGCACTTTGCACTCCACGGCAACGACCATGAAGCTAGCCAGCAAAGAGACGCTTGGAGCATTATCAAGCTGACCACAAGTCGGGAAATCACACTCTGCGTCATAGTTTGGCCACGGGTTGATGATGTGGTGCAGTGACAGAAATGGTTCTGAACACATGTCCCCCTACACCTTGCACTTCGCAGGCTCCCGTGACAGAAGTCACGACACACAGCTCTCCTGCTTGTGGCGGTATAGCAGGAGAGCCCTGAGGACCTAGACTTTATTCCTTCACCAACACTTTGCACTCCACGTCAACGACCTTGAAGCTAGCCAACAAAGAGATGCTTGGAACATTCTGAGGCTGACCACAAGTCGGGAAATCACACCCTGCATCACATACCTTTGCCACGGGTTGATGACGTGGTGCCGTGTAAAAATGCTTCTGAACAGATGTCCCCCGGCACCTTGCACTTTGCATGCTCCCGACGCCGTCGTTTCAGCTCAGTGACATCAGAAGTTACGACACGCGGTCCTCCTGTTTGCGGCGATATAGCAGGAGATCCTTCAGGATCTAGACTATTCCTTCACCGACACTTTGCACTCCACTGCAACGACCTTGAAGCTAGCCAGCAACGAGGTCCTTGGAGCATTCGCAGGCTGACCACAAGTCGGGCAATCACACTCTGCATCATACTTTGGCCACGAGTCGATGATGTGGTGCAGTGCAAAAATTGGTTCTGAACAGATGTCCACTACACCTTGCACTTTGCATGCTCCGGATGCTGTCGTTTCAGCTCAGCGACATCAGAAGTTACGACGCGCAGTCCTCCTGTTTGTGGCGATCCCTGAGGACCTAGACTCTAGTCCTTTACCGACACTTTGCACTCCAACCGCAACGACCTTGAAGCTAGCCAGCAAAGAGATGCTTGGAGCATTCTCAGGCTGACCACAAGTGGGGCAATCACACTCTGCATCATGCCTTTGCCACGGGTTGATGCGCGGTGAAGAAATTGCTTCTGAACAGATGTCCCGCTGCACCTTGCACCTCGCATGCTCCCGTGACATCAGAAGTTACGACACGCAGTCCTCCTGCTTGCGGCGATACAGCAGGAGAGCCCTGAGCACCTAAACTTTATTCCTTCACCGACACTTTGCACTCCACGTCAACGACCTTGAAGCTAGCCAACAAAGAGATGCTTGGAACATTCTGAGGCTGACCACAAGTCGGGAAATCACGCTCTGCATCACATACCTTTTCCACGGGTTGATGACGTGGTGCAGTGCAAAAGTTGGTTCTGAACAGATGTCCCCTGCACCTTGCACTTTGCATGCTCACGATGCCGTCGTTTCAACTCAGTGACATCAGAAGTTACGACACGCGGTCCTCCTGTTTGTGGCGATATAGCAGGAGATCCTTCAGGATCTAGAATATGCCTTCACCGACACTTTGCACTCCAACGGCAACGACCTTGAAGCTAGCCAGCAAAGAGGTCCTTGGAGCATTCGCAGGCTGACCACAAGTCGGGCAATCACACTCTCCATCATGGTCTGGCCACGGGTCGGTGAGGTGGTGCATGCTCACGTCTCGGCCGATGTGCATTCATCAAGCGCATGCAGAAATCGCGCTTGCTCTGCATTTGATTGAAATTGGGCTTCTGAACATGTGTGCCTTGCACCTTGCACTGCGCATGTTGTTGCGATACTGTCGTTCCGATGACGCCTCGGCAAGATGTTCGTCAGAAAGTCCCCATTGCACGTGCCTTGCCGTAAGGAGAGTGGAGTGGAAGTCCGCAGAAGGGGGGCCTAGATGACCCGAACATGGGAATATATACGAATGGCACAGAGCTGTACGACCTGAGGATGTACTCGGGCATCAGGAAGAGGGGGCTCTCTGCGCTCAGGTATCACTCTTCCACCCTAGGCTACCCAGGTACCTGCTAAACCACCTTGCAGTGCTGATTGGGTATCGCGAGTCCTTGATCCCGCACGCGATCGGCAGTCGTCAGGGGGACGTTTCGGTCCTGCGATAAAGTAGTTCTCAACATGCTCAGCATCATCTGAGCCAGCGGGAAACCCGTATGCATCTTTCAAGCTTGGGAGCAAGGAAATTCGGAAATTGATGCCAAACCGGAAGCTTCGGGAAAAACAGGCGTCACAATGTTCTCTTCAAACTCAGGCTTGCATATTCACTGGAAGACACAGATAGACAGAGCCCATGGAATGTGCGCCCCGCGCTGGGAGGACACTGCACGGTTGCACATGCGGCAGCCATGAGCTGGTCCCCGATCAGTAAAGCACACCGGAGCTGAAGTGACGGTGGTCACAGACATGGGCAGTCGCCGAAGAAGCATGCCTCACATAAAGCCCTGCCTCGCCACTCACGCACGAGACGCCGGCGCACACCTGCAGCCAGGCCGTCTGCCGCAGCACCGTGAGGGTGGCAGATCCTCTGTGTGGCCTTCACAACACAAACCGCGCTACGACGTGCCTCGAGCATGTCAGAGCTGGTTGTCTGAGTAGGGACACGCAACGGACACCCGAAACAGCCCTGAGGGCGATCTGCGATGTGAATGGGCCCAGTTGACATCTGCTTCTCAAAAAAAGGACAAGCGCCGTGCAGCAGGGCCCTTCGCATGAGGTCACGCCACCACAAAACGGGACCCTGCGTCCGTCATTCACTTTAGCCCTGAGTGAACATGAAGCAATTCTATGCCTATTCAGGAGTCGGAAAAAAAGGGGGTGCAGCGCGCACCCCAAGTCATGCACTTTAGAACCATTTAGGCACAAGAATGGTGGGGTCCCAAGCTCGGCAAATCCAGAAACACACAAACTAAGCAACCAGGTTAGGGGTCCGGGCTTATCAGGGATGTGCTCAATGATCTCCCTTTCTGAGCAAATGCCCTCAAAGCCCAACCCTTAGTGCGCTCTGTGCTTGGGGCGGCCCGTGATTGAGCATAGTAAACCCCAACGCCTCACACCCTGCAAGCCCCAACCACTTCTGTGCGGACTTAGGGGGTTCCCAACCCCCCTCCCCTACATTGGGACGTGTGATGTACTGCGAAATTGCTTCAGGCAACGCCGCAACATGGTATGGCGTGGGGTTCAAGGTCAAGACCATGGGAACATTGAAAGGAATCCAACAGCATCGTGTGGCACTCCAAAATGCAGCAAGCGTACCCATCAAGACAAATACTCCAAGAATATCCCAGAGTCTACTGGCCTATACTAGTTAGCGGCTGCAGAAAGATGCCGTTCCATGTGCCATTCAGGACCTGTGCTGCACACCTATCTGGTTCGACCCCCTGACAGTTCTAACACCTGTTCCGATGAACTGTGGCAAACAACGAAGTGGGGGACAGGACTTTAAGCGCATGCCAAGCGCCTGCCCTTCGCCTGCGCAAACCAACAGTGAAACCTTTGCGACTGCGGCCAGGGCCCCGACTTGCAGAGCAGCGAATGTCGCCTTCGCGCCTCTGTGCTCTCATGATTCTCATGGCTTGACCGATGCAGCTGATGCAACTAGGGGGACCCTTCGCCTGCATACCACGACGGCCAAGTGAGTCGAAGTGCCAGTGAACATGGAAAGTGCCACGAAACCGAACCTCAGGGGCGGGTTCACGTCGACCTGGTGTCTTGAAAGTTAGGATGGAAAACGTCGTCTTGAAAGCCCTGCAACAGCCGGAAATGTAAGGAGACCAGATGCCATGAGCGCTGGGCAAGGCCGTGGAAGGCCATCCCTGCAGCCGGCGCATCTGCAAGCGCCGATGCTTCTCCCAGACGCAAAAGACTTTGGAGTGAACTTGCTGCCGCAGCTCAATGCGACTGACCATTCTGGCAACTGGGTAGAGTGTCGAAGTTGCCCAGCAGCCACTGTGCAGTCGCTGCAAGCTGCCAGCGCAGCTACGAGTAGTTCTTTCGCAATGTTGCGGTCAACCCTCGCGGTGTCGACTCTAAGCAAGACTGGCCGACGGCGCATCGACCCGACACTCAGGTAGTTTGGCATCCAGACACCAGCCTCGGCAGCCTCCGCATATGCGAAGGCACCTGGTGAGGATGCTTTGCACAAATCCGAGCGACAAGCCGAGCATCATGCCAAATCGGCCGAACACCTGCCACCAGGCGAGAACGAGCTCATCTACAGTTCAAGTCTAAGGTTCAGGTCTAGGGCGGACGCAGGTGCTGCACGGGACCATGTCGGATGCGCAAAGGAATGTCTACACCATGGGTATCGTTGAGCACGACCGGATCCATACATCCCTAACAGCCCTAACAAAAAAGCTGCTCCCTGAAAACCCTGAACCCTTGAACTTCCCTGGCATTCCCCAAGATGTGAGGGTTTAGGGATTAGGGTTGGTTTCCTTTCTCACTTAAAAAAAGTTCCCTACCGCAAGAAGCCAGTTGTTGGGGGGCTCTCCCTATCAAGAAGCTACTGCTTGGTTAAGAACACCCCAAAAAACACGCATTCTTCCTGGGCAATATAGGGATGATTATATTGTCTTTTACTTTGTTTTTTTTATGGGGAGGGGCGGGGCGGGGGGGAGGGGAGGGCGCGGGGGGGTTAAGGGAGGGGAGGGGAGGGGAGGGGAGGGCTAAACCAAACCCGAAACCTTTTTTGCCCGAGGTCTCTCTTACGTGCCTCAAGCTGCCATGGACTCGGGACCCGAAACCATAAACCCCAAACCCCAAACCCTTATAAACTCCAAAAAACGGGCGCACCGTGCCCCCTAGTCAACACCTCAAGGGGCCAGCTCACCTCGCTGTTCCAATGCAGCGCCACAGCAAGCATGGCTCCAAGAAGGCGCTCCAATCGCCCTACCCCAAACTCCACAAGTAGCGGCCCCTTGTTATACTATTTTTAGTTCAGGGAATTATACACTAATTAAAGAATGGTTAGGACTTGTAACCCAATTTAGGGCCCTTATAACCCTACTAAATAAAACTATGCGGCCCACATGTAGCACCCTTGTTGCACCCTTTTGAACGAGGGCTCTCTCATGCGCCTCCTTGTTCACCCTGTGTAAACCCTACATCCCAACACCCCAAATGTAGGGGGTAAGGGTTTAGGGCTTGGGTTAGTAAGTAATTATATTTGGCATGTCTGCAAAAAACATGTAATTGACAGCTTCAAAGGCCAGGCGCAACGTCAAGGACTTCACTCAACAACTGCTCTTCAGCCCGGGGGGGCGGTGGGGGGGGGGTGAACAAGGAGGTCTTGACCCCCGAACCTGGATTGGGGTTTGGGAGAGCCACTTCCAGACTCTTTTCGTGGAGAGGTGCAGACATTGGTCCTGGATTCGGGATTTGATGGCGAGCAATCGTTGCTAGGCCGGATCATCACTTTCGATGTGGTGGCGTCCGGCCACGTTGACGGCGTCAGGGCGTCCGGTGGCATTCGCACCCTTGCAGCCAAGATGCTAAAGCAGGAGCACCGCGTATGCCTTGGTGGGGCGTTTCGCTACTTCGATCCCGGAGGCGAGACCACGGAGGCCTTGGACACGCCTGTCAGGATTCGGGCTGCGGCAGGTCAGGGCGTGGAGATTCCTCCCGATCAGCATAACTCCTTATCTTCGCAGGCAGGCAGTTCGCAAGCAAGCAGTTGGAGGACAGCCGTGCTCTCTCAGACTACAACGTCCACACAGTGTTGATGCTCGAAGGCCAGCAGTTGCTCTACAACTGCGCGCTCGCAGCCTACAACGTTCAGAAGGAGTCGATGCTCCACCTGGTCTTGCGCCTGCATGGTGACGTGGTTTATGAATTTATTTTCTTGTGCCCTGATGCTTGCTTTGATGTTTTTAAAGTTGCGCTGTTAGGGTTGAAGCTGGGGCTGGGGGTAGCCTCAGCTCAGAAAGGCTCAGAAATGGTCCGGGCCTAGCCCAAAAAAGGCCCAGAAATGGTCCCAAAAAGGCTCAGAAACGGTCCGGGAGAAGCCCAAAAAGGCTAAGAAATGGTCCGGGAGCCCAGAAATGGTCCGGAGGAGCCCGGACTGTTTCTGAGCTCCTCCCGGTCCGTTTCTGGGCTTTTTGAGCTCTTCCCGGATTTCTGAGCCTTTTTGAGCTCTTCCCGGACCATTTCTGTGTTTTTTTTGGGGTTTTTTCTGGACCGTTTCTGAGCCTTTTTGAGCTCCTCCCCCGCACTGGTGCGTCCTCCCCTAAGGGTCCAGGCGAGGCCCCTTTCTGGGAGGAGCCCAAACTGGGAGGAGCCCAGAAAGGCTCAGAGCTGGGGTGTCCTGGACCCTTAGGGGAGGACGCCCACCAGTGCGGGGTCATTAAAAACGTAAGGTTTAGGGTTTAGGGTTTAGGGTTTAGGGTTTAGGGTTTAGGGTTTAGGGTTTAGGGTTTAGGGTTTAGGGTTTAGGGTTTAGGGTTTAGGGCTTAGCGGGTGAAACCCTTCTAGGCGTGGGCCGCGCTCACCGCGTGCAACGGCCCCGAGCCCTCGCCAGGCTCAGGCTCGGGCTTGTCCGCGGGCCTGTCGCCACGCTCCAGTTTAGGGTTTAGGGTTTAGGGTTTAGGGTTTAGTGTTTAGGGTTTAGGGTTTAGGATGAGCCGGGCCCGGGCCTCCAGGGTCCCAAGTCTGGTTTAGGGTTTAGGGTTTAGGGTTAAGGGTTAAGGGTTTAGGGTCAAGGGTTAAGGGTTAAGGGTTAAGGGTTAAGGGTTAAGGGTTTAGGGTTTAGGGCTTAGGGTTTAGGGTTTAGGGTTTAGGGTTTAGGGTTTAGGGTTTAGGGTTTAGGGTTTAGGGTTTAGGGTTTAGGGTTTAGGGTTTAGGGTTTAGGGTTTAGGGTTTAGGGTTTAAGGATTTAGGGTGTAGGGTTAAGGTTTAGGATGACCGGGCCCGGCCTCCAGTGTCCCAAGTCTGGGTTAGGGTTTAGGGGGTTTAGGGTTTAGGGTTTAGGGTTTAGGGTTTAGGGTTTAGGGTTTAGGGTTTTAGGTTTTTTTTAGGGTTTAGGGTTTAGGGTTTAGGGTTTAGGGTTTAGGGTTTAGGGTTTAGGGTTTAGGTTTAGGGTTTAGGGTTTAGGGTTTAGGGTTTAGGGTTTAGGGTTTAGGGTTTAGGGTTTAGGTTTTAGGGTTTAATTAGGGTTTAGGGTTTAGGGTTAGGTTCAGCCTCCGGCTCGAGCAGCTCTATGGTTTAAGCTGTATTTACGGCTCGGATATAACACACACCCACCCAGAGAATCCCACTACATTGAGAAAGCCAAAAACGGCCAAATTCTGAAAATAAAGCGGCCAAATTCTGAAAATAAAGCGGCCAAATTCTGAAAATAAAGCGGCCAAATTCTGAAAATAAAGCGGCCAAATTCTGAAGCGGCCAAATTCTGAAAATAAAGCGGCCAAATTCTGAAAATAAAGCGGCCAAATTCTGAAATTCAATTAGCCTTTGGCCTGATTTTGGCTCATTCTGAAAATAAAGCGGCCAAATTCTGAAAATAAAGCGGCCAAATTCTGAAAATAAAGCGGCCAAATTTTGAAAATACAATTGAGGTTTAAATATATATGGTAGAGAGGGTTTAGGGTTTAGGGTTTAGGGTTTAGGGTTTAGGGTTTAGGGTTTAGGGTTTAGGGAAAGTTTAGGGTTTAGGGGGGTTTAGGGTTTAGGGTTTAGGGTTGAGGGTTTAGGGTTTAGGATGAGCCGGGCCCGGGCCTCCAGGGTCCCAAGTCTGGTTTAGGGTTTAGGGTTTAGGGTTTAGGGTTTAGGGTTTAGGGTTTCGGGTTTCGGGTTTAGGGTTTAGGGTTTAGGGTTTAGGGTTTAGGATGAGCCGGGCCCGGGCGTCCAGGGTCCCAAGTCTGGTTTAGGGTTTAGGGTTTAGGGTTTAGGGTTTAGGGTTTAGGGTTTAGGGTTTAGGGCTTCTCGCCGCGCCGCGGCAGTAGATTTCATGCGGAGATGGCGCCCCACACACCCAGGGGCGGCATATGTCGCGGCGGCGTGTATTGAAGTTGGAGCCACCACAACCAGAAAGGTTGGGTTTTTTTATTTAAGTCTAGTTTAGAGTTTAGGGTTTAGGGTTTGGGGTTTAGGGTTTAGGGTTTAGGGTTTAGGGTTTAGGGTTTAGGGTTTAGGGTTTAGGATGAGCCGGGCCCGGGCCTCCAGGGTCCCAAGTCTGGTTTAGGGTTTAGGGTTTAGGGTTTAGGGTTTAGGGTTTAGGGTTTAGGGTTTAGGGTTTAGGGTTTAGGGTTTAGGATGAGCCGGGCGCGGCTCTCCAGGGTCCCAAGTCTGGTTTAGGGTTTAGGGTTTAGGGTTTAGGGTTTAGGGTTTAGGGTTTAGGGTTTCGGGTTTCGGGTTTAGGGTTTAGGGTTTAGGGTTTAGGGTTTAGGATGAGCCGGGCCCGGGCGTCCAGGGTCCCAAGTCGGGTTTAGGGTTTAGGGTTTAGGGTTTAGGGTTTAGGGTTTAGGGTTTAGGGTTTAGGGCTTCTCGCCGCGCCGCGGCAGTAGATTTCATGCGGAGATGGCGCCCCACACACCCAGGGGCGGCATATGTCGCGGCGGCGTGTATTGAAGTTGGAGCCACCACAACCAGAAAGGTTGGGTTTTTTTATTTAAGTCTAGTTTAGAGTTTAGGGTTTAGGGTTTGGGGTTTAGGGTTTAGGGTTTAGGGTTTAGGGTTTAGGGTTTAGGGTTTAGGGTTTAGGATGAGCCGGGCCCGGGCCTCCAGGGTCCCAAGTCTGGTTTAGGGTTTAGGGTTTAGGGTTTAGGGTTTAGGGTTTAGGGTTTAGGGTTTAGGGTTTAGGGTTTAGGGTTTAGGATGAGCCGGGCGCGGCTCTCCAGGGTCCCAAGTCTGGTTTAGGGTTTAGGGTTTAGGGTTTAGGGTTTAGGGTTTAGGGTTTAGGGTTTAGGGTTTAGGGTTTAGGGTTTCGGGTTTCGGGTTTCGGGTTTAGGGTTTAGGGTTTAGGGTTTAGGGTTTAGGGTTTAGGGTTTAGGGTTTAGGGTTTAAAGTTTAGGGTTTAGGGTTTAGGGTTTAGGGTTTAGGATGAGCCGGGCGCGGGCCTCCAGGGTCCCAAGTCTAGTTTAGGGTTTAGGGTTTAGGGTTTAAGGTTTAGAGTTTAGGGTTTAGGATGAGCCGGGCCCGGGCCTCCAGGGTCCCAAGTCTGGTTTAGGGTTTAGGGTTTAGGGTATAGGGTTTAGGGTTTGGGGTTTGGGGTTTAGGGTTAAAAAAGAGGGGTCTCGCTTCCCAGGTCACCGCTCATGTATGCACATACTCCCAGATCTGATCCTCGGTCCAAAGCTGAGGGTCTGGCTTCTGTGTCTTTGTGGTGCTTTCTAAGGGTGCTTGGTGGCATGTTATAACGAGCGGTGGGGATGTTTTCGGCGAGACGGGGGGTGGGAGGGGGGGGGGAAGGAGATGGTGTGGGTCGCAGTAGCACTGTGGACCACTTCAATCACTCACTCACTCGCACTCACTCACTCACTCACTCACTCACTCACACGAGTAAGAACTGCACCCTCGGTTCACGCGATGATGTCATTCGGGGACCAGGGTGCATCACAAGGCTTGGGCTACGAGAGACAACGGAGATGAGAACGGGGTGCGGTGCACGATCCGGGTCTGCGGTTATGCTGAAGGAAACAGCAGGGAGGCAAGAGGGGATATCATATCACTAAGAGGCGCATCTCAAAATCAGTTCTTTGAGGAATTCAATCCTGAAATTTCAGCACCTCTACAGGAAAAAAGCTGTTATTAAGTTCGGCTACTTCAAGAGCTTCAAGAATCTACTCACTCCTCCCACCTCTTGAAGGCAGACTCTGCGAGATTGACGACGCTGGACTATACCCTAATTTACGTAGCTCATTCCGGCGAGGTTTCCCGCATCATTTAACAATTCTGACATACGTGAAAGAAGTTCACAGATCAGATCTTCCGATCCCAACTGCCAACCCGAAGCCTAAAGCCTACAAGTTCTGTACACGCCAGGCGAACCTTTTTCGCGCGCCGCTCACATCTGGAAACAGGCGAATGCATCGACATTCTTCCTGTTCGATTTCGAGCCCACGGATCCTCATCTGGCTAGCCCAGAGTGGGATACTTCATCGCGAGAAACGAGCTTCCCACGATGGTCGTGCGACGGGGATTGGTGGAGGCTCTCAAGTGCTTCTGGGCCTCTGCAGAGCATCGAGGAACTCCCCATCCGGCTTGATGTATGACGAGCTCTTTGTCACGCCCGGGGGCGACTGCTAAGAGGATGTCAAGCCGTGTCGTGGCCTGGAGCTGTGTATGGACGACGAGGATGCTTTCGGGTTTTTTTAGCAGGACCCGAGATTTTCAAGCCGCGCCGTGCATGTTTAGCGGTGCTTGTGCTTTGGCACTGCGAGTTATATCAACCTGAGCATGTCTCAGCTGCCCTTAACGGCTCTTAACGCCGCTTCGGATAATGGCGCCTTGCTAAGGTCAGAGACAGGAAGTCAGACAGCGGCCTCACCACGGTCTGGGTTTCAAGTTCGTGTCAACTCGACTGGAAAACCGTCTCGTTGGTGCCACTCGTCACTAGACTCAGCAGAAAGCCTACTCTCGGGTTTAGGGTTGAAAGTTCAATGCGTAGTGGCAAACCGCAGGGCTTGCATCTTACGGATTCTGGTCTCTTTTTTGCCACCTGCCAAGCAGACAAGCCACACTGATTCTGGTCTCCAGGTCCAAGCTTTAGGATTGGGGCCCTTTAGGCCGTAGGTCCTAGGACTTATAGTCTTATAGAGTTAAGGCTTTAGGGCCCCGAGGGCACGTGCACGTGATCAGCGGGAGGCGGCAGGGGGCGATGCGAAGATCTTGACTGCTGAGGCTAAGAAAGATTGGAAAATTGGACATCCCTGTGACGTATGCCCTTGTCTCTGCTGCAACTCATCAAAACAGCCGAAGGTGCAGCTGATGACAGGAACCCAGGTTGAGAGCACGCTTTCGCCTCTGGCCTGCTGTCGTCTGGCAGCGGAAGACATAAAGAAGGGCATGCAGACGCAACTGCGGCCTGCTGGTTCCGACTCTCAGGGATGCAGAGGAGAGAACACTTTCCTTGCTAATCTCCGAAGCATCCGGGCAGCTGGGGGCGGCATGCTCAGTGCTCATCGGCGGCGACAGTGCATACTATGTACACACTCATTTGCACTCTTCGTGAGAGATGCGACGGACTCGCAAGCTCTCGCAGCATGCTGCCGTCTGCCATTCGTTGCTAGTTCCACATTAAGCAAGCTAACGCTTGACATCTCCCCTGCACCTACCAGCTTCTTCCTGGCTAATGTAGGTGTCACATAGCTGCTAGATGGCCCAAGCATGAGAGCATACGTGCCAGGGCGGCCGCTTTTTCCCGATCAAGGATCCTTGAACCGATTGAAGGCATGTCAAGCCGAAACAACGTGCTCCCTACAGAAGCACGCAGTGAGAACCCCGACTGACCACTCCCGTTGATGGATGCAGCAACCATTCGCCGACTGCGCGGTGGCGGCTAGCCAACAGGTCCTATCTACTCTCAGGCCTTCTGAAACGCTCTTGAGCATACAGTACGGTCTGCTTATTTCTCACTACCTCTCGTTTATTCAGGTGTCACATAGCTGCTAGATGCTAGCCCAAGCATGGGAGCATGAGTGCCAGGGCGGCCGCTTCAAGCCGAATCAACGTGCTCCCTACAGAAGCACGCAATGAGAAGTGAGAACCCCGACGGACTCCCGTTGATGGATGCAGCAACCATTACGCGCCAACATTCTGATGCTTGTGGCTCCTCGAGCTATCACTGCACGTGGAGCATGCAGAGTGTGCGTGCCTGGAAGGCTTTCTGACGGTTCGCCATTGGGCGGCCAAAGCCAGCCAGCGTCCAACATAGAATCATAGAAATTGCCTCAAGCAAAATTAAAGAAAGTGCGGAGAGCCTGGCCGTAACTTGTTCCAGGTCTCCCGCCAAAGACTCCAGGCGACATAACCATTGGAAGCTGGGTGAAGCCTTATAGGGCTAAGGGCCAGGGCCGTCAGGGCTTGGGGTTTGGGGTTTGGGGTGTGGGGAGCTCGCCGTTGCAGCCTCAACGTTTTCCAAGCTGCAAGTCTAGGCTACTCAGCGAGCTCTTTTCCGTGAAGCTCGCACAGCATGTGCACCGCAAGATCAGCCACACCGTGTGCACTGTGTAGAGCCACAGGGCGCAATGGCCATCCCGGAGTCAACGTGCAGATCTCTCTGGAATTCAGAGAAGTGGGAGCTCTGTCCAACTTTTGTCAAGCCGATCACATCAAGCGTTTTGTTCGCAAGTCCGCGCCTCACACGTACCCCTGGCTGGTTTCGTTGCTCCATGTGGCTCACCAATCTGGTCTGGGACGCACGCGCAATATTGGCGCGAGTGCGGCCCTCGTTGCAGACCCGCAGACCGACATGCTAAGGGATGTCAATGGTGCACAAGGCACCCACGCCCGCATTCCACCGGGCCATCTGCGAGTCGACGGGATGCGAATGTGCTTTTGTTGAAAAATGTGGCCGGAGCCGGTGACCTCTGCAATTTCTGTTTCTTTTGACTGGCTCCGTTGCTCGATGTGGGCGCTCACCAGTTTCATCTGGAACGGGCACGTGCCCTTGGGGCAAGTGCGCCCTCCCTGCAGGCCCAGAATGATGGGCTTAAGGACTTTTGCTGGTCTCCGAAGCATCCGGGCAGCTGGGCGGGGCATGATCTTTACGTGCACGGTGCGAATGCAGGGATTTGACACAGGCGGGGGCCTAAGCCAGTGATCTTTTCGATTTGTGTCTCTTTTCGCCGGCTTCGTTGCTCGATGTGGCTCGCCATTCTGGTCTGGGACGAACACGCAACATTGGGGCGAGTGCGGCCCTCCATGCAGACCTGCAAGGCACTGCATCATGCTCAGGGACGCGAATGGTGGACAAAGCAGGCCATCTGCGAGTAGACGGCATGCCAATGTGTTTTGCTAAAAACCACGGGGGGCGGAGCCTTTTGGCTGGATGTGGACGCTCACCAGTTTCATGTGGAACCGGCGCTTGACGGGATACACATGCGTGGTGTTGAAAGAGGCGGGAGCCGGAACCAGCCATCTCCGCAATTTCTGTTTCTTTTGATTGGCTACAGTGCTCGATGTAGGCGCTCACCAGTTTCACTTGGAACGGGGGCGAGCCCTTGGGGCAAGCAAGTGCGCCGTCCCTGCAGGCCCAGAATGATGGGATTAAGGACTTTTGCTGGTCTCCGAAGCATCCGGGCAGCTGGGGGCAGCATGCTCGGAAACGTGCACGGTGCGTAATGTGTGCACACTCATTCGCACTATTCGTCAGAGATGCGACGGGCTCGCAAGCTCTCGCAGCATGTTGTGCCGTGTGCCATTCGTTGTTAGTTCCACATTAAGCAAGCTAACGCTTGACATCTCCCTTGCACCTACCAGCTTGTTCCCCAGATGCTTGTGGATTTCCCCGAGATCCTGGAAACTCCTGTCCAATTCAGGTGTCACATAGCTGCTAGATGCTAGCCCATGCATGAGAGTATGAGTGTGAGGGCAGCCCTTTTTTCCGATCACACACTCCTGGAAGACATGTCAAGCCGAATCAACGTGCTCCCTACAGAAGCACGCAGTGAAAAATTTCGACTGACCGCTCCCGTTGATGGATGCAACAACCATTGCGTGCCAACACATAGCTGCTAGATGCTAGCCCATGCATGAGAGCATGAGTGTGAGGGCAGCCCTTTTTTCCGATCACACACTCCTTGAAGACATGTCAGGCCGAATCAACGTGCTCCCTACAGAAGCACGCACTGAACAATTTCGACTGACCGCTCCCGTTGATGGATGCAACAACCATTGCATGCCAACATTCTGATGCTTGTGGCTCCCCGAACTATCACTGCACATGGAGCATGCAGAGTGTGGGTACCTGGAAGGCTTTCCTACGGTTCGGCATTGGGCTGCCAAAGCCAGCCGGCGTCCAACATAGAATCGTTGAAATTGCCTCAAGCAAAAGTAAAGAAAGTGCGGAGCGCCTGGCCGTAACTTGTTCCAGGTCTCCCGCCAAAGACTCCAGGCGACATAACCATTGGACGCTGGGTGAAGCCAGAACGAGATCGCGAGAAGCTGACAGGCAAACATCCAATGAGATGCTAGACCCAGGGTACCCTTTTTGGTTGTTTATAAGAAGGGAACCTGAACCCTCAACCACGAGAATAAGGGCCTACACTCTGGGTCCTAGTAGCCCTAAACCCTAAACCCTAAACCCTAAGAAATTAAGGGAATGAGGGCCCACTCTCGGTCCGAGGAACGGCCCCAAAGCCGAGCCTCCTATTTTCGCAGTAGAGGCTCCTCAAGCCAGTTCCCTAGTGAGAAGTTAGGGCTTAAGGTTTAGGATTTCGGGCTTAGGGCTTAGGGCTCAAAGCTTCGGGTTTGGACATGCTGTGGCGCCTGGTTCCTGGGTTAGAGTGAACACCCTCGCAGGCACCCGAACAAAGTCCCACCATGGCCTTGTCATCCGTGGCCATATAACCCCAAACACTACCTGGACGCTAAACCCATGTGCTGCAGTGCCACCCCCTCCGCACTCAGATGACAGTTTCCTTGACTTCCACTTGCTGCGTGTCTGCAGCTTGGGATGTCAAAGCTGCTTCTTGCCATGAAAAGCGCGGCTTAGGGCTAAGGGCCAGGGGCGTCAGGGCTTGGGGTTTGGGGTTTGGGGTGTGGGGACTTCGCCGTTGCAGCCTCAACGTTTTCCAAGCTGCAAGTCTAGGCAACTCAGCGAGCTCTTTTCCGTGAAGCTCGCACAGCATGTGCGCCCCAAGATCAGCCACACCGTGTGCACTGTGTAGAGCCACAGGGCGCACTCAGTAGACAGTTTGCTTGACTTCCACTTGCTGCATGTCTGCCGCTTGGGATGTCAAAGCTGCTTCTTGCCATGAAAAGCGCGGCTTAGGGCTAAGGGCCAGGGCCTGGGGTTTCGGGTTTGGGGTGTGGGGACTTCGCCGTTGCAGCCTCAACGTTTTCCAAGCTGCAAGTCTAGGCTACTCAGCGAGCTCTTTTCCGTGAAGCTCGCACAGCATGTGCACCGCAAGATCAGCCACACCGCGGGGACGCGCAATATTGGCGCGAGTGCGGCCCTCCTTGCAGACCCGCAGACCGACATGCTAAGGGATGTCAATGGTGCACAAGGCACCCACGCCCGCATTCCACCGGGCCATCTGCGAGTCGACGGGATGCGAATGTGCTTTTGTTGAAAAATGTGGCCGGAGCCGGTGACCTCTGCAATTTCTGCTTCTTTTGACTGGCTCCGTTGCTCGATGTGGGCGCTCACCAGTTTCATCTGGAACGGGCGCTTGCCCTTGGGGCAAGTGCGCCCTCCCTGCAGGCCCAGAATGATGGGCTTAAGGACTTTGCTGGTCTCCGAAGCATCCGAGCAGCTGGGCGGGGCATGATCTTTACGTGCACGGTGCGAATGCAGGGATTTGACACAGGCGGAAGCCTAAGCCAGTGATCTTTTCGATTTGTGTCTCTTTTCGCCGGCTTCGTTGCTCGATGTGGCTCACCATTCTGGTCTGGGACGAACACGCAACATTGGGGCGAGTGCGGTCCTCCATGCAGACCTGCAAGGCACTGCATCATGGTCAGGGACGTGACTGGTGCACAAAGCAGGCCATCTGCGAGTAGACGGCATGCCAATGTGTTTTGCTAAAAACCACGGGGCCGGAGCCTTTTGACTGGCTGCATTGCTCGATGTGGACGCTCACCAGTTTCATATGGAACCGGCGCTTGACGGGATACACATGCGTGGTGTTGAAAGAGGTGGGAGCCGGAACCAGCCATCTCCGCAATTTCTGCTTCTTTTGGTTGGCTACATTGCTCGATATAGGCGCTCACCAGTTTCATCTGGAACGGGGGCGAGCCCTTGGGGCAAGTGCGCCGTCCCTGCAGGCCCAGAATGCTGGGATTAAGGACTTTTGCTGGTCTCCGAAGCATCCGGGCAGCTGGGGGCAGCATGCTTGGAAACGTGCACGGTGCGTAATGTGTGCACACTCATTCGCACTATTCGTCAGAGATGCGACGGGCTCACAAGCTCTCGCAGCATGTTGCCGTGTGCCATTCGTTGTTAGTTCCACATTAAGCAAGCTAATGCTTGACATCTCCCTTGCACCTACCAGCTTGTTCCCCAGATGCTTGTGGATTTCCCCGAGATCCTGGAAACTCCTGTCCAATTCAGGTGTCACATAGCTGCTAGATGCTAGCCCATGCATGAGAGCATGAGTGTGAGGGCAGCCCTTTTTTCCGATCACACACTCCTTGAAGACATGTCAAGCCGCATCAACGTGCTCCCTACAGAAGCACGCAGTGAGAGCCCCGACTGACCACTCCCGTTGATGGATGCAGCAACTATTCGCCGACTGCGCGGTGGCGGCTAGCCAACAGGTCCTATCTACTCTCAGGCTTTCTGACATGCTCTTGAGCATACTGCTTCCTAACTTCTCACAACCTCTCGTTTCCAACAACGTCAAACAGAATTGGAAAAGAGGGATGCGAAAGCCAGTGAGCATCGGCGTTTGCGCAGGTTTCCAGCTCAGGGTGTCGATTTCAGCTAGAACTTAAGGACGTCAAGCCTGCCTGAGGGTGGGGTTTTCGAGTGCCGACTCGGCTCCTGCGTGCTCTTCTGAACTTCAGCTCCGACAAGTTGTTTGCAGGTCTACTCATCATTCTCATGAGCTTTTGTGGCTTGGGGTGAACACCCCAAACCACCCCAAGCCCAAATTGATGCTATCTCAAGCTCTTCAAGGAATGGAGCGCAGAGGTTTAGAGGCGCAGTCTTGCGAACTTGTGCTGAGCGAAGGCGAACTCTATCCCTCAAGACGCTCAAAAGCGTGATGCCTCGAGGGACCCCATGTGGCTCATGGCGCATTTGTTCAAGGGACAAGCAAGCTACCCCGAACCAATATATATGTTTCAAAGCCACCGATGGCGACGCAGATACGACGTAATTTCTTGCGCCACCAGCATCTCCTTCGTTTTTGTGCCACTAGCATAGGGAAGCTAAGCCTGCCATTTCGAACCATGGGGGCCATTCCCAGCACTCCCATGTCGGAAGTGACATCACTCGTTGAGCTCAAACATGTTCAAGACGTTGCCTCAGGCATGGCTGCAAGTGTTGTGCATACTGCGACGCCACGCAACACATGAGAGTGTGGACATGGGGAACGTGGGGTGGGGGACGGGGAAAGAAACCAACGCCCTCCCTATCTTGCCAGCACTAGTGGTTCGTCAGTGAGCTTGAAACCCTTCTCAATGTCATTCGAATTTCCTTTTTCCATGCTTAGAAGCTCAACTTCTGCTTGGTGGACAAAGTACAGACTCTGTTCAAGCGCAAGAAGCTGATGGTGGTGACTCTTCCTCCGTACTCACCGTGGTTCAACCCCATTGAGCACTACTTGAGAGCTTTGAAGCTTAGGATCAGCAAAAGGCCTTGTAAGGTGTGGGCACATGTTAGACGCAGGGATGGGAGATGAATATAGAAAACGACGTTGGCATGTGGCTTGGTCCGAAGAAGGGGGCTGCCCCTGGCATTGTCCGACATGAAACAACAAGCAACGTTAAGGTGCCGAGACTTGCGAACGCCGCGAACACGTGCAAGCGAGATGGCTGAGGCTTAATCTCACGTGCACAGTGAGTATCCCCGTGCGCAGCGCTCCCGGGGGGTAGTAGGGTTTAGGGTTTCGGGGGCATGGGCCAGACTCCTGGTTTCGCGTTGAAGGGGTTTAAACCCTATAAACCCGATAAATAGGTTTCATTTGGGGGGTTCACGGGATCAGACGTTTTAAGCAGCACAGACTATTCATCTATCAAGTGCAAGAAGTTGGGAAGCTCGGTGGCTTGTTTGTGTGTGAGGACTAACAAGGGCTCTGGAACCATTAGACAGCTCTCAGGAACTGCCCCAGCGTTCTCGGAAGCCCTCTTGCAAACAGTCTGGAACCGTTCTGAACCGTGGGAACTATTCTAAAGTGCCCACCTATAGGATTCAAAGCTCGAAGGACCGAATGGGTCTTGAGATTATTGTCATGGTTCGGGAAACCAGCAATCGCAAGGACAGGCACCCTCTGTTAAACAGACCACCAGCTACTCTAAGCAAGAAGTGTGAGCGCATACAAGGGTCTGCGCAAAGCACTTCGGTGAACCCACGGCGTGTTTTTTAAAATGCCGTGCGCCTCCCTATGTGGGGGCCACTAGGCATGTTCAAGGACTCCCTGTAACCCCAAATGACCGAGGACACGCGCACTCGGCAGACGTCCGGCATTTGAATGCAGAGCCCTGAGACCAATGTAGTGGAACAGCGCGAGAAGTATAGGGAGCAGCGAGACCAGATGCTTACGGTTGGCCCTGAAGGAAGGAGGGCATTGGGTCGTAGCGCCGAAGCAGGAGCTGTGCGAAGGAGACCCACAGAGGGACCCCTCCTGTCATGGCTACCCCAATCAGCACCCTGTCACACGGCGCTGTGCTTGCTGCTTGTCTCGGAAATGAGAGCGCGGCACCCGAAAGCACCCGAGTTTTGGGAATCTCGGGTTCCCAATGGTTCCCACGTGCGGGCGCAACGTGAAGCCGCGAAGCTCAACAAGCCAACGGCATACAACGTCCTCCACGGCGCAGTGCTGAATGGGCCAGACTCCTGGTTTCGGGTTGAAGAGGTTTAAACCCTAAACCCGACAAAATAGGTTTCATTTGGTTCACGGAATCAGACGTTTTAATTTGGCGGACACCGCTGACCCGATAAGACCACACGCACTCTCAGATGGGCTGTGGGAGCAATCGTGACAGGCAGCCGGTCCTGCAAGAACTGGAAGTGTATTGGCTCCAACCTCCTGATCTTGCATGGATCCTGTTCACAGGATGCTGATGACGTCCGCGTACAGGGACGATGTCAGGCTTCCTCTTGGCCGCACTGCTGGTTTCAACAGGGGCCTGCTACCCTGACGCTTCTGTCACTGCTTTCTCTCATGGATGTGGTGTATGGCTGGCCAGCATGTATCCTTGCATTCATTGTGCAGGACAGCACGTTGCACTGCTTCTCTCGCAACCTCAGCCCAGCGCGGCTGTACCCATCTGCTTGGACTGGCGGACACTGACCGTGAA
The DNA here is from genome assembly GCA_905221605.1 of Symbiodinium natans. Taxonomy (NCBI): domain Eukaryota; class Dinophyceae; order Suessiales; family Symbiodiniaceae; genus Symbiodinium; species Symbiodinium natans. The sequence continues at coordinate 342,158 of CAJNDS010002479.1, read as the reverse complement.
AGCAGCCCAGCTGCGACAACTCACTCGCTGGTTTAGGGTTTAGGGTTTAGGGTTTTAGGGTTTAGGGTTTTAGGGTTTTAGGGTTTAAGTTCAGAATCGTGGAACAACTAACCTGTGCAGGATTGTGCCTCGGGCCTGCATCGCCTTGATGAAATGCAAGGAATGCTTCGGATGTCCAGGCTGACCATTGTCTCTTGCTACTTTTCTTGTGGAGTCTGTCAAGCACGCGCCTGCCTTGACATTGAAAGCAAGCTTTCGCTCCAAAAGGACGCATTATGGATTGTAGCAGTGTTCATGCAGCACGGCGCACCAGCCAAAGCCATTGAAACTGCTCCCGTACTCCTTCAAAGCAGAAGCTATCAGCTGTTGCAATCAATCTGGCTCTTGGCACAGACCCTGAGGGGCAGTTTGCGCAGCTCTCCAACCGGCGCAAGATAGAGCTAACAGGTTGTGCTGCAGCCACCCACAAGTCTGCTGGGAACTTCTTGCTGTTTAATGCGTTTCTTTGGTGGGTGTGGGGTTGGTGATGCGGAGATGCGGAAGTTCCCGCACTGGCCAAAATGACCAGCAGCCAAACACTATCCGAAGTGTGAAAGCTGAGCCTCGTTCATGCACAACTCACCGGCTTAGTAGCCCCGTAACCATGCTATAATAAGGTTACCCTTTTTGCTTGGTTGCTTTACTTTACAAGGAAGCCCAGAACCAAAAGACAGGGTACAGGGTACTACGGGGCTACCACTCGCGAAAAGTAGGTTGCCTTGGCATGTATTTCCGCGAACTTTTGCGGGAAGTATCTTCCTCATTCTTCTTCCGTTGTTCCGATTGTAAGACGGACGTCTATGTCCCCGGAGCGCCAGAGATCATTTAGCACCTGGGACTGGCAAGTTGGCATAAAGCGTGTCCTGCTTCTGAGGGCGGCGCGTGGACAAGCCTACAAACAAAGAGTGCAGACACTAGAACATGATGTGCAGGAGCATGTGTTTGACCTTGTCTTCTGTCTCCAGTGACCGGTGGAAGGGGCTACCAAGTCCGAGAAGACACGTCAACGGCCGCAGAGCGAAACCCAAGCTCATCGTCTTGGATGGATCTTCCTCATCGTGCAACATGTCTTGGCTCAACCTCGTATCAAAACGGGTGCGCAACACCTGCGTGCCAAGATGATTTTTGCTAATCCACATCCCTGTTGGGAACGTCACATGCGGGGACGTCCACAGTGCCCGCGAGTTGAAGCGCGACTGGGCACTTCGGCCTCAGCAGTGGGGAGGCTTAAGAAGTCTTAGTCATCTCTCCGTCCACGCTTGTGACCTAATGACTAGACTTGCCAGGAGGGGGTTTCCGAAAATAGGGGTACCCTTTTTGGTTTTGGGGGTCCCTCTAAGGGGATTCTATTCTATTTGGGGTATTAACGGGGTACCCGAGTATCCCTATTTTGGGAAATACCTCAGGTGAGCGGAGTGCGAAAAGCGACCTGGTACCGCGCAGGAACAGCGAGATCAACGAGTCTCAGTCATTTCTCCCTAAGGGTCCATGTACCTAATTATCATATACTTGGGCCCCAAAGACCCTATATAGCAAATACTTTAAGGCCCAAGTATTCCCTATTTAGGTACATGGGCCCTTAGGGTCTGAAGACGAGCCTCTCTGACTGCAGGTTCGTCATCGCAGAGTGCGAGGCGGAAGAACGGGCAGATGCCGCGCGCGGCAGCTGCAGCGTGGCGCAGGCCAACCAGTGGCACATGTGAAGACTTCGCACATGGTCTCGGCATGTTCCGGCCGCATCTGGACGAATCTGCAATGTCGTCACCCCCACCTGTCGTTCAGGCCCTTGCGGTGCGCTTGGCCCTGAACTTCGAGTCCAAACCGAAGGATATGGGTTTGTGTTATACTGGGGGGGCGGGCGACAGGTGTTGGGTTCAGGGCATGTTTCGCGGGTATGTTTCGCGGCATCATGAGCTACTTTACCTGCAATTTCGGGGGTATGTTACGGGGTATGTTTCGGGGGTATGTTTCGCGGGTGTGCAACAGTGCAACCCGTGTGCCCTTCTTAAATCTGGGCCCAAACCCATATCTTGGTAAGCTTCAATGCCTGCGTGTGCTTAGCTGTCATGTCCGTGCACGCGAGTTGAAGCGCGACCTGGCACTTCGGCCGCAGCAGTGGGGGAGGCTTAAGAAGTCTCAGTCATCTCTCCGTCCACGCTTGTGAACAAATGACACGTGGTACCCGTTTTGGGGGTCCCTTCAAGGGGTTTCTATTCTATGTGGGGCATGAACGGGTACCCCCGATTATCCCTATTTTGGGCAATGCCCGAGTGAGCTCAGGTGAGCCGGGTGCGAGCAGCGACCTGGCACCGCAGGAACAGCGAGATCAACGAGTCTCAGTCATTTCTCCACCCATCAGGACCCGGGACCCTGCCTCTCTCGATTTACAAAAGTAGGGGATCCCTCACAGGCCAAGCATCCTACGCCTCTGCTTCCTAGCCGTAGGAGTGGTGGAGCGGAGGTTGCGGCGACAACTAGCACCTACGCGCCAAGATGATCTTTGCTAATTCACAACCCCGGTGAGAACGTCAGACGCGGGGACGCCCACAGCGCACGCCAATCGAAGCGCGACCTGGCACTTCGGCCTCAGCAGTGGGGAGGCTTAAGAAGTCTCACTCATTTCTCCGTCCACGCTGGTGCTGCACTAATGACTAGTGGTAGACTAGCCAGGTGAGCTCAGGTGAGCGGAGTGCTAAACGCGAGGTACCGCAGGAACAGCTCGATCAACGAGTCTCAGTCATTTCTGGAACCGTGCAGACGTTCTAAACTGGACCCTGGGCACTCGGAGGATTATGTGGAAGCTGTGAAAGCCCTCGGCCACATAGACAATCCAGGACCCTTCACAGGCGAAGCATCCGAGGCAGCAGATGAACACACAAACTACGCCTTTGCCCCCAAGCCATCGGATTGGTGGAGCGGAGGCAACTGCGACAATGGCGAAAGCAGAATCCGCAGGGGACCTCTGCGAGAATCATGCAACTACCGGCCAGCTGGCTAGCCTGGATGGGGTAGTAGATTGATGTCTTGAGGAGGTTAAGTTTAGGGCCTCACGGAGCTTAGGGCTGTGCCTGATGAGGGGCAGCAAGATAACCCTACCATCACTTATGAGGGAGGCAGGAGATGCCAAAAAACAAGACGGGCCTCCAAAAAAACAAGGAAGTCGCAAGGTCGCTCGACCATCGACCCAGGTGCGAGAAGACGCACAAGTGGTCTCGTCGAGGATGCAGCAATGCGGCAATGCGTCGTGTCCACACCCCCATGAGAGTGGAACGCCCAAGTGAGCTTCGTTGGACTTCTCTGTGCAGCAGCGACTGCTGCGGAAAAACGAGCACCAGAGCCCACCTAAGCCAAAGGAAAGGGAGTCGCGGAGATTGATCGGCAGATCGAGGCCATGCGTGAGGCACTCGCAGACAAGACGGCGGCTGCCGTTGAGCAGGGCAAGACAAAGGCAAAAGCAAAGGCAAAGGGCAAGGCAGCTGCTCGAGCAGGAGCAGGAGACACCGGCGAGGCCTCCTGGATAGGGGGAGCCAGACGACTTACAAGTCAAAGCTTAGGGCCTCAGGGGCTTAGGGCCATGGGGTTATAGACTGATAACAGCCAGACACATTGTCCGCCTGCAGCTGCAGTGTGTCATGCCACGATTTGCAGTCCAAGTTTCGATTTGAGGGGCATAGAGCTTTGCCTGATTTGGGGCAGCAAGATAGACCTAAAATCACTTACTTCTGAGGGAGGCACTCAATATGAGGGCGGTGCCCACTCGCACACTTGGCCAGCTGAGAGGCAACATCTGGAGCCTACGTGCGAGGACTGCGCTACAGAAGACGGGTGCCGAGGAGGCAGCCTTTGGTCTCGAGAAAGCCCTCTCTGCAGCATGCCAGGCACAAAACGTTGCGTGGAAACCGACACTTTGCACTCCACGGCAACGACCGAGATGCTTGCAGCATTCTCAGGCGCTGACCACAAGTCGGGCAATCACACTCTGCAACATGGTCTTGCCACGGGTTGATGACGTGGTGCAGTGTAAAAGTTGAATCTGAACTGATGCACCCCTGCACCTGGCACTTTGCATGCTCCCGATGCCGTCGTTTCAGCTCAGCGACATCAGAAGCTACGACGCGCAGTGCTCCTGTTCGTGGCGATACAACAGGAGATCCTTGAGGATCTACACTCTATTCCTTCACCGACACTTTGCACTGCACGGCAACGACCTTGAAGCTCGCCAGCAAAGAGATGCTTGGAGCACTCTCAGGCTGACCCACAAGTCGGGCAATCACACTCTGCATCATGGTCTTGCCAGGGGTTGATGGCGTGGTGCAGTGTAAAAGTTGCTTCTGAACTGATGCACCCCTGCACCTGGCACTTTGCATGCTCCCGATGCCGTCGTTTCAGCTCAGCGACATCAGAAGTTACGACGCGCAGTCCTCCTGTTCGTGGCGATACAACAGGAGATTCTTCAGGATCTAGACTCTATTCCTTCACCGACACTTTGCACTCGACGGCAACGACCTTGAAGCTAGCCAGCTCAGGGATGCTTGGAGCATTCTCAGGCTGACCACAAGTCGGGCATCACACTCTGCCTCATAGTTTTGCCAGATGTTGATGACGTGGTGCAGCGTAAAACTTGCTTGTGAACTGATGTCCCCCTGCACCTTGCACTTTGCATGCTCCCGATGCCGTCGTTTCAGCTCGGCGACATCAGAAGTTACGACGCGCAGTCAGGTTCTAGACTCTAGTCCTTCACTGACACTTGGCGCTGCACGGAAACAACCTTGAGTCTCGCCAGCAAAGAGATGCTTGGAGCACTCTCAGGCTGACCACAAGTCGGGCAATCACACTCTGCATCATGGTCTTGCCACGGGTTGATGACACGGTGCAGTGTGAAAATTGCTTCTGAACTGATGTCCCCCTGCAATTTGCACTTTGCATGCTCCCGATGCTGTCGTTTCAGCTCAGCGACATCAGAAGCTACGACGCGCAGTCCTGATGTTTGTGGCGATACAACAGGAGATCCTTCAGGATCTAGACTCTAGTCCTTCACCAACTCTTCGCACTGCACGGCAACGACCTTGAAGCTAGCCAGCTCAGGGATGCTTGGAGCATTCTCAGGCTGACCACAAGTCGGGCAATCACACTCTGCCTCATAGTTTTGCCACGGGTTGATGATGTTGGTGCAGTGTAACAAATGCTTCTGAACTGATGCACCCCTGGACCTTGCACTTTGCATGCTCCCGATGCCGTCGTTTCAGCTTAGCGACATCAGAAGTTACGACTCGCAGTCCTCCTGATTGTGGGGATTCAACCGGAGATTCTTGAGGATCTATACTCTATTCCTTCGCCGACACTTTGCACTGCACGGAAACGACCTTGAAGCTCGCCAGCAAAGAGATGCTTGGAGCACTCTCAGGCTGACCCACAAGTCGGGCAATCACACTCTGCATCATGGTCTTGCCAGGGGTTGATGACGTGGTGCAGTGTAAAAGTTGAATCTGAACTGATGCACCCCTGCACCTTGCACTTTGCATGCTCCCGACGCTGTCGTTTCAGCTCAGCGACATCAGAAGTTACGACTCGCAGTCCTCCTGTTTGTGGGGATGCAACAGGAGATTCTTGAGGATCTATACTCTATTCCTTCGCCGACACTTTGCACTGCACGGCAACGACCTTGAAGCTCGCCAGCAAGAGATGCTTGGAGCACTCTCAAGCTGACCCACACGTCGGGCAATCACACTCTGCATCATGGTCTTGCCAGGGGTTGATGACGTGGTGCAGTGTAAAAGTTGAATCTGAACTGATGCACCCCTGCACCTGGCACTTTGCATGCTCCCGATGCCGTCGTTTCAGCTCAGCGACATCAGAAGCTACGACGCGCAGTGCTCCTGTTCGTGGCGATACAACAGGAGATTCTTGAGGATCTATACTCTATTCCTTCGCCGACACTTTGCACTGCACGGAAACGACCTTGAAGCTCGCCAGCAAAGAGATGCTTGGAGCACTCTCAGGCTGACCCACACGTCGGGCAATCACACTCTGCATCATGGTCTTGCCAGGGGTTGATGACGTGGTGCAGTGTAAGAGTTGAATCTGAACTGATGCACTCCTGCACCTTGCACTTTGCATGCTCCCGATGCTGTCGTTTCAGCTCAGCGACATCAGAAGTTACGACTCGCAGTCCTCCTGTTTGTGGGGATGCAACAGGAGTTTCTTCAGGATCTATACTGTATTCCTTCACCGACACTTTGCACTGCACGGAAACGACCATGAAGCTCGCCAGCAAAGAGATGCTTGGAGCACTCTCAGGCTGACCACAAGTCGGGCAATCAGGATGTAACCGGGCATCAGGAAGAGGGGGCTCTCTGGGCTTAGGTATCACTTTTCCACCCTAGACTGCACAGGTACCTGTTACACCACACTGCAGCGCTGCTTGGGTATGGCGAGTCATTGACGGAATCCTGCACACGCTAGGCAGTCGTCAAGGCGTTTCGGTGGTGCGATACGGTAGTTCTTCACATGCTCACCATCGTCAGAGCCAGTGGGAAACACGTGATCATCTTTCAGGCCTGGGGGGGAAGCAAGCCGGAGATTGAGCCCAAACCATGCAAGAGAGCAGCCTTCGGGAGAAACAGACATCACAAAGCCCTCTTCAAACTCAGGCTTTCATATTCACCAGAAGAGACAGCCCGTGTGCGCCCCAGAGCGTGGGGGACAATGCACAGTTGCACACAGGGCAACCACGAGCTGGTCGATCAGTGCAGTACACTGGAGCTGAAGCGACAGCGGTCACAGACATTGGCAGTCGCCGAAGCAGGATACCTCACATAAAGCCCTGCCTCGCCACTCACGCACGAGACGCCGCATCCCTGATACAAGAGCCCAGCGCACACCGGCAGCCAGGCCGTCTGCCGCAACTCCGTGAGGTTGGCAGATCCTCTGTGTGGCCTTCACAACAGAAACCGTGCTACGACGTGCCTCGAGCATTTCACAGCTGGTTGCCTGAGTAGGGACACGCAAGGGACACCCGAAACAGCCCTGAGGGCGATCTGCGATGTGAATGGGCCCAGTTGACATCTGCTTCTCACAGAAAGGCCAAGCGCCGTGCAGCAGGGCCCTTCGCATGCGGTCACGCCACCACAAAACGGGACCCTGCGCCCGTCATTCACTTTAGCCCTGAGTGAACATGAAGCAATTATAGGCACATGGAAGAGGTGTACAGGAGTCGGAACAAAAGGGGGTGCAGCGCACATCCCAAGTTATGCACTTTAGAACCACTAATTAGGGACAAGAATGGTGGGGTCTCAAGCTCGGCAAAGCCAGACACACACAAGCTAAGCAACCAGGTTAGGGGCTTGGGCTTATCAGGGATGTGCTCAATGATCTTCCTTTCTGGGCAAATGCTCTCAAAGTCCAACCCCTTACGCTCTGCGCTTGGGGCACTGCCTCCGGCGGAGGCCCGTGATTGAGCATAGCAAACCCCAACGCCTCACACCCGACATCCCCCAACCCCTTCTGTACGGACTTAGGGGGTTCCCAACCCCCCTCCCCTACATTCGGACGTGTGATGTACTGCGCACTTCGGGCAACGCCGCAACGTGGTATGGTGTGGGGTTCAAGGTCAAGAGCATTGAAAGGAATCCAACAGCATCGAAAGGCACTCCAAAATGCGGCAAGAGTACCCGTCAAGACAAATACTCCAAGAAAATCCCAGAGTCTACTAGCCTATACTAGTTACCGGCTGCAGAAAGATCCCGTTGCATGTGCAACTCAGGGCCTGTGCTGCACCCCTATCTGTTTCGACCCCCTGACAGTTCTAACACCTGTTCCGATTAACTGCGGCAAACAACGAAGTGGAGGACAGGACTTTAAGCGCATGCCAAGCGCCTGCCCGTCGCCTGCGCACGCCAGCAATGAGACCTTTGCGACTGCGGCCAGGGCCCCGACTTGCAGAGCAGCGAATGTCGCCTTCGCGCCTCTGTGCTCTCATGGTTCTCATGGGCTTGACTGTTGCAGATGCAACTAGGGGCGACCCTTTGCCTGTATAGCGCGAGCGCCAAGTGAGTCTAAGTGCCCGTGAGCAAGGAAAGTGCTACGAAACCTAGCCTCAAGGGCGGGTTCACGTCGACCTGGTGTCTTGAAAGTTAGGATGGAAAACGTCGTCTTGAAAGCCCTGCAACAGCCGGAAATGTAAGGAGACCAGATGCCATGAGCGCTGGGCAAGGCCGTGGAAGGCAATGCCTGCAGCCGGCGCGTCTCCAAGCGCCGATGCTTCTCCCAGACGCAGAAGACTTTGGAGTGAACTTGCTGCCGCAGCTCAATGCGACTGGCCATTCTGGCAACTGGGTAGAGTGTCGAAATTGCCCAGCAGCCACTGTGCAGTCGCTGCAAGCTGCCGGCGCAGCTATTAGTTCTTTCGCAATGTTGTGGTCAACTCTCGCGGTGTCGACTCTAAGCAAGACTGGCCGATGGCGCGTCGACCCGACACTCAGGTAGTTTGGCATCCAGACACCAGCCTCGGCAGCCTCCGCCTATGCGAAGGCACCTAGTGAGGATGCTTTGCACAAATCCGAGGAATGAGCCCAGCATCATGCCAAATCGGCCGAACTCCTGCCACCAGGCGAGAACGAGCTCATCTAAAGACCGCCCCCACACGCTAGTGCGCTCCCACGAACAGTTCAAGTCCGCCGACCCCGGCAAGCTGGGGGCGAGCGCCAGTGAAGGGCTTTTTCCGCTGATCCCAACTCCGCCCCCACCCCCTTGCTTTACAAATTGCGACCCCCCGCCCCAGTCACCCTTCTTTATGTCGTTCGCAGCATTTTTGGCACTTTCCCTGTACCACTTCACTCAAACCCCTACAAACCCGACCACACCCCTCCGCCCCCCCCACCCCCCCACCCCCCCCGTTTTACGTTGGGATTTACGTTTTAAGATAGGCCACGTGCTCGGGATGATGAAGCTCCTGCCCTTCTACTCTCTCGCTGGAGCCTGGCGACTTTTTCGGGGTCGGCGGAAGCGGCGTTAGCCCTTAGATTTAAGGTTTAGGGTCTAGGGCGGAGGCAAGTGCTGCACAGGACCGTGTCGGATGCGCAAAGGAATGTCTACACCATGGGTATCATTGTGCACGACCGAATCGATACATCCCTAACAAAAAAACTACACCTCGAAACCCTTTTGCATCCAGGTCTCTTGCAGTCAGCCTCGAAACCCTGAACCCTTGAACGTCCCTGGCATTTTTTAAGGGTTTAGGGTTTAGGGCTAATCGCCTGTCTGTCACTTAAATTAAAGTTCCCTACCACAAGAAGCCAGTTGTTGGCCGGCGTTCCCTACCAAGAAGCTACTGGTTGCTTAAGAACACCCCCATTCTTCCTTTTTCGGGTAATACAGAGATGATTCTGTTTGAATGTTTGCTGAAGAACACCCCAAAAAACATTCTTCCTTATAAGGGTAATAATGGGGTGATTATCTTTTACATACTTTCCGGGGGAGGGGGGTTCTTAAGCAAAGAGCAGGAAGCCAGCAGTTGGCTTTCGGGTCTCAGTCTCACACCCGGGTGCGACCTGCAACTGAAGCCATGACCGGAACTGGAACCTGGAATCTGCTTCATGCCAGGACTGTGGCCCTAGACCCTGAACCCTAAACCCCAAAAAATCTAGTCAACACCGCAAGCAGCCAGCGCGCCTCGCTGTTCGAATGCAGCGCCACAGCAAGCATGGCTCCAAGAAGGCGCCCCAATCGCTCATAAGCCCCCAAAAAAAAGGGGTTTCAGGTTTAGGGTTTAGGGTTTAGGGCTTAGGGTAAAAGGGGTCGGAACAAGTACTAATAGTATTCCCTTGTGGCCCTTTTATATTTCGAATATAAGAACCCCCAAAATTATGGGCCCAATTTCACCCTAAACCCTAGCACCCTTGTTGCACCCTTTTTGAAGGAGGTCTCTCTCAAGCGCATCCTTGTTGCACCCTGTTTCAACCCTACACCCCAACACCCCAAATTTAGTGGTTAGGGTCTAGGACTGTTACTAAAATCAGCTGCTTAAAGAGCTTCAAGAATCTACTCACTCCTGCCACCTCTTGAAGGCAGACTCTGCGAGATTGACGGCGCAAGACTATACCCTAATTTACGTAACTCATTCCGGCGAGGTTTCCCGCATCATTTAACAATGCTGACATACGTGAAAGAAGTTCACAGATCAGATCTTCCGATCCCAACTGCCAACCCGAAGCCTAAAGCCTACAAGTTCTGTACACGCCAAGCGAACCTTTTTCGCGCGCCGCTTACATCTGGAAACAGGCGAATGCATCGACATGCTTCCTGTTCGATTTCGAGCCCACGGATCCTCATCTGGCTAGCCCAGAGTGGGATCCGGTTGACTTCATCGCGAGAAACGAGCTTCCCACGATGGCCGTGCGAGGGGGACTTGCTGAGGCTCTCAAGTGCTTCTGGGCCTCTGCAGAGCATCGAGGAACTCCCCATCCGGCTTGATGTATGACGAGCTCTTTGTCACGCCCGGGGGCGACTGCTAAGAGGATGTCAAGCCGTGTCGTGGCCTGGAGCTGTGTATGAATGACGAGGATGCTTTCGGGTTTTTTTAGCAGGACTCGAGACTTTCAAGCCAGCGGTGCTTGTGCTTTGGCACTGCGAGTTATATCAACCTGAGCATGTCTCAGCTGCCCTTAGCGGCTCTTAGCGCCACTTCGGATAATGGCGCCTTGCGAAGGTCAGAGACAAGAAGTCAGACAGCGGTCTCACCACGGTCTGGGTTTCAAGTTCGTGTCAGACTGGAAAACCGTCTCGTTGGTGCCACTCGTCACTAGACTCAGCAGAAAGCCTACTCTCGGGTTTAGGGTTGAAAGTTCAAATGCGTAGTGGCAAACCGCAGGGCTTGCAGCTTACGGATTCTGGTCTCTTTTTTGCCACCTGCCAAGCAGACAAGCCACGCTGATTCTGGTCTCCAGGACCAAGCTTTAGGATTGGGGCCCTGGAGGCCGTAGGTCCTAGGACTTACGAGTATAGTCTTATAAGGCTTTAGGGCCCCGAGGGCACGTGCACGTGATCAGCGGGAGGCGGCAGGGGGCGATGCGAACATCTTGAGTGCTGGGGCTAAGAAAGATTGGAAAATTGGACATCCCTGTGACGTATGCCCTTGTCTCTGCTGCAACTCGTCAAAACAGCCGAAGGTGCGGCTGATGACAGGAACCCAGGTTGAGAGCACACTCTCGCCTGTGGCCTGCTGTTTTCTGGCAGCGGAAGACATAAAGAAGGGCATGCAGACGCAGCTGCGGCCTGCTGGTTCCGACTCTCAGGGATGCAGAGGAGAGAACACTTTCCTTGCTAATCTCCGAAGCATCCGGGCAGCTGGGGGCGGCATGCTCAGTGCTCATCGGCGGCGACAGTGCATACTATGTACACACTCATTCGCACTCTTCGTGAGAGATGCGACGGACTCGCAAGCTCTCGCAGCATGCTGCCGTCTGCCATTCGTTGCTAGTTCCACACTAAGCAAGCTAACGCTTGACATCTCCCCTGCACCTACCAGCTTCTTCCTGGCTAATGTAGGTGTCACATAGCTGCTAGATGGACCAAGCATGAGAGCATAAGTGCCAGGGCGGCCGCTTTTTTCCGATCAAGGATCCTTGAACCGATTGAAGACATGTCAAGCCGTAACAACGTGCTCCCTACAGAAGCACTCAGTGAGAACCCCGACTGACCACTCCCGGTGATGGATGCAGCAACCATTCGCCGACTGCGCGGTGGCGGCTAGCCAACAGGTCCTATCTACTCTCAGGCCTTCTGAAACGCTCTTGAGCATACGGTCTGCTTATGTCTCACTACCTCTCGTTTATTCAGGTGTCACTCATGCTCTCATGCTTGGGCTAGCATCTAGCAGCCAGGGCGGCCGCTTCAAGCCGCATCAACGTGCTCCCTACAGAAGCACGCACTGAGAAGTGAGAACCCCGACGGACTCCCGTTGATGGATGCAGCAACCATTACGCTCCAACATTCTGATGCTTGTGGCTCCTCGAGCTATCGCTGCACGTGGAGCATGCAGAGTGTGCGTGCCTGGAAGGCTTTCTGACGGTTCGGCATTGGGCGGCCAAAGCCAGCCAGCGTCCAACATAGAATCATAGAAATTGCCTCAAGCAAAATTAAAGAAAGTGCGGAGAGCCTGGCCGTAACTTGTTCCAGGTCTCCCGCCAAAGACTCCAGGCGACATAACCATTGGAAGCTGGGTGAAGCCATATAGGGCTAAGGGCCAGGGCCGTCAGGGCTTGGGGTTTGGGGTTTGGGGTGTGGGGAGCTCGCCGTTGCAGCCTCAACGTTTTCCAAGCTGCAAGTCTAGGCTACTCAGCGAGCTCTTTTCCGTGAAGCTCGCACAGCATGTGCACCGCAAGATCAGCCTCACCGTGTGCACTGTGTAGAGCCACAGGGCGCAAGGGCCATCCCGGAGTCAACGTGCAGATCTCTCTGGAATTCAGAGAAGTGGGAGCTCTGTCCAACTTGTGTCAAGCCGATCACATCAAGTGTTTTGTTCGCAAGTCCGCGCATCGCACGTACCCCTGGCTGGTTTCGTTGCTCCATGTGGCTCACCAATCTGGTCTAGGACGCACGCGCAATATTGGCACGAGTGCGGCCCTCCTTGCAGACCCGCAAGGCGACATGCTAAGGGATGTCAATGGTGCACAAGGCACCCACGCCCGCATTCCACCGGGCCATCTGCGAGTCGACGGGATGCGAATGTGCTTTTGTTGAAAAATGTGGCCGGAGCCGGTGACCTCCGCAATTTCTGTTTCTTTTGACTGGCTCCGTTGGTCGCTCACCAGTTCACCTGGAACGGGCGCTTGCCCTTGGGGCAAGCGTGCCCTGCCTGCAGGCCCAGAATGACGCGATTCAGCACTCTTGCTGGTCTCCGAAGCATCCGGGCAGCTGGGCGGGGCATGTTCTTTACGTCGGTGCAGGGATTTGCCAAAGGCAGGAGCCAGAGCCAGTGATCTCTTCAAGTTGTGTCGTTTTTCGCTGGCTTCGTTGCTCGATGAGGCTCACCATTCTGGTCTGGGATGAACGCACGACATTGGGGCGAGCGCGGCCCTCCATGCAGACCTGCAAGGCACTGCATCATGCTCAGGGACGTGAATGGTGCACAAAGCAGGCCATCTGCGAGTAGACGGCGTGCCAATGTGTTTTGCTAAAAACCACGGGGGGCGGAGCATGCGGAGCCTTTTGGCTGGATGTGGACGCTCACCAGTTTCATGCGGAACCGGCGCTTGACGGGATACACATGCGTGGTGTTGAAAGAGGTGGGAGCCGGAACCAGCCGCAATTTCTGTTTCTTTTGGTTGGCTACATTGCTCGATATAGGCGCTCACCAGTTTCATCTGGAACGGGGGCGAGCCCTTGGGGCAAGTGCGCCGTCCCTGCAGGCCCGGAATGATGGGATTAAGGACTCTTGCTGGTCTCCGAAGCATCCGGGCAGCTGGGGGCAGCATGCTCGGAAACGTGCACGGTGCGTAATGTGTGCACACTCATTCGCACTATTCGTCAGAGATGCGACGGGCTCGCAAGCTCTCGCAGCATGTTGCCGTGTGCCCTTCGTTGTTAGTTCCACATTAAGCAAGCTAACGCTTGACATCTCCCTTGCACCTACCAGCTTGTTCCCCAGATGCTTGTGGATTTCCCCGAGATCCTGGAAACTCCTGTCCAATTCAGGTGTCACATAGCTTTTAGATGCTAGCCCATGCATGAGAGCATGAGTGAGGGCAGCCCTTTTTTCCGATCACACACTCCTTGAAGACATGTCAAGCCGAATCAACGTGCTCCCTACAGAAGCACGCAGTGAAAAATCTCGACTGACCGCTCGCGTTGATGGATGCAACAACCATTGCGTGCCAACACATAGCTGCTAGATGCTAGCCCATGCATGAGAGCATGAGTGTGAGGGCAGCCCTTTTTTCTGATCACACACTCCTTGAAGACATGTCAGGCCGAATCAACGTGCTCCCTACAGAAGCACGCAGTGAACAATTTCGCCTGACCGCTCCCGTTGATGGATGCAACAACCATTGCGTGCCAACATTCTGATGCTTGTGGCTCCCCGAACTATCACTGCACATGGAGCATGCAGAGTGTGGGTACCTGGTCCGACGGGTTGGCATTGGGCCAACATAGAATCGTAGAAAATGCCTCAAGCAAAAGTAAAGAAAGTGCGGAGCGCCTGGCCGCAACTTGTTCCAGGTCTCCCGCCAAAGACTCCAGGCGACATAACCATTGGACGCTGGGTGAAGCCAGAACGAGATCGCGAGAAGCTGACAGGCAAACATCCAATGAGATGCTAGACCCAGGGTACCCTTTTTGGTTGTTTATAAGAAGGGAACCTGAACCCTCAACCACGAGAATAAGGGCCTACACTCTGGGTCCTAGTAGCCCTAAACCCTAAACCCTAAGAAATTAAGGGAATGAGGGCCCACTCTCGGTCCGAGGAACGGCCCCAAAGCCGAGCCTCCTATATTGCGCAGTAGAGGCTCCTCAAGCCAATTCCCTAGTGAGAAGTTAAGGCTTAAGGTTTCGGATTTCGGGCCTGGGGCTTAAAGCTTCGGGTTTGGACATGCTGTGGCGCCTGGTTCCTGGGTTAGAGTCGAACACCCTTGCAGGCACCCGAACAAAGTCCCACGATGGCCATGTCACCTGTGGCCGCACAACCCCAAACACTCCCGGGACCCTAAACCCATGTGCTGCAGAGCCACCCACTCCGCACTCAGTAGACAGCTTGCTTGACTTCCACTTGCTGCATGTCTGCCGCTTGGGATGTCAAAGCTGCTTCTTGCCATGAAAAGCGCGGCTTCGACCTAAGGGCCAGGGCCGTCAGGGCTTGGGGTTTGGGGTTTGGGGTGTGCGGAGTTCGCCGTTGCAGCCTCAACGTTTTCCAAGCTGCAAGTCTAGGCTACTCAGCGAGCTCTTTGCCGTGAAGCTCGCACAGCATGTGCACCGCAAGATCAGCCACACCGTGTGCACTGTGTAGAGCCACAGGGCGCACTCAGTAGACAGTTTGCTTGACTTCCACTTGCTGCATGTCTGCCGCTTGGGATGTCAAAGCTGCTTCTTGCCATGAAAAGCGCGGCTTCGGGCTAAGGGCCAGGGCCGTCAGGGCTTGGGGTTTGGGGTTTGGGGTGTGGGGAATTCGCCGTTGCAGCCTCAACGTTTTCCAAGCTGCAAGTCTAGGCTACTCAGCGAGCTCTTTCCCGTGAAGCTCGCACAGCATGTGCACCGCAAGATCAGCCTCACCGTGTGCACTGTGTAGAGCCACAGGGCGCTAGGGCCATCCCGGAGTCAACGTGCAGATCTCTCTGGAATTCAGAGAAGTGGGAGCTCTGTCCAACTTTTGTCAAGCCGATCACATCAAGTGTTTTGTTCGCAAGTCCGCGCCTCACACGTACCCCTGGCTGGTTTCGTTGCTCCATGTGGCTCACCAATCTGGTCTAGGACGCACGCGCAATATTGGCACGAGTGCGGCCCTCCTTGCAGACCCGCAAGGCGACATGCTAAGGGATGTCAATGGTGCACAAGGCACCCACGCCCGCATTCCACCGGGCCATCTGCGAGTCGACGGGATGCGAATGTGCTTTTGTTGAAAAATGTGGCCGGAGCCGGTGACCTCCGCAATTTCTGTTTCTTTTGACTGGCTCCGTTGGTCGCTCACCAGTTCACCTGGAACGGGCGCTTGCCCTTGGGGCAAGCGTGCCCTGCCTGCAGGCCCAGAATGACGCGATTCAGCACTCTTGCTGGTCTCCGAAGCATCCGGGCAGCTGGGCGGGGCATGTTCTTTACGTCGGTGCAGGGATTTGCCAAAGGCAGGAGCCAGAGCCAGTGATCTCTTCAAGTTGTGTCGTTTTTCGCTGGCTTCGTTGCTCGATGAGGCTCACCATTCTGGTCTGGGATGAACGCACGACATTGGGGCGAGCGCGGCCCTCCATGCAGACCTGCAAGGCACCGCATCATGCTCAGGGACGTGAATGGTGCATAAAGCAGGCCATGTGCGAGTAGACGGCATGCCAATGTGTTTTGCTAAAACCCACACAAGCCGGAGCCTTTTGACTGGGTGCATTGCGCGATGTGGACGCTCACCAGTTTCATATGGAACCGGCGCTTGACGGGATACACATGCGTGGTGTTGAAAGAGGCGGGAGCCGGAACCAGCTATCTCTGCAATTTCTGTTTCTCTTGATTGGCTACATTGCTCGATGTAGGCGCTCACCAGTTTCATCTGGAACGGGGGCGAGCCCTTGGGGCAAGTGCGCCGTCCCTGCAGGCCCAGAATGATGGGATTAAGGACTTTTGCTGGTCTCCGAAGCATACGGGCAGCTGGGGGCAGCATGCGCGGAAACGTGCACGGTGCGTAATGTGTGCACACTCATTCGCACTGTTCATCAGAGATGCGACGGGCTCGCAAGCTCTCGCAGCATGTTGCCGTGTGCCCTTCGTTGTTCGTTCCACATTAAGCAAGCTAACGCTTGACATCTCCCTTGCACCTACCAGCTTGTTCCCCAGGTGCTTGTGGATTTCCCCGAGATTCTGGAAACTCCTGTCCAATTCGGGTGTCACATAGCTGCAAGATGCTAGCCCATGCATGAGAGCATGAGTGTGAGGGCAGCCTTTTTTTTCCGATCACACACTCCCTGAAGACATGTCAAGCCGAATCAACATGCTCCATACAGAAGCACGCAGTGAGAACCCCGACTGACCACTCCTGTTGATGGATGCAGCAACTATTCGCCGACTGCGCGGTGGCGGCTAGCCAACAGGTCCTATCTACTCTCAGGCCTTCTGACATGCTCTTGAGCATACTGCTTCCTAATTTCTCACAACCTCTCGTTTCCAACAACGTCAAACAGAATTGGAAAAGAGGGATGCGAAAGCTAGTGAGCATCGGCGTTTGCGCAGGTTTCCAGCTCAGGGTGTCGATTTCAGTTAGAACTTAAGGACGTCAAGCCTGCCTGAGGGTGGGGTTTCGGGTTCCGAATTGGCTCCTGTGTGCTCTTCAGCTCCGACAAGTTGTTGAAGGTCTACTCATCATTCTCAAGAGCTTTTGTGGCTTGGGGTGAACACCCCAAACCACCAAAAGCCCAAATTGATGCTATCTCAAGCTCTTCAAGGAATGGAGCACAGAGGCTGAGAGGCGCGGTCTTGCGAACTTGTGCTGAGCGAAGGCGAACTCTTTCCCTTAAGACGCTCAAAAGGCCCACGCCTTGAGGGACCTAATGTGGGTCACGGCGCATCTCTTCAAGGCAAGCAAGCTACCCCGAACCAATATATGTTTCAAAGCCACCGCTGGCGACGCAGGTACCAGCAGAATCCGGGCGCAGACGCTTTCACGGACTTCACAGCTAGCAGGTGGCTGTGAGCACAGCTCTCAGGCCAACGACGTAATTTCTCGTGCCACCAGCATCTCCTTCGCTTTTGTGCCACTAGCATAGGGAAGCCAAGCCTGCCATTTCGAACCATGGGGCCATTCCCAGCACTCCCATGTCGGAAGTGACATCACTCGTTGAGCTCAAGCATGTTCAAGACGTTGCCTCAGGCATGGCTGCAAGTGTTGTGCATACTGCGACGCCACGCAACACATGAGAGTGTGGACATGGGGAACGTGGGGTGGGGGACGGGGAAAGAAACGAACGCCCTGCGGCAAAAGGCCTTGTAAGGTGTGGGCACATGTTAGACGCAGGGATGGGAGATGAATATAGAAAACGACGTTGGCATGTCCTAAGAAGGGGGCTGCCCCTGGCATTGTCCGACATGAAACAACAAGCAACGTTAAGGTGCCGAGAATTGCGAACGCCGCGAACACGTGCAAGCGAGATGGCTGAGGCTTAATCTCACGTGCACAGTGAGTATCCCCGTGCGCAGCGCTCACAATAGAGATGTTGGGACTGCGCTTCTTGGTTCAGGGGGTAGTAGGGTTTAGGGTTTCGGGGGCATGGGCCAGACTCCTGGTTTCGCGTTGAAGGGGTTTAAACCCCATAAACCCGAGAAATAGGTTTCATTTGGGAGCTTGGTTCACGGGATCAGACGTTTTAAGCAGCACAGACTATGAATCTATCAAGTGCAAGAAGTTGGGAAGCTCGGTGGCTTGTTTGTGTGTGAGGACCAACAAGGGCTCTGGAACCATTAGACAGCTCTCAGGAACTGCCCCAGCGTTCTCGGAAGCCCTCTGGCAAACAGTCTGGAACCGTTCTGAACCGTGGGAACTATTCTACAGTGCCCACCTAGGATTCAAAGCTCGAAGGGCCGAATGGGTCTTGAGATTATTGTCATGGTTCGGGAAAGCAGAAATCGCAAGGACAGGCACCCTCTGTTAAACAGACCACCAGCTACTCTAAGCAAGAAGTGTGAGCGCATAGGGTCTGCGCAAAGCACTTCGGTGAACCCACGGCGTGTTTGTTAAAATGCCGCGCGCCTCCCTATGTGGGGGCCACTAGGCATGTTCAAGGACTCACTGTAACCCCAAATGACCGAGGACACGCGCACTCGGCGGGCGTCCGGCATTTGAATGCAGAGCCCTGAGACCAATGTAGTGGAAAAGCGCGAGAAGTATAGGGAGCAGCGAGACCAGATGCTTACTGTTGGCCATGTAGGAAGGAGGGCATTGGGTCGTAGCGCCGAAGCAGGAGCTGTGCGAAGGAGACCCACAAAGGGAGCCCTCCTGTCATGGCTACCCCAATCAGCACCCTGTCACACAGAGCTGTGCTTGCTGCTTGGGAATGAGAGCGCGGCACCCGAAAGCGCCTGAGTTTTGGGAATCTCGGGTTCCCAATGGTTCCCACGTGCGGGCGCAACGTGAAGCCGCGAAGCTCAACAAGCCAACGGCGTACAACGTCCTCCACGGCGCGGTGCTGAATGGGCATGAATGGGCCAGAATCCTGGTTTCGGGTTGAAGGGGTTTAAACCCTGAATCCGGTAAATAGGCTTCATTTGGGGGCCTGGTTCACGGGATCAGACGTTTTAAGCAGGACGGAGCATGCATCTAGCAAGTGCAAGAAGTTGGAAAGCTCGGTGGCTTGTTTTCGTGTGAGGACCAACAAGGGCCCTGGAACAATTAGACGGTTCTCAGGAACTGCCCCAGCGTTCTCGGAAGCCCTCTTCCAAACAGTCTGGAACCGTTCTGAACCGTGGGAACTATTCTAAAGTGCCCATCTAGGACTCAAAGCTCGAAGGACCGAATGGGTCTTGAGATTAATGTCATGCTTCGGGAAACCAGAAATCGCAAGGACAGGCACCCTCTGTAAAACAGACCACCAGCTACTCTAAGCAAGAAGTGCTGCAGACCAGACGGTGAGTCGACGGAGTTTGCGGCGCCTCGCGTTTCGAGATGATCGCAAGCTACGACCAAAGAAAGAAGCCGGCGAAGGCCGCTGCCCATCAGTGTCATGTGTGCTGAGCACGTTGCACCAGATCTTACATGGCGCATTCGGACACCGCTTATCCGGCAAGACCACGCACGCTCTCAGATAATTAGGCTGTGGTCGTGACAGGGCACTGGTCCAAGGACTGATCACGGATTGGCTCCAACCTCCTGATCTTGCATGGATCCTGTTCACAGGATGCTGGTGACGTCTGCGTGCAGGGACGATGTCAGGCTTCCTCTTGGCCGCGCTGCTGGTTTCAACAGGGGCCTGCTACCCTGACGCTTCTTTCACTGCTTTCTCTCATGGATTGCGGTGTATGGCTGGCCAGCATGTATCATTGCATTCATTGCGCAGGATCGCAAGTTGCACTGCTTCTCTCGCAACCTCAGCCCAGCGCGGCTGCACCCATCTGCTTGGACTGGCGGACACTGACCGCGAAAGTGAACTCTGGGGGGAAGGCGCCCAGCTGCGACAACTCACTGGCTGGTTTAGGGTTTAGGGTTCAGGGTTTATGGTTTAGGGTTTTAGGGTTATAGGGTTTAAGTCCAGATTCGTGGAACAACTAACCTGTGCAGGATTGTGCCTCGGGGCTGCATCGTCTTGATGCAATTCAACGAAAGTTTCGCATGTCGAGGCTGACCATTGTCTCTTGCCCCGTTTATTGTGGAGTCTGTCAAGCACGTGTCGGCCTTGAACTTGAAAGCCAGCTTTCGCTCCAAAAGGACGCCTTATGAGTACTGTTCACGCAGCTCCCTGCCGAGACCCTCAGGCCTGCAACACGGGGCGCCAGCCAAAGCCATTGAAACGGCTCCGTACTCCTTCAAAGCAGGAGCTATCGGCTGTTGCAATCAACCTGGCTCTTGGCACAGACCCTAAGGGGCAGTTTGCGCAGCTCTTCCATCGGCGCAAGACAGAGCTAGCTACGTTTGGGAGAAAACCCTGTGCTCCACACTGCAGAAGTGCCGCAGAAGTGCCGTCGTGTGCAGCACCCCAAAAGAATGACGTGTGATTCTCACATGGCCAACCTTCATGAAGGGCTCGTGAGCCGTAGTCGAAGTTCACAGTCGACATGACATCAGGACCGTGCATCCCCCAACAGTGGCGAACACTTGGTGTCCTGTCCTCCTGCTGAGGGCGGTGCAGAACCAGACTACCCCGAGGCGGCTTCAGCAGAGCTAACAGGTTGTGCTGCAGCCACCCAGCGAGACCCAAGCTCAGCGTCTTTGATGGATGTTTCTCATCGTGCAACATGTCCCGGCGCAACCTCGCATCAAAACGGGCGCGCAACACCTACGTGCCAAGATGATCTTTGCCAATTCACATCCCTGTTGAGAACGTTACATGCGGGGACGTCCACACTGCACGTGATTAGATATTTTCGGGATTTGTACTCAGATTTGCATTGTTTTATCATCCAGACCATCCAAGGCCTGCCATCGCGCGACAACGGCCGCAATACCAACAGCCAGTTGGACTTGGATGCGTTGAAACTTCATGTACGAAGTATGTACGTAAATCCGTGACCGAGTTGGTCGCCACAGCATTGGCCAACTTTGGCATCTCGCTGCCCAGGTCGTGCCACCACGGCCCATGGCACCGCAAGCGCCGCAAGCACCACCGCACGGGCACCAGAGATCTGCGGACCTTGCTGTGAGAATTGAAGACGAGCCTCTCTGACTGCAGGTTCGTCATCGCAGAGTGCAAGGCGGAAGAACGGGCAGATGCTGCGCGCGGCAGCTGCAGCGTGGCGCAGGCCAACCAGTGGCACATGTGAAGACTTCGCACATGGTCTCGGCATGTTCCGGCCGCATCTGGAACGCATCTGCAATGTCGTCACCCCCACCTGTCGTTCAGGCCCTTGCGGTGCGCTTGGCCCTGAACTTCGAGTCCAAACCGAAGGATATGGGTTTGTGTTATACTGGGGGGGCGGGCGACAGGTGTTGGGTTCAGGGCATGTTTCGCGGGTATGTTTCGGGGGTATGTTTCGGGTATGTTTCGCGGCATCATGAGCTACTTTACCTGCAATTTCGGGGGTATGTTACGGGGTATGTTTCGGGGGTACGTTTCGGGGTATGTTTCGCGGGTGTGCAACAGTGCAACCCGTCTGCCCTTCTTAAATCTGGGCCCCCCAAAAAAAAACAAACCCATATCTTGGTAAGCTTCAGTGCCTGCGTGTGCTTAGCTGTCATGTCCGTGCACGCGAGTTGAAGCGCGACCTGGCACTTCGGCCGCAGCAGTGGGGGAGCCTTAAGAAGTCTCAGTCATCTCTCCGTCCACGATTGTGACCTAATGACACGTGGTACCCGTTTTGGGGGTCCCTTCAAGGGGTTTCTATTCTATTTGGGGCATGAACGGGTACCCCTGATTATCCCGAGTGAGTTCAGGTGAGCCGGGTGCGAGCAGCGACCTGGTACCGCACGAACAGCGAGATCAACGAGTCTCAGTCATTTCTCCACCTAATTATCATATACTTGGGCCCTGGGCCCCAAAGACCCTATATAGCAAATACTTTAAGGCCCAAGTATTCCCTGTTTGGGTACATGGACCTTTAGGGTCTGGCAACGTGCAAACGTTGCAACCTGGACCTGGGGCTGTTGGATGATCTGGAGCACTTTCAGGTTACGTGCAAGGCGTGAAAGCTCTCGGCAGCGTAGACAACCCAGGACCCCTCACAATCCCCAGCGTGTTAGGACCAGTGGGGTTGGAAAATAGAGCTGCCAATCAATGCCTCCCAGGGACGTGGGCGCTCTCATCGCTATGAGACTGCGCAGCTCCGGCATCTCACATGGTGGAGCAACGTCAGGACACACAGGCGAGAAAGGAAAAGGAATTTTCACGCGCCGAGGGTCCTGCCAGCGCATTTGACCTCAGCCTCAACCAGCCAAACAAACCCAAAAATGGAGACGGATATTGGCACATCAGGACCCGCGACCCTGCCTCTCTCCATTTACAAAAGTGGGGGATCCCCAAGCATCCTACGCCTTTGCCGCCAAACCGTCGGATTGGTGGAGCGGAGGTTGCGGCGACAACTAGCACCTACGCGCCAAGATGATCTTTGCTAATTCACAACCCCGTTGAGAACGTCAGACGCGGGGACGCCCACAGCGCACGCCAGTCGAAGCGCGACCTGGCACTTCGGCCTCAGCAGTGGGGAGGCTTAAGAAGTCTCACTCATCTCTCCGTCCACGCTGGTGCTGCACTAATGACTAGTGGTAGACTAGCCAGGTGAGCTCAGGTGAGCGGAGTGCTAAACGCGAGGTACCGCAGGAACAGCTCGATCAACGAGCCTCAGTCATTTCTGGAAACGTGCAGACGTTCTAAGCTGGACCCTGGGCACTCGGAGGATTATGTGGAAGCTGTGAAAGCCCTCGGCCACGTAGACAACCCAGGACCCTTCACAGGCGAAGCATCCGAAGCAGCAGATGAACACACAAACTACGCCTTTGCCCCCAAGCCATGGGATTGGTGGAGCGGAGGCAACTGCGACAATGGCGAAAGCGGAATCCGCAGGGGACCTCTGCGAGAATCATGCAACTACCGGCCAGCTGGCTAGCCTGGATGGGGCAGTAGATTGATGTCTTGACGAGCCAGACGATTTACAAGTCAAAGTTAAGTTTGGGGCCTCACGGGGCTTAGGGCTGTGCCTGATGAGGCGCAGCAAGATGACCCTACCATCACTTATGAGGGAGGCAGGAGATACCAAAAACAAGACGGGCCTCCTAAAAAGCAAGGAAGTCGCAAGGTCGCTCGACCATCGACCCAGGTGCGAGAAGACGCACAAGCGGTCTCGTCAAGGATGCAGCAATGCGGCAATGCGTCGTGTCCACACCCCCATGAGAGTGGAACGCCCAAGTGAGCTTCGTTGGACTTCTCCGTGCAGCAGCGACTGCTGCGGAAAAACGGGCAGCAGAGCCCACCTCCAGCTGAGAGGCAACATCCGGAGCCTACGTGCGAGGACGGACCCCGACAGAAGACGGGTGCCGAGGAGGCAGCCTTTGGTCTCGAGAAAGCCCTCTCTGTAGCATGCCGGGGGCAAAATGTTGCGTGGAAACCGACACTTTGCACTCCGCGGCAACGACCTTCAAGCTCAGCTAGTAGCCAGCGAAGAGATGCTTGGAGCACTCTCAGGCTGACCACAATTCGGGCAATCACACTCTGCGTCATAGTTTTGCCAGGGGTTGATGACGTGGTGCAGTGAAAAAACTTGCTTCTGAACTGATGTCCCCCTTCACCTTGCACTTTGCATGCTCCCGATGCCGTCGTTTCAGCTCAGCGACATCAGAAGTTGCGATGCGCAGTCAGGAACTAGACTCGTCCTTCACCGACACTTTGCACTGCGCGGCAACGACCTTGAAGCTCGCCAGCAAAGATATGCTTGGAGCACTCTCAGGCTGACCACAATTCGGGCAATCACACTCTGCGTCATAGTTTTGCCAGGGGTTGATGACGTGGTGCAGCGTAAAACTTGCTTCTGAACTGATGTCCCCCTTCACCTTGCACTTTGCATGCTCCCGATGCCGTCGTTTCAGCTCAGCGACATCAGAAGTTGCGATGCGCAGTCAGGAACTAGACTCGTCCTTCACCGACACTTTGCACTGCGCGGCAACGACCTTGAAGCTCGCCAGCAAAGATATGCTTGGAGCACTCTCAGGCTGACCACAATTCGGGCAATCACACTCTGCGTCATAGTTTTGCCAGGGGTTGATGACGTGGTGCAGCGTAAAACTTGCTTCTGAACTGATGTCCCCCTTCACCTTGCACTTTGCATGCTCCCGATGCCGTCGTTTCAGCTCAGCGACATCAGAAGTTGCGATGCGCAGTCAGGAACTAGACTCGTCCTTCACCGACACTTTGCACTGCGCGGCAACGACCTTCAAGCTCGCCAGCAAAGAGATGCTTGGAGCATTCTCAGGCTGATCACAAGTCGGGCAATCACACTCTGCGTCATAGTTTTGCCAGGGGTTGATGACGTGGTGCAGCGTAAAACTTGCTTCTGAACTGATGTCCCCCTTCACCTTGCACTTTGCATGCTCCCGATGCCGTCGTTTCAGCTCAGCGACATCAGAAGTTGCGATGCGCAGTCAGGAACTAGACTCGTCCTTCACTGACACTTTGCACTGCGCGGCAACGACCTTCAAGCTCGCCAGCAAAGAGATGCTTGGAGCATTCTCAGGCTGACCACAAGTCGGGCAATCACACTCTGCGTCATAGTTTTGCCAGGGGTTGATGACGTGGTGCAGCGTAAAACTTGCTTCTGAACTGATGTCCCCCTTCACCTTGCACTTTGCATGCTCCCGATGCCGTCGTTTCAGCTCAGCGACATCAGAAGTTGCGATGCGCAGTCAGGAACTAGACTCGTCCTTCACCGACACTTTGCACTGCGCGGCAACGACCTTCAAGCTCGCCAGCAAAGAGATGCTTGGAGCATTCTCAGGCTGACCACAAGTCGGGCAATCACACTCTGCGTCATAGTTTTGCCAGGGGTTGATGACGTGGTGCAGCGTAAAACTTGCTTCTGAACTGATGTGCCCCTTCACCTTGCACTTTGCATGCTCCCGATGCCGTCGTTTCAGCTCAGCGACATCAGAAGTTGCGATGCGCAGTCAGGAACTAGACTCGTCCTTCACTGACACTTTGCACTGCGCGGCAACGACCTTCAAGCTCGCCAGCAAAGAGATGCTTGGAGCATTCTCAGGCTGACCACAAGTCGGGCAATCACACTCTGCGTCATAGTTTTGCCAGGGGTTGATGACGTGGTGCAGCGTAAAACTTGCTTCTGAACTGATGTCCCCCTTCACCTTGCACTTTGCATGCTCCCGATGCCGTCGTTTCAGCTCAGCGACATCAGAAGTTGCGATGCGCAGTCAGGAACTAGACTCGTCCTTCACCGACACTTTGCACTGCGCGGCAACGACCTTCAAGCTCGCCAGCAAAGAGATGCTTGGAGCATTCTCAGGCTGACCACAAGTCGGGCAATCACACTCTGCATCATGGTCTTGCCACGGCTTGATGACGTGGTGCAGTGTAAAAGTTGAGTCTGAACTGATGCACCCCTTCACCTTGCACTGTGCATGCTCCCGATGCTGTCGTTTCAGCTCAGCGACATCAGAAGTTACGACTCGCAGTCCTCCTGTTTGTGGGGATGCAACAGGAGATTCTTCAGGATCTATACTCGCTCTCTATTCCTTCACCGACACTTTGCACTGCACGGAAACGTCCTTGAAGCTCGCCAGCAAAGAGATGTTTGGAGCACTCTCAGGCTGACCACAAGTCGGGCAATCAGGATGTACCCGGGCATCAGGAAGAGGGGGCTCTCTGGGCTTAGGTATCACTTTTCCACCCTAGACTGCACAGGTTACACCACACTGCAGCGCTGCTTGGGCATGGCGAGTCATTGACGGAATCCTGCACACGCTAGGCAGCCGTCAAGGCGCTTCGGTGGTGCGATAAGGTAGTTCTTCACATGCTCACCATCGTCAGAGCCAGTGGGAAACACGTGATCATCTTTCAAGCTTGGGGGGAAGGAAGTCGGAGATTGAGCCCAAACCATGCAAGAGAGCAGCCTTCGGGAGAAACAGACATCACAAAGCTCTCTTCAAACTCAGGCTTTCATATTCACCAGAAGATGCAGCCCGTGTGCGCCCCGGGGAGTGGGGGACAATGCACGGTTGCACACAGGGCAGCCACGAGCTGGTCGATCAGTGCAGCACACTGGAGCTGAAGCGACAGCGGTCACAGACATTGGCAGTCGCCGAAACAGGATACCTCACATAAAGCCCTGCCTCGCCACTCACTCGCGAGACGCCGTATCCTTGATACAAGAGCCCAGCGCACACCTGCAGCCACGCCGTCTGCCGCAGCACCGTGAGGGTGGCACATCCTCTGTGTGGCCTTCACAACAGAAACCGTGCTACGACGTGCCTCGAGCATGTCAGAGCTGGTTGTCTGAGTAGGGACACGCAAGGACACGCAACGGACACCCGAAACAGCCCTGAGGGCGATCTGCGATGTGAATGGGCCCAGTTGACATCTGCTTCTCACAGAAAAGGCCAAGCGCCGTGCAGCAGGGCCCTTCGCATGCGGTCACGCCACCACAAAACGGGACCCTGCGCCCGTCATTCAGTTTAGCCCTGAGTGAACATGAAGCAATTATAGGCGACCGCCTACACATGGAAGAGGTGTACAGGAGTCGGAACAAAAGGGGGTGCAGCGCACATCTCAAGTTATGCACTTTAGAACCACTAATTAGGGACAAGAATGGTGGGGTCTCAGGCTCGGCAAAGCCAGAAACACACAAGCTAAGCAACCAGGTTAGGGGCTTGGGCTTATCAGGGATGTGCTCAATGATCTTCCTTTCTGGCCAAATGCTCTCAAAGTCCAACCCCTATACGCTCTGCGCTTGGGGCACTGCCTCCGGCAGAGGCCCGTGATTGAGCATAGCAAACCTCAACGACTCACACCCTGCATTCCCCAACCCCTTCTGTACGGACTTAGGGGGTTCCCAACCCCCCTCCCCTTCATTGGGACGTGTGATGTACTGCGTACTTCGGGCAACAGCTCAACGTGGTATGGTGTGGGGTTCAAGGTCAAGAGCATTGAAAGGAATCCAACAGCATCGAAAGGCACTCCAAAATGCAACAAGAGTACCCGTCAAGACAAATACTCCGAGAACATCCCAGAGTCTACTGGCCTCTACAATTCAGCGGCTGCAGAAAGATCCCGTTCCATGTGCAATTCAGGACCCGTGCTGCACCCCTATCTGTTTCGACCTCCTGACAGTTCTGACACCTGTTCCGATTAGACTGTGGCAGACAACGCCGAAGTGGCGGGACAGGACTCTAAGAGCATGCCGAGCCCTTGGCTTGCGCACACCAGCAATGAGACCTTTGCGACTGCGGCAGAGGCCCCGACTTGCAGAGCAGCGAGTCTCGCCTTCCTGCCTCTGTGCTCTCATAATTCTCATGGGCTTGACTGCTGCAACTGACGCAACTAGGGGAGACCCTTCGCCTGCATAGCACGAGCGCCAAAGTGAGTCTAAGTGCCAGTGAACAAGGAAAGTGCTAGGAAACCTAGCCTCACGGGTTCGCGTCGACCTCCTTGAAAGCCCTGCAACGGCCGGAAATGTAAGGAGACCCGATGCCATGAGCACTGGGCAAGGGCGGGGAAGGCAATGCCTGCAGCCGGCGCGTCTGCAAGCGCCGATGCTTCTCCCAAGCGCACAAGACTTTGGAGTAAATTTGCTGGCGGTGCTCAACGCGACTGGCCATTCTGGCCATGGGTATGATGTCGAAGTTGCACAACAGCTGATGTCCAGTCCCTGCAAGCTGCCGGCGCAGATAGTTCTTGCGTTGTTGCGGTCAACTCTCGCGCTGTCGACTCTAAGCAAGACTGGCCGATGCCACGTCGAACCGACACTCAGGTAGTTTGGCATGCAAACACCAGCCTCCGCCGCCTCCACCCGTGCGAAGGCACCGGCCAAGGATGCTTTGCACAAATCCGAGCGATGAGCCCAGCATCATGCCAAATCGGCCGAACTCCTGCCACCAGGCGAGAACGAGCTCATCTAAAGACCGCCCCCACACGCTAGTGCGCTCCCACGAACAGTTCAAGTCCGCCGACCCCGGCAAGCTGGGGGCGAGCGCCAGTGAAGGGCTTTTTCCGCTGATCCCAACTCCGCCCCCACCCCCTTGCTTTACAAATTGCGACCCCCCGCCCCAGTCACCCTTCTTTATGTCGTTCGCAGCATTTTTGGCACTTTCCCTGTACCACTTCACTCAAACCCCTACAAACCCGACCACACCCCTCCGCCCCCCCCACCCCCCCACCCCCCCCGTTTTACGTTGGGATTTACGTTTTAAGATAGGCCACGTGCTCGGGATGATGAAGCTCCTGCCCTTCTACTCTCTCGCTGGAGCCTGGCGACTTTTTCGGGGTCGGCGGAAGCGGCGTTAGCCCTTAGATTTAAGGTTTAGGGTCTAGGGCGGAGGCAAGTGCTGCACAGGACCATGTCGGATGCGCAAAGGAATGTCTACACCATGGGTATCATTGTGCACGACCGGATCGATACATCCCTATCAAATCTGCTCCCTGAAAACCCTGAACCCCCCTGGCATTCCCCAAGGGCTTAGGGTGTTTAGGATTTGGGGCTGATTTCCTTTCTGTCACTCAAAAGGTTCCATGAGGCCCAAACCCTAACCCGAAACCCTAAACCATAAACCCCAAACCCTAAACCCCTAAACGCGGGCGCACAGGGCCCCCTAGTCAACACCTCAAGGAGCCAGCGCACCTCGCTGTTCGACAGCGCCACAGCAAGCATGGCTCCAAGAAAGTGCTCCAATCGCGCATAAGCCCTACCACAAACCCTACAAGTAGGGGCCCCCGTATGAAACTAACTTTAGCTAAAGGAATTATACACTAATAATAGGACTTATAACCCAACTTAGGGTCCTTATAACCCTACTAAATAAAACTAAGCGGCCCCTACATGTAGCACCCTTGTTGAACCCTTTGTTGAACGAGGTCTCTCCATGCGCCTCCTTCCTGCACCTTTAAACCCTACACCCCAACACCCCAAATGTAGGGGTTAGGGTTTAGGTCTTGGGTTAGGAAGTATATTTAGCATGTCTGCAAAAAACATGTAATTGACAGCTTCATACGTCAGGCGCAACGTCAAGGACTTCACTCAACAACTGCTCTTCAACCTGGGGGGGGGTGGGGGTAGAACACGGAGGTCTTGACCCCCTAAACCCTACAGCCCAAACCCCAAACCCTACACCCTAAACTCCCTAAACCCTAACACCCCAAACCCTACACCCTAAACTCCCTAAACCCTAACACCCCAGACCCTAAACCCTATTTAAGTCGTGTGCACCTAAACCTGCAAAGTTGCCTCGTGTCCCCCATCATCGATGCTGTTCTTGCTTAAGAACTTCCAGGGGCTAGGGTTTAGGGTTTAGGGTTTAGGGTTTAGGGTTTAGGGTTTAGGGCTACTATGTGCTTAATTAAGAAGCCCCTAGCAAACGCATCCTCTATTGCCCTTATAAGGAAGAATATTCTCCATATCTTTTGAGGCTGCGACCCCTCTACTTGGCCTCCCACCGTCAGCCTGCATCTCCCACACCCGACCTCCCGGGTCTCAGACCCGGACTTTCGTACCAAGAAGAGGGGGTCTGGCTTCCCAATTCACCACTGCTCGGCGATACGGCGGGGGGGGGGGGGGAGATGGTGTAGGTCGCAGTAGCACTGTGGACCACTTCAATCACTCACTCACTCGCGCTCACTCACTCACTCACACGAGAAAGAAATGCACACTCGGTTCGCGCGATTATTATATTCGGGGACCAGGGTGCATCACAAGGCTTGGGCTACGAGAGACAACGGAGATGGGAACGGGGTGCGGTGCACGATCCGGGTCTGAGTTATGAAGCAGACAGCAGGGAGGCAAGAGGAGATGATCCCGGATGATTGATGAAGAGAGACAGTGATCATTTCACGAAGAGGCGCATCACAAAATCAGTTCTTTGAAGCAATTCAATCCAGAAATTTCAGCACCTCTACAGGAAAAAAGAGAAAAAGCTGTTATCAAGTTCAGCTCTTCAAGAGCTTCAAGAATCTACTCACTCATCTCACCCCTTTAAGGCAGCTCTGCGAGATTGACGACGCAAGACTATACCTTCATTCCAACTGCCAACCCGAAGCCTAAAGCCTACAAGTTCTGTACACGCCAGGCGAACCCTTTTCGCACGCCGCTCACATCTGGAAACAGGCGAATGCATCGACGTGCTTCCTGTTCGATTTCGAGCCCACGGATCGTCATCTGGCTAGCCCAGAGTGGGATCCGGTTGACTTCATCGCGAGAAACGAGCTTCCCATGATGGCCGTGCGAGGGAGACTTGCTGAGGCTCTCAAGTGCTTCTGGGCCTCATCCGGCTTGATGTACGCTCTTTGTCACCCCCGGGGGCGACTGCTGAGAGGATGTCAAGCCGTGTGATGGCCTAGAGCTGTGTGGGGACGACGAGGATGCTTTCGGGCTTCTAGCAGGACTCGAGATTTTTCAAGCCGCGCCGTGCTTGTTTAACGGTGCTTGTCCTTTGGCACTGCGAGTTATATCAAACGGCTCTTGAGACAAGAAGTGCCACTTCGGATAATGGCGCCTTGCGAAGGTTCGAGACAAGAAGTCAGACAGCGGTCTCACCACGGTCTGGGTTTCAAGTTCGTGTCAACTCGACTGGAAAACCGTCTCGTTGGTGCCGCTAGACTCAGCCAGAAAGCCTACTCTCGGGTTTACGGTCGAACACTCTCGTAGTGGCAAACCGCAGGGCTTGCAGCTTAGGGATTCTGGCCTCTTTTTTCGCCACCCACCCAGCAGACAAGCCACTCTGATACTGGTCTCCAGGCCCAAGCTTTAGGATTGGGGCCCTGTAGGCCGTAGGTCCTAGGTCTTATCGTCTTATAGGGTTAAGGCTTTAGGGCCTTCGGTGGTGATCAGCGGGAGACGGTAGGGGGCGATGGGAACATCTTGAGTGCTGGGGCTAAGAAAGGTTGGATACTTGGACATCCCTGTGACGTATGCCCTTGTCTCTGCTGCAACTCATCAAAACAGCCGAAGGTGCGGCTGATGACAGGAACCCAGGTTGAGAGCACACTTTCGCCTGTGGCCTGCTGTTTTCTGGCAGCGGAAGACATAAAGAAGGGCATGCAGACGCAACTGCTGCTGACTCCGACTCTCAGGGCTGCTGAGGAGAGGACACTTTCCTTGCTAATCTCCGAAGCATCCGGGCAGCTGGGGGCGACATGCTCATGGGCGGCGACAGTGCATACTATGTACACACTCATGCGCACTCTTCGTGAGAGATGCGACGGGCTCGCAAGCTCTCGCAGCATGTTGCCGTCTGCCATTCGTTGTTAGTTCCACATTAAGCAAGCTAATGCTTGACATCTCCCCTGCACCTACCAGCTTGTTCCTGTCCAATGTAGGTGTCGCATAGCTGCTAGATGCTAGCCAAATCATGAAAGCATAAGTGCCAGGGCGGCCGCTTCTTTCCGATCAAGGATCCTTGAACCGATTGAAGACATGTCAAGCCGAATCAAAGTGCTCCCTACAGAAGCACGCAGTGAGAACCCCGACTGACCACTCCCGTTGATGGATGCTGCCTCCCCCTTGGATTAAGGGTAGGGGGGGTTGGAAAATGACGAAGGCATTTCTCGACCCCCCCCATCGAGATTCAGCACAGACCCCGCACATACACCAGAGACAGTGACAAACCACGATTGCCGAAAACAAATTGTCGAAAGCGGGGTACCCCACTACTCTTTCGGCACTTATAGCCGAGGGCGATGATGCAGCAACCATTACGCGCCAACATTCTTATGCTTGTGGCTCCCAAACCTATCGCTGCACATGGAGCATGCAGAGTGTTTGCCTGGAATGCTTTCCGACGGTCCGGCATTGGGCGGCCAAAGCCAGCCAGCGTCCAACGCAGAATCATGGAAGGCGCCTCAAGCAAAATTAAAGAAAGTGCGGAGCGCCTGGCCGTAACTTGTTCCAGGTCACCCGCCAAAGACTCCAGGCGACATAACCATTGGACGCTGGGTGAAGCCAGAACGAGATCGAGAGAAGCTGCAAGGCAAACATCCGAGAAGGAGATGCTAAGCCCAAGAGTAACCCAGGAATAGCAAGTGTACCCGTTTTGGTTTAAAGGGGGTTTACAAGGGAACCTGAAAACCCCAAACACGAGAATAAGGGCCTACTCTCTGGGTCCTAGTAGCCCGAAACCCCTAAACCTTTTGATTAAGAGGATAAGGGCGCACCCTGGGTCCTAGGATTGAGAGACATGACAGAGAGGAACAGCCCCAAAGCCGAGCCTCCTACATGACGCAGTAGAGGCTCCTCAAGCCAATTCCCTAGTGAAAAGTTAGGGTTTGTTTAGGGTTTAAGGTTTGGGGTTTAGGGTTTAGACATGCTGTGGCTGCTGGCTCGTCGGTTAGAGTCAAACACCCTCGCAGTCACCCGAACAAAGTTCCACGATGGCCTTGTCATCCGTGGCCATATAACCCAAAACACCCCCTGGACCCTTGACCCATGTGCTGCAGTGCCACCCACTCCGCACTCAGATGACAGTTTGCTTGACTTCCACTTGCTGCGTGTCTGCAGCTTGGGACGTCAAAGCTGCTTCTTGCCATGGAAGGCGCGGTTTAGGGCCAAGGGCCAGGGCCGTCAGAGCTTGGGGTTTGGGGCTCGGGGTGCGGGGAGAACGCCGTTGCAGCCTCAACACTTTCCAAGCTGCGAGTTTAGGCTACGCGGCGAGCTCTTTTTCGTGAAGCTCGCACAGCATGTTCACCGCAAGGTCAGCCACACCGTGCGCACGGTGTAGAGCCAAAGGGTGCAAGGGCCATCCCGGAGTCAACGTGCAGATCTCTCTGGAATTCAGAGAAGTGGGAGCTCTGTCCAACTTTTATCAAGCCGATCACATCAAGTGCATCGCTCGCAAGCCCGAGCCTCACACCTGCCCCTCTGGCTTCGTTGCTCCATGTGGCTCAGGGACGAGCGCGCAATATTGGCGCGCGTGCGGCCCTCCATGCGGACCCACAAGGCATCCCCCTTGGATTAAGGGTGGGGGGGTTGGAAAATGACGAAGGCATTTCTCGACCCCCCCCATCGAGATTCAGCACAGACCCCGCACATACACCAGAGACAGTGACAAACCACAATTGCCGAAATTTAATTGCCGAAAGGGGGGTACCCCACTACTCTTTCGGCACTTATAGCCGAGGGCGATCACAAGGCATTGCTAATAGCAAGCAGGCCATCTGCGAGTCGACGGAATGCGAACGCGTTGTTGTTGAAGAAAGTGGCCGGAGCCAGTGACCTCTGCAATTTCTGTTGCTTTTGACTGGCTCCGTTGCTCGATGTGGGCGCTCACCAGCTTCATCTGGAACGGGCGCGTGCCCTTGGGGCAAGTGCGCCCTCCCATGGGATTAAGGACTTTTGCTGGTCTCCGAAGCACCCGGCCAGCTGGGCGGGGCATGTTCTTTACGTCGGTGCAGGGATTTGCCAAAGGCGAGAGCCAGAGCCTGTGATCTCTTCAATTTGTGTCTTTCTTCGCTGGCTTCGCTGCTCAATGTGGCTCACCAATCTGGTCTGGGACGAACGCACAACATTGGGGCGAGTGTGGCCCTCCATGCAGACCCGCAAGGCACTGCACCATGCTCAGGGACGTGAATGGTGCGCAAAGCATGCCATCTGCGAGTGGACGGACTGCCAATGCGTTTTGTTAAAAACCGCGGGAACCGGAGCCTTTTGGCTGGCTCCATTGCTCGATGTAGACGCACACCAGTTTTATCAGGAACTGGCGCGCGGGAGCCGGAGCCAGCGATCTCTGCAATTTCTGTTTCTTTCGGTTGGCCACATTGCTCGATGTAGGCGCTCACCAGTTTCATCTGGAACGGGGGCGAGCCCTTGGGGCAAGTGCGCCCTCCCTGCAGGCCCAGAATGATGGGATTAAGGACTTTTTGCAGTCTCCGAAGCATCCGGGCAGCTGGGGGGGCCATGCTCATGGGCGGCGACAGTGCATACTATGTGCACACTCATTCGCACTATTCGTGAGAGATGCGACGGACTCGCAGGCTCTCGCAGCATGTTGCCGCGTGCCATTCGTTGTTAGTTCGAAACTAAGCAAGCGGGCAATTGACATCTCCCCTGCACCTACCAGCTTGTGGATTTTCCCGAGATCCTGGAAACTCCTGTCTAATTCAGGTGTCACATAGCTGCTAGATGCTAGCTCAAGCAGGAAAGCATTAGTGCCAGGGCGGCCGCTTCTTTCCGGTCACACACTCGCTGAAGACATGTCAAGCCGAATCAATGCGCTCCATACAGAAGCACGCAGTGAGAACCCCGACTGACCACTCCCGTTGATGAACGCAGCAACCATTACGCGCCAACATTCTTATGCTTGTGGCTCCCAAACCTATCGCTGCACATGGAGCATGCAGAGTGTGCGTGCCTGGAAGGCTTTCCGACGGTTCGGCATTGGGGCAGCCAAAGCCAGCCGGCGTCCAACACAGAATCATAGAAGGCGCCTCAAGCAAAATTAAAGAAAGTGCCGAGCGACTGGCCGTAACTTGTTCCAGGTCTCCCGCCAAAGACTCCAGGCGACATAACCATTGGACGCTGGGTGAAGCCAGAACGAGATCGCGAGAAGCTGAAAGGCAAACATCCGAGAATGAGATGCTAAGCCCGAGAGTAACCCAGGAATAGCAAGTGTACCCTTTTTGGTTTAAAGGGGGTTTACAAGGGAACCTGAAAACCCCAAACACGAGAATAAGGGCCTACTCTCTGGGTCCTAGTAGCCCTAAACCCCTAAACCCTTTGATTAAGGGGATAAGGGCCCACTCTGGGTCCTAGGATTGAGAGACATGACAGAGAGGAACAGCCCCGAAGCCGAGCCTCCTATATGACGCAGTAGAGGCTCCTCAAGCCAATTCCCTAGTGAAAAGTTAGGGTTTAGGGTTTAGGGTTTAGGGTTTAGAGTTTAGGGTTTAGGGTTTAGGGTTTAGGGTTTAGACATGCTGTGGCTGCTGGCTCGTCGGTTAGAGTCAGACACCCTCGCAATAACCCGAACAAAGTCCCACGATGGCCTTGTCATCCGTGGCCATATAACCCAAAACACTCCCTGGACCCTTGACCCATGTGCTGCAGTGCCACCCGCTCCGCACTCAGATGACTTCCACTTGCTGCGTGTCTGCAGCTTGGGACGTCAAAGCTGCTTCTTGCCATGCAAAGCGCGGTTTAGGGCTAAGGGCCAGGGCCGTCAGGGCTTGGGGTTTGGGGTTTGGGATGTTGGGAATTCGCCGTTGCAGCCTCAACGATTTCCAAGCTGCAAGTCTAGGCTACTCAGCGAGCTCTTTCCGTGAATTAAGCTCGCACAGCATGTTCACCGCCAGATCAGCCACACCGTGTGCGCTGTGTAGAGCCAAAGGGTGCAAGGGCCATCCCGGAGTCAACGTGCAGATCTCTCTGGAATTCAGAGAAGTGGGAGCTCTGTCCAACTTTTATCAAGCCGATCACATCAAGTGCATCGCTTGCAAGTCCGAGCCTCACACCTGCCCCTCTGGCTTCGTTGCTCCATGTGGCTCAGGGACGAGCGCGCAATATTGGGGCGAGTGCGGCCTTCCATACAGACCCACAGGGCATTGCTTTCATGACCTTTTGGGGGGCGACGTGCTAAGGGATGTCAATGGTGCACAAGGCACCCACGCCCGCATTCCACCGGGCCATCTGCGAGTCGACGGAATGCGAATGCGTTGTTGTTGAAGAAAGTGGCCGGAGCCAGCGATCTCTGCAGTTTCTGTTGCTTTTGACTGGCTCCGTTGCTCGACGTGGGCGCTCACCAGTTTCATCTGGAACGGATGCGTGGTCTTGGGGCAACTGCGCCCTCCCTGCAGGGCCAGAATGATGGTATTAAGGACTTTTGGCAGGTCTCCGAAGCATCCGAAGCATCCGGGCAGCTGGGCAGGGCATGCTCGGGGACGTGCACGGTGCACAAGCCACCCGCATCAGCATCACAGAAGGCCCTCTGTGAGTCGACAGGAGGCAGATGCAGAGATTTGAAAAAGGCAGGAGCCAGAGCCAGTGATCTCTTCAAGTTGTGTCATTTTTCGCCGGCTTCGCTGCTCGAGGTGGCTCACCAATCTGGTCTGAAAAAAACGCACGACATTGGGGCGAGCGCGGCCCTCCATGCAGACCCGCAAGGCACTGCACCATGCTAAGGGACGTGAATGGTGCGCAAAGCATGCCATCTGCGAGTAGACGGCAGGCCAATGCGTTTTGCTAAAAACCGCGGGAACCGGAGCCTTTTGGCTGGCTCCATTGCTCGATGTAGACGCACACCGGTTTTGTCAGGAACTGGCGCGTGACGGGATACGCATGCGTGGTGTTGAAAGAGGCGGGAGCCGGAGCCAGCGATCTCTGCAGTTTCTGTTGCTTTTGACTGGCTCCGTTGCTCGATGTGGGCGCTCACCAGTTTCATCTGGAACGGCTGCGTGCCCTTGGGGCAACTGCGCCCTCCCTGCAGGCCCAGAATGATGGGATTAAGGACTTAGGACTTTTTGCAATCTCCGAAGCATCCGGGCAGCTGGGGGGGGGCATGCTCATGGGCGGCGACAGTGCATACTATGTACACACTCATTCGCACTACTCGTGAGAGATGCGACGGACTCGCAAGCTCTCGCAGCATGTTGCCGCGTGCGAAGTTAGGGTTGCGGTGGCCGTCTGGAGGCGCTTTGCCATGTCGCAGCTGCTTTTGGGGGCTGCCCCACCACACCCTTGCAAGTGATCCTCCGAGAGATTCCACGAAGCGAGTGCGCAGGACACCGGCTTTTAACAGCCTCAAGCAAACGAGCCGCGCTTCGTTCTGGTAGGACATCGCCAAATGGCGCACCCTGGTCGAACTTATGACTTATGCCGCACTCAGAAGATGACAGAATCAGAATTAGGGTTTAAGGTATAGGGTGGCCATGGGTGGCCAATACACACAAAAGACGTGCAAAAAGGCGGCTGGTCACGAAAGTGTGCTCGCGACCCCCAGCTCAAGACCTGTTGGAGGCGTTGGTCGTTCGAAACTAAGCAAGCCAACGCTTGACATCTCCCCTGCACCTACCAGCTTGCTCCCCCAGATGCCTGTGGATTTTCCTGAAATCCTGGAACCTCCTGTCCCATGTGGGTGTCACATAGCTGCTAGCTGCTAGCCAAATCATGAGAGCTTAGGTGCCAGGGCGGCCGCTTCTTTCCGATCACACACTCCTTGAAGACATGTCAAGCCGAATCAACGTGCTCCCTACAGAAACACGCAGTGAGAACCCCGACTGACCACTCCCGTTGATGGATGCAGCAACCATTCGCCGACTGCACAGTGGCGTCTAGCCAACAGGCCCCATCTACCTACGCTCAGGCCTTCTGACACGCTCTCGAGCATACTGTTTCCTTATTTCTCACTACCTCGGAACTGGAAAAGAGGGACGCGAAAGCTAGTGAGGGGAGGGATTTGCGCAAGTTTCCAGTTCAAGGTGTCGATTCCACTTAGAACTTAGCGACGCAAAGCCTGCCTGAGGGTGGGGCTTCGGGTTCCGAATTGGCTCCTGTGTGCTCTTCAGCTCCAACAAGTTGTTTGCAGGTCTACCCATCATTCTCAAGAGCTTTTGTGGCTTGGGGTGAACACCCCAAACCACCAAAAGCCCAAATTGATGCTATCTCAAGCTCTTCAAGGAATGGAGCGCAGAGGAATTGAGGCGCAGTCTTGCGAACTTGTGCTGAGCGCGGGCGAACTTTATCCCTCAAGACGCTCAAAAGCGTGATGCGTCGAGGGACCCCATGTGGCTCATGGCACATTTATTCAAGGGACAAGCAAGCTACCCCGAACCAATATATGTTTCAAAGCCACCATTGGCGACACATCTCAGATACCAGCAGAATCCGGCTGCAGACGCGTTCACGGCCTTCGCAGCTAGCAGGTGACTGTGAGCACAGCTCTCAGGCCAACGACGTAACTTCTTGTGCCACCAGCATCTCTTCGTTTTGGTGCCGCTAGCATATGGAAGCCAGAACTGCCATTTTAACCATGGGGCCATTCCCAGCACTCCCATGTCGGAAGTGACATCACTCGTTGAGCTCAAACATATTCAAGACGTTGCCTCAGGCATGACT
The DNA here is from genome assembly GCA_905221605.1 of Symbiodinium natans. Taxonomy (NCBI): domain Eukaryota; class Dinophyceae; order Suessiales; family Symbiodiniaceae; genus Symbiodinium; species Symbiodinium natans. Next base: position 304,037 of record CAJNDS010002479.1, on the reverse strand, counting down.
GGAAGTGTTGCGCATACTGTGACGCCACGCAACACATGAGAGTGTGGACATGGGGAACGTGGGGTGGGGGACAAGGAAAGAAACGAACGCCCTGCGGGAAAAGACCTTGTAAGGTGTGGGCACATGTTAGACGCAGGGATGGGAGATGAATATAGCAAACGACGTTGGCGTGTGGCTTGGTCCCGTAGAAGAAGGGGGCTGCCCCTGGCATTGTCCGACATGGAACAACAAGCAACGTTAAGGTGCCGAGAATTGCGAAGGCCGCGAACACTTGTCTCTCTGCTGCTGATGCCGAGGTGCAAGGTCGCTGTATCTCACGTGCACAGTGAGTATCCCCGTGCGCACGGCTCCCAATAGGGATGTGGGCACTGCGCTGCTTGGTTCAGGGGGGTAGGGTTTATAGGGTTTCGGGGGCATGGGCCAGAGTCCTGGTATAGGGTTGAAGGGGTTTACACCCTACACCCGATAAATAGGTTTGATTTTTGTTTTTGGTACACCGGATGAGGCGGTTTAAGCAGCACGGACCATGAATCTAGCAAGTGCAAGAAGTTGGGAAGCCCGTTTGCTTGTTTTTGTGTGAGTGCCAACAGGGGATCTGGAACCATTAGACAGTTCTCAGGAAATGTCCCAGCCTTCTCGGTAGCCCTCTTCCACATGCGTGGTGTTGAAAGAGGCGGGAGCCGGAGCCAGCGATCTCTGCAATTTCTGTTTCTTTTGGTTGGCTATATTGCTCGCTGTGGGCGCTCACCAGTTTCATCTGGAACGGATGCGTGCCCTTGGGGCAAGTGCGCCCTCCCTGCAGGCCCAGAATGATGGGATTGAGGACTGTTTGCAGTCTCCGAAGCATCCGGGCAGCTAGGGAACGTCGGCTGAGGGGGCCATGCTCATGGGCGGCGACAGTGCATAATATGTGCACACTCATTAGCACTATTCGTGAGAGATGCGACGGACTCGCAAGCTCTCGCAGCATGTTGCCGCGTGCCATTCGTTGTTAGTTCGAAACTAAGCAAGCTAACGCTTGACATCTCCCTTGCACCTACCAGCTTGTTCCCCCAGATGCTTGTGGATTTTCCTGAAATCCTGGAACCTCCTGTCCCATGTGGGTGTCACATAGCTGCTAGCTGCTAGCCAAATCATGAGAGCTTAGGTGCCAGGGCGGCCGCTTCTTTCCGATCACACACTCCTTGAAGACATGTCAAGCCGAATCAACGTGCTCCCTACAGAAACACGCAGTGAGAACCCCGACTGACCACTCCCGTTGATGGATGCAGCAACCATTCGCCGACTGCACGGTGGCGGCTAGCCAACAGGTCCTATCTACCTACGCTCAGGCCTTCTGACACGCTCTCGAGCATACTGTTTCCTTATTTCTCACTACCTCTCGTTTCAAACAACCTCAAACGGAATTGAAAAAGAGGGACGCGAAAGCTAGTGAGGGGAGGGGTTTGCACAGGTTTCCAGTTCAAGGTGTCGATTCCACGTAGAACTTAGCGACGCAAAGCCTGCCTGAGGGTGGGGCTTCGGGTTCCGAATTGGCTCCTGTGTGCTCTTCAGCTCCAACAAGTTGTTTGCAGGTCTACCCATCATTCTCAAGAGCTTTTGTGGCTTGGGGTGAACACCCCAAACCACGAAAAGCCCAAATTGATGCTATCTCAAGCTCTTCAAGGAATGGAGCGCAGAGGTTTAGAGGCGCAGTCTTGCGAACTTGTGCTGAGCGCGGGCGAACTTTATCCCTCAAGACGCTCAAAAGTGCGATGCGTCGAGGGACCCCATGTGGCTCATGGCGCATTTATTCAAGGGACAAGCAAGCTACCCCGAACCAATATATGTTTCAAAGCCACCGTGGGCGACGCAGATACCAGCAGAATCCGGGTGCAAACGCGTTCACGGCCTTCGCAGCTAGCAGGTGACTGTGAGCACAGCTCTGAGGCCAAAGACGTAACTTCTTGGGCCACCAGCATCTCCTTCGTTTTTGTGCCGCTACAGGGGCTCGGGAAAGTCGACCCTTTGATTGGGGGAGACGTGAAACCCCAATGAACGCATACCAAAACTTACGAAGAAGAGGCAACCATTTCTCTGAACCTATATCACATCGTATTGCCAGCATGGCTTATGACACGCATGCATGGAATTGTGGACAACTCCGCCCGAGTGAAACGCAGTTTCGGTCGACTTCCTAAAAACTTAGTGATTTGCCTTACCGCAAGAAAAAAGGTCAACTTTCCATGTTGCGTGTAGCATATGGAAGCCAGAACTGCCATTTTAACCATGGGGCCATTCCCAGCACTCCCATGTCGGAAGTGACATCACTCGTTGAGCTCAAACATGTTCAAGACGTTGCCTCAGGCATGACTGGAAGTGTTGCGCATACTGTGACGCCACGCAACACATGAGAGTGTGGACATGGGGAACGTTGGGTGGGGGACAAGGAAAGAAACGAACGCCCTGCGGCAAAAGGCCTTGTAAGGTGTGGGCACATGTTAGACGCAGGGATGGGAGATGAATATAGCAAACGACGTTGGCGTGTGGCTTGGTCCCGTAGAACAAGGGGACTGCGCCTGGCATTGCCCGACATGGAACAACAAGCAACGTTAAGGTGCCGAGAATTGCGAAGGCCGCGAACACTTGTCTCTCTGCTGCTGATGCCGAGGTGCAAGGTCGCTGTATCTCACGTGCACAGTGAGTATCCCCGCGAGCACGGCTCCCAATAAGGATGTGGGCACTGCGCCTTCTTGGTTCAGGGGGTAGGGTTTATAGGGTTTCGGGGGCATCGGCCAGACTCCTGGTATAGGGTTGAAGGGGTTTACACCCTACACCCGATAAATATAGGTTTCATTTTTGTTTTGGTACACGGGATCAGGCGGTTTAAGCAGCACGGACCATGAATCTAGCAAGTGCAAGAAGTTGGGAAGCCCGTTTGCTTGTTTGTGTGTGAGTGCCAACAGGGGATCTGGAACCATTAGACAGTTCTCAGGAAATGTCCCAGCCTTCTCGGTAGCCCTCTTCCAAACAGTCTGGAACCGTTCTGAACCGTCGGAACTATTCTAAAGTGCCCAACTAGGACTCAAAGCTCGAAGGACCGACTGGGTCTTGAGATTAATGTCATGGTTCGGGCAATCAGCAATCGCAAGGACAGGCACCCTCTGTTCAACAGACCACCAGCTACTCTAAGCAAGAAGCGCATACTAGGGTCCGCGCAAAGCACTTCGGTGAACGCACAGCGTTGTTTTTACTGGCGTGCGCCTCCCTATGTGGAGGCCACCAGGCGTTCAATGACCAGTGGTCATTTCCCTGTATCCCCAAATGACCGAGGACACGTGCACTCGGCGGGCGTCCGGCATGTGAATGCAGAGCCCTGAGACCAATGTACCGGGACAGTGTGGGAGGTATGGAAAGCAGCGAGACCAGATGCTTACGGTTGGCCCTGTAGGAAGGAGGGCATTGTGTCGGCAAAAGGCTGCTGCACACCAGGCCGGGCGCCTTTGTCATGTGTGCTGACCACGCTGCACCAGTTCTTACACAGCACGTGTGGCGGACACCGCTGATCCGATAAGACCACACATGCTCTCAGATAGGCTGCGGGAGCGATCGTGACAGGCAGCCGGTCCTCCAAGAACTGAAAGTGGATTGGCTCCAACCTCCTGATCTTGCATGGATCCTGCTCACAGGATGCTGGTGACATCTGCATGCAGCCAGCATGTATCATTGCATTCATTGCGCAGGGTGGAACGTTGCACTGCTTCTCCCGCAACCTCAGCCCAGCGCAGCTGTACCCATCTGCCTGGACTGGCGGACACTGACAAGAAAGGTGAATTCTGGAGGCACCAACTCACTGGCTGGCTTAATCGCTCACACTCGGACAAGCCAGGCGAGGTACACACTGTCCCATGGTCGTTAGGTGGGCCTACTCAGCTCATGTGGCCAAGATCGGCATAGGTGACACCGGTAACATTGTAGCCACTGGCTGGTTTAGGGGGTTTTAGGGTCTAAGTCCAGAATCGCGGAACAACTAACCTGTGCATGATTGTGCCTCGTCGGGCCTGCATCGTCTTGATGAAACTCAACGAATGTTTCGGATGTCAAGGCAACCCCAAACCCAACGGAACCAAAGAAGCTCATTGTACAGCATGAAGTTCCCGGCAGACTTGTGGGTGGCTGCAGCACAACCTATTACCCTAAGGTGACCCGCACGAGCAAAAGGCGACCCACCCCAGTGAGACGCCCCTGAAAGCAGAAGGCAACCCATGCATGCAAAAGGCGACCCACGGAAAGCTAATCCCCAGGGAGACGCCCTTGCCAGGCTACTTTTGCAACATAGCAAAAAAACAAAGCAAAATGCACGCGAGACCTAGCGCAGAGTACCGATTCCATAGGATTTCGGACGACGATGCACCCTGAAACCCCGATGTGACTTGCCAGACTACTTGCGCAACATAGCAAAACACAAATGGATGTGTCCGTTCCCGACCAAACAGTGCGACGCAAACGGCTTATGATATTAAAAGGTCGATAGAACCGGAACCCCGCAAACCTTGCGTGGAATTTAGGGAGTGTGGGGTTCCGTGTCAGAACTTTAGAGTTTACTGCGGTAGATTGATACGGTCTATGGTAGGTTACGGGATGGGTCCGGGTTTTGCAGCTGCAGTGAGACACCCGCCACACATACTGGAGAACTGCCTTGTGACACCTCCGCGAGGTCCCAAAGTAACCAGGCTAAGGAATGTACCAGAACAGAAGAAAAATGCAGGGGGACGCCCCGGCGAGACGCCCACGTGTCGTAAAGACAACTGCGCCATACTAGAAAACTGCAGTGTGACGCCCCTGATGAGACGCCTTTTGCCTGCACGAGGCGCCTTACGTCAACCACCCAGAAGCTCTGTCTTGCGCAGATTGAAGAGCTGCGCAAACTGCCCCTCAGGGTCTGTGCCAAGAGCCAGATTGATTGCAACAGCTGATAGCTTCTGCGTTGCAATGGCTTTGGCTGGTGCGCCAAGGGTCAGAGCCGCATGAACACTGCTACAATCCATAAGGCGTCCTTTTGGAGCGAAAGCTTGCTTTCAATGTCAAGGCAGGCGCGTGCTTGACAGACTCCACAATAAAAGGGGCAAGAGACAATGGTCAGGGATGGATGTTCCTCATCGTACAACATGTCCCGGCGCTACCTCGGACCAAAACGGACGCGCAACACCTACGCGCCAGGATGATCTTTGCTAACTCACATCCCTGTTGAGAACGTTAGATGCGGGGACGCCCACAGCGCACGCCGGTCGAAGCGCGAACTGGCACTTCGGCCTCAGCAGCGGGGAGACAAGAAGTCTCAGCAGGCGAAGCATCCGAAGCAGCAGATGAACACACAAACTACGCCTTTGCCCCCAGGCCATCGGATTGGTGGAGCGGAGGTAACTGCGACAACGGCGCAGGCGGAATCCGCAGGGGACCTCTGCGAGAATCATGCAGCTACCGGCCAGCTGGCTAGCCTGGATGGGGGGAGCCAGACGATTTACAAATCAAAGCCTAGGGCCTCAGGGGCTTAGGTCATGGGGTCGTAGACTGATAACAGCCAGACACATTGTCCGCCTGCAGCTGCAGTGTGTCATGCCACGATTTGCAGTCAAAGTTTCGATTTCAGGGGCGTGGGGCTATGCCTGATTTGGGGCAGCAAGATAGACCTAACACTTACTTATGAAAGAGGCACTCAAAAACAAGACAGGCCGGCGTATGAGGGCGGTGACCAATCGCACACTTGGCTTGGCCCTGAAGCTGAGAAGCAACATCCGGAGCCTACGTGCGAGGACGGAGCCCGACAGAAGACGGGTGCCGAAAACGGCAGCCTTTGGTCGCCCTCTCTGCAGCATGCCGGGCACAACATGTTGCGTGGAAACCGACACTTTGCACTGCGCGGAAACGACCTTGAAGCCAGCCAGCAAAGAGATGTTTGGAGCATTCTCAGGCTGACCACAAGTCGGGCAATCACACTCTGCATCATAGTTTGGCCACGGGTTGATGATGTTGGTGCAGTGAAAGAAACTGGTCCTGAACACATGTCCCCCTGCACCTTGCACTTTGCATGCTCCCGATGCCGTCGTTTTAGCTCAGCGACAACAGAAGTTACGACGCGCAGTCCTCCTGTTTGTGGGGATACAACAGGAGAGCCTTCAGGATCTAGACTCAAGTCCTTCACCGACACTTGCATTGCGCGGAAACGACCTTGAAGCTCGCCAGCAAAGAGATGCTTGGAGCATTCTCAGGCTGACCACAAGTCGGGCATTCACACTCTGCATCATAGTTGTGCCACGGGCTGATGATGTTGGTGCAGTGAAAGAAACTGGTCCTGAACACATGTCCCCCTACACATTGCACTTTGCATGCTCCCGATGCCGTGGTTTCAGCTCAGCGACATCAGAAGTTACGACTCGCAGTCCTGCTGTTTGTGGCGATGCAACAGGAGATTCTTCAGGATCTAGACTCTAGCCCTTCACCGACACTTTTGCACTCCACGGCAACGACCTTGAAGCTAGCCAGCAAAGAGATGTTTGGAGCATTCTCAGGCTGACCACAAGTCGGGCATTCACACTCTGCATCATGGTTGTGCCACGGGCTGATGATGTTGGTGCAGTGAAAGAAACTGGTCCTGAACACATGTCCCCCTACACATTGCACTTTGCATGCTCCCGATGCCGTGGTTTCAGCTCAGCGACATCAGAAGTTACGACTCGCAGTCCTGCTGTTTGTGGCGATGCAACAGGAGATTCTTCAGGATCTAGACTCTAGCCCTTCACCGACACTTTTGCACTCCACGGCAACGACCTTGAAGCTAGCCAGCAAAGAGATGTTTGGAGCATTCTCAGGCTGACCACAAGTCGGGCAATCACACTCTGCATCATAGTTTGGCCACGGGTTGGTGACGTGGTGCAGCGAGAAAAAAACTTCTGAACTGATGTCCTCCTGCACCTTGCACTTTGCATGCTCCCGATGCCGTCGTTTCAGCTCAGCGACAACAGAAGTTACAACGCGCAGTCCTCCTGTTTGTGGGGATACAACAGGAGAGCCTTCAGGATCTAGACTCAAGTCCTTCACCGACACTTGCACTGCGCGGAAACGACCTTGAAGCTCGCCAGCAAAGAGATGCTTGGAGCATTCTCAGGCTGACCACAAGTCGGGCATTCACACTCTGCATCATGGTTGTGCCACGGGCTGATGATGTTGGTGCAGTGAAAGAAACTGGTCCTGAACACATGTCCCCCTACACATTGCACTTTGCATGCTCCCGATGCCGTGGTTTCAGCTCAGCGACATCAGAAGTTACGACTCGCAGTCCTGCTGTTTGTGGCGATGCAACAGGAGATTCTTCAGGATCTAGACTCTAGCCCTTCACCGACACTTTTGCACTCCACGGCAACGACCTTGAAGTTAGCCAGCAAAGAGATGCTTGGAGCATTCTCAGGCTGACCACAAGTCGGGCAATCACACTCTGCATCATAGTTGTCCCACGGGTTGGTGACGTGGTGCAGCGAGAAAAAAACTTCTGAACTGATGTCCTCCTGCACCTTGCACTTTGCATGCTCCCGATGCCGTCGTTTAGCTCAGCGACAGAAGTTGCGACGCGCAGTCCTCCTGTTTGTGGGGATACAACAGGAGATCCTTCAAGATCTAGACTCTAGTCCTTCACTGACACTTTTGCACTCCACGGCGACGACCTTGAAGCTAGCCAGCAAAGAGATGCTTGGAGCATTCTCAGGCTGACCACAAGTCGGGCAATCACACTCTGCATCGTGGTCTTGCCACGGGTCGACGAGTCGATGAGCTGGTGCATGCTCACGTCTCGGCCGACGTCAAGCGCTTGCAGACCTCGCGGTTGCTCTGCATTTGAAAGAAGCGGGCTTGTGGACATGTGTGCCTGGCACCTTGCACAGTGCATGCTCTTGCGATGCTCTCGTTCCAGTGACGCCTCGGCAACATGTTCGTCAGAACGAACCCCATGCACGTGCCTTGCCATACCGTGAATGGAGTGGAAGTCAGAAGGGTGGCCTGGATGACCCCATAGGGGCCGAACAGAAGGGACCTCCCCAAAGGCGTACCCCCAGCCGAGCTTTGGCGAACCTTGTAAGCCCAAAACCTCCAAAACGAACCTCGGCGAAGTCAGGCGACTTCAACGAAGCTAAGAGAAGGGTTTACGAAGCTGCGCTTGCCTAGCCTGATGTTCTTCACTTCCCACCTCTCAACTTTGCCCCCCCCAGCGGGGTCGAGAAACCCTGAACCCGAACAAGCCTCGACGAGGGGGGGAAGCTTCGACGAAGGCGCGAGGGTTCGACGAAGGCCGGCGGGCTTAAACGAACATTGTCCAAGGTTCGCACGGCGATTGCCCTCTGCACGGGTCCCTTGGCGTTGCCCCTAACAAGTTTGGAGCATATGCTAGAAAGGCACAGAGCTGTGCGACCTGAGGATGTACCCGGCCATCAGGAAGAGGGGGTTCTCTGGGCTCAGGTATCGCTCTTCCAGCCTACACTGCACAGGTACCTGTTGAACCACACTGCAGTGCTGCTTGGGTATGGCGAGTCATTGACGGAATCCTGCACACACTAGGCAGTTGCGAAGGCGTTTCGGTGGTGCGATAAGGTAGTTCTTCACATGCTCACCATCGTCAGAGCCAGCGGGAAACCCGCATTCATCTGTCAAGCTTGGGGGGGCGAGGAAGTCGGAGATTGAGCCCAAACCACGCAAGAGAGCAGCCTTTGGGAAAAACAGGCATCACAAAGCTCTCTAAAAGTTCTTTCGGATTCACCAAAAGACACAGACCATGTGCGCCCCGGGGCGTGGGGGACAATGCACGGTTGCACACAGGGCAGCCATTTGCTGGTCGATGAGTGCAGCTCACCGGAGCTGAAGCGACGGTGGTCACAGACATTGGCAGTCGCCGAAACAGGATACCTCAAATGAAGACCTGCTTCGCCACTCACGCACGAGACGCCGCATCCCTGAAACAAGAGCCCAGCGCACACCTGCAGCCACGCCGTCTGCCGCAGCACCGTGAGGGTGGCATATCCTCTGTGTGGCCTTCACAACAACAACCGTGCTACGACTTGCCTCGAGCATTTCAGAGCTGGTTGTCTGAATAGGGACACGCAACGGACACCCGAAACAGCCCTGAGGGCGTTCTGCGATGTGAATGGGCCCAGTTGACATCTGCTTCTCAAAAAAAGGACAAGCGCCGTGCAGCAGGGCCCTTCGCATGCGGTCACGCCACCACAAAACGGGACCCTGCGGCCGTCATTCACTTCAGCCCTGAGTGAAGATGAAGCAATTGTAGGCGACCAGGGCACATCCCAAGTCATGCACTTTAGAAGCATTTAGGATCAAGAATGGTGGGGTCTCAAGCTCGGCAAAGCCAGAAACACCCAAACTAAGCAACCAGGTTAGGGGTTTGGGCTTATCAGGGATGTGCTCAATGATCTTCCTTTCTGGGCAAGTGCCCTCAAAGCCCAGCCCCTTAATGCGCTCTGTGCTTGGGGCAGAGCCTCCGGCGGAGGCCCAGAGTCTACTAGCCTATACTATGTAGGGGCTGCAGAAAGATCCGTTCCATGTGCAACTCAGGACCTGTGCTGCACCCCTATCTGTTTCGACCCCATGCCAGTTCTGACACCTGTTCCGATTAAACTGTGGCTAGCGTTTACAGACAACGTCGAAGTGGGGGACAGGACGTTAAGAGCATGCCTTGCGCCTGCCCTTTGCCTGCGCACACCAACTGTGGCAAAGGCCCCGACTTGCAGAGAAGCGAATGTCGCCTTCGCTTCTCCGTGCTCTCATGATTTTCATGGCTAGACTGATGCAACTGATGCAACTAGGGGCGACCCTTTGCCTGCAAAACACGAGCGCCAAGTGAGTCTAAGTGCCAGTGAACAAGGAAAGTGCTACGAAACCTAGCCTCACGGGTACGCGTCGACCTTCTTGAAAGCCCTGCAACAGCCGGAAATGTAAGGAGACCAGATGCCATGAGCACTGGGCAAGGGCGTGGAAGGCAATGCCTGCAGCCGGCACGTCTGCAAGCGCCGATGCTTCTCCCAAACGCACAAGACTTTGGAGTGAACTTGCTGCCGCAGCTCAATGCAACGGGCCAGTCTGACAATTGGTGTGATGTCGAAGTTGCCAAGCAGCCAATGTCCAGTCGCTGCAAGCTGCCGGCGCAGCTAGTTCTTGTGCAATGTTGCGGTCAACTCTTGCGGTGTCGACTCTAAACAAGACTGGCCGATGCCACGTCGAACCGACACTCATGTAGTTTGGCATCCAAACACCAGCCTCGGCCGCCTCCACCTATGCGAAGGCACCTGGTGAGGATGCTTTGCACAAACCCGAGCGATGAGCCGAGCATCATGCCAAATCGGCCGAATACCTGCCACCAGGCGAGAACGAGCTCATCTACAGTTCAAGTTTAAGGTTCGGGTCTGGGGCGCAGGTGCTGCACAGGACCATGTCAGATGCGCCCAAAGGAATGTCTACACCATGGGTATCATTGTGCACGACCGGATCGATACATCCCTAACAAAAGAATGCACCCTCAAAACCCTGAACCCTTGAACTTCCCTGGCATTCCCCAAGGGTTTAGGGTTTAGGGTTTAGGGTTTACTGTAGGGTGTAGGGTTTAGGGATGAGTTTCTGTCACTTTACCAAAGTTCCCTACCACAAGAAACCAGTTTGTGGGGGGTGCTCCCCACCAAGAAGCTACTGTTTGCTTAAGAACACCCCCAACAAAATACGCATTCTTCCTGCCTAAGAGGGGGAAAGGGGGGAGGGGGAGCGGGGGGGGGAGGGGGGAGGGATGGGGGGGAGGGTTGGGGGGGGGGGGGGGGGGGGGGGTGGAGGGGGGAGGTTTTCTTAACTTCAGCAAGTAGTAGCCGTGGTCTCGACCTGAAACTGAAGCCATGACCGGAATATTCGGAAACCGAATCTGCTTCAAGCCAGGACTGAGGCCCTAAACCCGAAACCCTAAACCCGAAACCCTTCTTGCACAAGGGCTCTGTTGCGTGCCTCGAGCTGCCGCGGACTCGAAACCCGGACCATGAACAGGGTTTCTTTTTCTTGTATCCCCTAAAGGGTTTAGGGTTTAGGGTTTAGGGTACACCCTCATAGGGAGTTGGGTTTATATTTCTTGTATCCCAAAAGGGTTTAGGGTTTAGGGTTTAGGGTTTAGGGTTTAGGGTTCACCCTCATAGGGAGTAGGGTTTATATTTCTTGTATCCCCAAAAGGACACCAAATATGTACACTCACCAATTTTAAAAAAAGTAACCTTATATACACTCACCAAAAACAGCAATATGAAGCCTGCTTCATATAAACCCCTAAACGCCCTAAACCCTAAGCCCCAAACCCTAAACCCCTAAACGCGGGGGCACCGTGCCTGATTAGGGACACCACCTCAAGGAGCCAGCGCACCTCGCTGTTCGAATGCAGCGCCACCGCAAGCATGGCTCGCTCCAATGGCTCCTAAAGCCCTAGGGTTTAGGGTTTATGGTTTAGAGTTTAGAGTTTAGGGTTTAGATTTTAGGGTTTAGGGTTTAGGGTTTACTGTAGGGTTTAGGTAAAGTTGGTATTAATAAACGGGCCCCTACTTGTAGGGTAACCCTAAACCCTAAACCCTAAACCCTGGTTGCACCCTTTTTTGAACGAGGTCTCTCTCATGCGCCTCCTTGTTGCACCCTGTTGAAATCCTACACCCGAACACCCCACATGTAGGGGTTAGGGTTTAGGGCTTGGGTTGTTAGTAAGTGTATTTGGCATGTCCGCAAAAACAAACATGTAACTGACAGCTTCAAAGGCCAGGCGCAACGTCAGGGACTTCACTCAACTGCATTCACTCAACTGCTCTTGAACCGGGAGGGGGGGGGGGGGGTGGGGGGAGGTAGAACAAGGAGGTCTTGACCCCCTCTTTAAGCACGGACTGAGGAGGCTGCCGGCAACACCTGCTCTCTCTTGACCCCCTTAAACCCTAAACTCCCTAAACCCTAACACCCTAAACCCTAAGTCGTGTCAGGACTGCGCACCTAAACCTGCAAAGCTGCTCCGTGTCCCCATCATCGATCCTTCGGTCCTGCCACACAAGAGCCCAACCGTAGATCTCGAGTAAACCACAACTACCATTTGCTTAAGAACCCCCGGGGTTTAGGGGTTAGGGTTCAGGGTTTAGGGCTACTATTTGCTTAAGAACCCCCAAGAAAGATACTTCGGGGGGTTCTTAGGCAAATGCAACAGGCTTGCCGCTTCGCCCGGAGTTGGTGCCACTCGGTATAAGCAGCTTCACGCCATCCAAGCGCACGCTTTAAACACTAAACCCTAAACCCTAAACCCTAAACCCTAAACCCTAAACCCTAAACCCTAAACAGTCCCAAAACCCTTAAACCCCAACTCCCGAAGCCCCTGAGATTCTGGAGAGCTGGAATCGGCTCGAAGCCCTAAACGCCCAAAAGCCCCCAGACCGAATGAGGTTCATGCTATCCTCGGGTCATGAAGCCAAAAACTGGAATGAGGACCCAATGCAAAAAAAAGGGAGTAAGACTTGGGCCTTGTGGACCCCTTTTTTCAGCACGAAAAACCCCGTGTCAGGGCGCTTGGGCCCATTGGCGTAAGCATTCGGCCCCCTCTGCTTGGCTTCCCGGTGGCGAAAGGCATCCTGCCCTTCCTTCTTGGGGCCCCACAAGCCCACCATCAGCGTACGCCAACAGCACTGACAGCCACCCCCTCTACTTGGCCTCCCCGGGGCCCCAATAGCCATCAGCCAAGTCATCAGCCTGCATCTCCCACACCCGACTTTAGGGTTTAGGGTTTAGGGTTTAGGGTTTAGGGTTTAGGGTTTAGGGTCTCAGACCCGGACTCCTCCTACCGAGAAGGGGGGTCTGGCTCTTCAGGTCAACGCTCCGCATGTGCGCACATGGGGGGGTCTGGCTTCTGCGTCTTGGGAGATGATGAAGGAGACCGCAGGGAGGCAAGAGGGGATTCTGAAGAGTGACAGGGATCATTTCACTAAGACGTACATTACAAAATCAATTCTTTGAAGAAACTCAGTCCAAGCGCTTCAAGAGTCTACCCACTCATCACACCTCTTTAAGGCAGACCCTGCGAGGTTGACGACGCCAGACTATACCTTGATATACGTACCTCTCATTCTAGTGAGGTTTCCCGCATAATTTAACAATTCTGAAATACGTGAAGGAAGTTCACAGATCACAGATCTTTCGATCCCAACTGTCAACCCGAAGCCTAAAGCCTACAAGTTCTGGACACGCCAAAAGCGAACCTTTTTCGCGCGCCGCTCACATCTGGAAACAAGCGAATGCATCGAGATGCTTCCTGTTTCCTCATCTGGCTAGCCAAGAGTGGGATCCGGTTGACTTCATCATGAGAAACGAGCTTCGCACGACGGCTGTGTGAGCGGGATTTGCTGAGGCTCTCAAGTGCGGGGCCTCTGAAGAACTAGCATCGAGGAGCGCAGAACTCTTCATCCGGCTTGATGTACGAGCTCTTTGTCACGCCCGGGGCGACTGCTGAGGATGTCAGGGCCGTGTCATGGCCTACAGCTGTGCAGGGAATGAGCACGAGGACTGTGTCATGCTTCATAGGGCCTGTGTTTGTCTAGTCTAGATCGCGACTCGAGATTTGCATGCCGCGCCATGCTTGGTTAGCGGCACTTATGCTTTGGCACTGCACATGATGTCAACCTGAGCATGTCTCAGCTGACATCAACGGCTCTTAACGGCACTCAGATACTGCCGCCTTGCTACAGTTCGAGACAAGAAGTCCGACAGCCGTCTCACCGCGGTCTGGGTTTCAAGTTCGTGTCAACTCGGACGCACCTACACAAAGTGTTGTAAAGGAGCTGTGCCGGGAATTGGATCGTCGAGAATTCGGGATCGGAGGCGTGCGTGTTGCACAAAGACCAGCGAGTCAGGATGCGAGTTTCAAAACGGGTGGGGGAGGGCCCCCAAAGTGAGCCTCGATTCTACATGCCGATCAAATGAAAGCGGAGCATCCCAAGCATGTCCTGTGCTCGAGAGAAGAAATCCGACAGCAGTGTCAGCATTGTCTGGCTTTCAAGTTCGTGTCAACCCGGACGCACCTACACGAAGCCTTGTAAGGGAGCTGTGCCGAGAACCGGATCGTCAAGAATTCGGGATCGCAGGGCGGGCATGCTGCAAAGACCAGCGAGTCAGGATGCGAGTTTCAAAAGGGGGTGGGGGCCCCAAAATGAGCCTCGATTCTACATGCCGATCGCATGAAAGTGGAGCATCCCAAGCAGTTCCAGGACGGCTGCGTGAAGCTCAAGTGGCAAGCGCGCAGCATTGGTGTTCATGCCGACATGCACCAATGCAGGCGATTCATCTGCTTTTGTCGTGCAGGCTTGGTGTCAAGGGCTGTGGGAAATATCGGGACGTGCTCGATGGCATCCAGTCGACGCTGCAATCTAGAGTTTAAAGCGTGGGCTTTAGGGAGCAGTAATTATCCCTGAAAACCGACCCATCGGTTTGTGCTAAGCGGTGCCTTGCAAAGCCTCAGCCATCTCTGCGTCAACGTGAAGTGTCATTCCTTCCCACCCTTGCGATGCCTTGCGGACGCCTCCTTGAACCTTTCGGTCGAAGCCTACAAGCGGGTCGCAGGGTTTTGCGACTTTTGCTTCGCACATTTTTGCAGCAAGGCCACTCCACCGGCTGCCTTGGTACGTGGAGGCCGGATAAGGCCTGCGCAAGACAGCCGCGTAGACGCGCACAAGGAAAGCACAGACATGAGCTGCATGGGGGTGTACGAAAGTAGGTGGTGCCTTCTTGGGGCCCTTCTTGCAAACTAGTTCCACATGAGCAAGGAGGTCTAAGAGGGCGTCGAAAGGCAACATGCTGAGCCAAACCTGCCACACTCACGCAGCCTTGCAACATTGCACGCGCTCCGGGTGAGTGAAGTCGAGTGGATCGATGGCCAGCACGGCTTTAGCTTTAAGTCGGCACGTCGCATGGCTCGCCCGTGCTAAGGCAACGGAGAGGCGCGCCTATACCCTGAGACGCTCGCGAGGATGGGCCTGATTTGGCCAAGCTACGTCTTTTTTGCCACCCGCACTGCCCACGCCTCACACGTGAGTCCGCAGTGACAAGGTTAGGGGTTTGAAACTCTCGGACTGTCCTTGTTTTGACGCCCTGCCTCGCTGACCTCTCAAACACACTGCAGGGAACCAGCAGACAGCCTAGGGATGACCGTGAAAACCCTCTGAAAAACACTCTTGAATATGATCCTCTTCAGCCCAATAAGGGAAAACATAAGATGTCCCAAGGGCCTGCCTAAAAGCCTACTCTAGGGTTCAGGGCCAGTTTAGGATTGAGTGTTCAGTGCGTAGTGGCAAACCTCAGGGCTTGCAGCTTACGGATTCTGGTCCTCCAGATCCAGGCTTTAGGATTGGGGGCCTTTAGGCTGTAGGTCTCAGGTCTTAGGGTTTCCGAGGGCACGTGCACTTGATCAGCGGGTGGCGGCAGGGGCGGACGCGAACATTTTGAGTGCTGGGGCGAAGGAAGATTGGACAATTGGACATGCCTGTGACGTGCCTTGGTTCCCTACGAAAGCCCTTGTCTCTGCTGCAACCTATCGAAGCAGCAGCTGATGCCAGGGAACCCAGGTTGAGAGCAAACTTTCGCCTGCGGCCTGCTGTCTTCTGGCCACGGAAGACATAAAGAAGGGCATGCAGACGCAAGTGCGGCCTGCCGACTCCGACTCTTACGGCTTCACCGGCTCATTTTATGTCACAAAGACGCGAAGCGCTTTTGAACACAGCACTTGTACCGTGTCCTATCAAGACTTCAAAGGCCCTCTGCTCCAGACCATGGCCAAGGCTCAGACGGCGGAGATGCCGGAGACTCTTAGCTCGAAGAAGGCCCCGCCGCGGCAGAAAGGATGGTGCTGACACCTTGCGACAGGGACGTAGGCTCTGAACACAAGGGCACGTGCGCATGCGAGGGAGTGGCATTCTCAAGGCGGCAGGGTTGAGACCACTTTCCATGCTGAGCGGCTGTCTCCGGTCACCCGTGCACGTGGGGTACGGTCTGCAGTAGAACGCCCCAACATTCTCATGCTTGTGGCTCCGACTCTTACTGGGGTGTACATGTCTGGCGCCGAGCTATCGCTGCACATGCAGCACGCAGAGTGGGCGTGCCTGGAAGGCTTTCAACGGTTCGGCTCTGGGTGGCCAGAGCCAGCCAGCGTCCAACATGGAAAGCTCAAGCAAAATTAAACGGCCGAGGGATGCCGAGGGACTGGCCGTAACTTCCAGGTCTCCCGCCAAGAAAGACTCCAGGCCACTTGACCATTGGACGCTGGGTGAAGCCAGGTCGAGATCGAGAGAAGCTGAAAGGCAAACATGCAATGACATGCTAGGCGCAGGGTACCCTTTTTGGTTTAAGGGGGTTCATGAGGGAACCTGAGCCCTGAAACAAGAGAATAAAGGCCTACTCTCTTACAAAAAGGGAATAACGACCCACTCTGGGTCCTAGGATGGAGAGACATGTGAGAGGAACGGACTCAAGTCGGAGATTCCCTACGGCGCAGTAGAGGCTCCTCAAGCCAATTCCCTACTGAAAAGTCAGGGATTCAGGTGTCGGTTTTCAGGCTTTAGACATGTTGTGGCTCATGGCTCCTCGGTTAGAGTCAAACACCCTCACAGTCACCCGAACAAAGTCCCACGATGGCCTTGCCACCCGTGGCCACATAACCCAAAACACTCTCTGGACCCTGAACCCATGTGCTTCAGTGCCACCCTTTCCGCGCTGAGTAGACAGTTTGACTGCCACTTGCTGCATGTCTGCTGCTTGGGACGTCAAAGCTGCTTCTTGCCATACAAAGTGCAGGTTAGGGTGATTGGGGCTTAGGGTTTAGGGCTAAGGGCCAGGCCCGCTAGGGTTTGGGGTTTGGGGTTTCGGAAGTTCGCCGTTGCATCCTCAACGCTTTCCAAGCTGCGAGTTTAGGCTACGCAGCAAGCTCTTTGCCATAAAGCTCACACAGCATGTTCACCGCCCGAGCCCTCAACCCCCCTAAAGCCTAAAGGAGCCAAAGGGTGCAAGGGCCATCCCGGAGTCAACGTGCAGATCTCTGTGGAATTCAGAGAAGTGGGACCCAGACTCAGAACGAGCTTTCTGTCCAACTTCTACCAAGGGTTTAGGGTTTAGGGTTTATATAGGGTTTTGGACATCAAGTGCATCGCTCGCAAGTCCGAGCCTCACACCTACCCCTGGTTGGCTTCGTTGCTCCGTGTGGCTCACCAATCTGGTCTGGGACGAACGCGCAATGTTGGGGCGAGCGCGGCCCTCCCTGCGGGCCCACAAGGCATTGCATTCACGACCCTTTGGAGGGAAACGAGGGAAACGTGCTCTGCATGGGACGTCAATGGTGCAAGAGGCACCCACGCCAGCATTGCGAGCAGGCCATCTGCGAGTCGACGGAATGCGAATGCGTTTTGTGAAAAACCTCGGGAGCCGGAGCCAGCGATCTCTGCAATTTCAGCTTCTTTTGGCTGGCTCCATTGCTCGATGTGGGCGCTCACCAGTTTGGAACGGGGACGTGCCCTTGGGGCAAATGCGCCCTCCCTGCAGGGCCAGAATGATTGTAGAAAGGATAGCATCCAGGCAGCTAGGGGCGGCATGCTCGGGTGCGGCATGTTCGGGGATGTGCACGGTGCACAAGCCACCCACGTCAGCATGACAGAAGGCCATCTGCGATTCGACAGGAGGCAGATGCAGGGATTTGAAAGAGGCGGGAGCTAGAGCCAGTGAGCTCTTCAATTTCTGTCTTTTTTGACTGGCTTCGTTGCTCCATGTCGCTCACCAATCTGGTCTAGGACGAACGCACAACATTGGGGCGAGTGCGGCCTTCAATGCAGACCCGAACGGCACTGCACAATGCTCAGGGACGTGAACGGTGCAAGAGGCACTCACGCCAGCATGCAAGTAGGCCATCTGCGAGTCGACGGAATGCGGAGGCGTTTTGTGAAAAACCGCCGGAGCCGGCGCCAGTGATCTCTGCAATTTATGTTTCTTTTGGCTGGCTCCATTGCTCCATGTAGACGCTCACCAGTTTTATCTGCAACCGGCGCATGACGGGATGCACATGCGTGGTGTTGAAAGAGGCGGGAGCCAGAGCCAGCGATCTCTGCAATTTCTGTTTCTTTTGGTTGGCTCCCTTGCTCGACGTGGGCGATCGCCAGTTTCATGTGGAACGGGGGCGTGGCCTTGGGGCAAGTGCACCCTCCCTGCAGGCCCAGAATGATTGCAGAAAGGACTTTGGCGGGTCTCCGAAGCATCCTGGCAACTCGGGGCAGCTGTCTGCCAGTCGTTCTTAGTTCGAAATTAAGCAAGCGGGCGCTTGACATCTCCCCTAGACCTACCAGCTTGTTCCCCCAGATGCTTGTTGATTTTTCCCGAAATCCTGGAACCTCTCATGTCCAATTCAGGTGGCACATAGCTGCTAGATGCTAGCCCAAGCAGGACAGCATGAGTGCCAGGGCGGCCGCTTCTTTCGGATCACACACTCCTTGAAGATACGTGAGCGACTGCCAAAAACCGGCTGGCGGTGCTAATGGACGCAACATGAGGGGTGTCGCTTTTCAAGCGCTCCCATCGCTTGACAGGGTTCCAGCATCATCTATTCGCGCTTGATGTCTGAAGGTGTTGCTTTGAGAAAAGTCAAGGTTATAGCCCACCACAACGCTTCATTCACTGAGGGTGTCGCGTTTCAGGTGTTCCCATCGCCTAGTCATCGCCTTATAGAGTTTTGGGCATTCGTGACCACCCCATGCTTACTTGAATGGCTGAGGGTTTCGGCGCTTGCTCGTGTCAAGCCGAAGCCACGGGCTCCCTGTAGAAGTGAGAACCCCGACTGACCACTCCAGTAGGCGTTCCAAACATCACAGCTCCTCTGTGCATCTGCGTGGGTGCACGGGTAACAGCTCAGATCTTACGAAACTCCAGACACCACGCCTGCTCCATACAAGTCCTGCAACAATTTCAATCCTCACCTCGCCTCTTTAGCATATTAAAGGCTGAGTGAGGCGCTAAAATGAAACTACAAGGGGGCGACGTGCTCATCGGCGCCGACGGGCGGTGCAGAATGTGCACAAACTCGTGTCCAGAGGTGCGATTGGCTCGCAAGCTCTCACGACATGTTGCTGTCTACCATACTCCACACTGCTCCGAGCTGAGCCTGTTCGCTCGAGATTATGCATGGGAGGCGTGTGACATAGAGACATACAGCCTCAAAGGACGCCTGGTTGTCAGGGCCTCAGCTGTCTGCAGCCTTGCCGTTGAAACAACCACAAACCCTGAACCCTAAACCCTAAACCCCCATGTTACTCCCATACACATCCTGTCAATCCTCGCCTCGCTTGTTAAGCTCGGTCCACGATGAGCCGCAAGACCGCCGTCGTTCTCGAATGGCCTGGCAGGGCTGAGCTTGACTAGTGTGACTAGTGTGAGAAGGTGCGAACAAGTGATTGTGCAACTCTACACATGATCAACTCTCATCATGGGGGTCCCTTTGGGGTACCCTAAATATTTGGAGAAGTGACCCTTTTCTTCCCAGGACCGAGAGCCCGAGAGGAGAGTTCGCATCTGCCCGAGAGGCCGATATGGCCGATACTAGAAACAGGTTGCGGCTTGGATTCTGAAGAGGTCCTTGCTGCTGTGGCGGGGTGGTGGGGATGGGTGGTGTGTGATGGTGTCTGAGGGGAAAGCTTTGTTTTGAGGCTTCCAGCCTTGCTTCTGCGGTGTATGAGATGGGCCCCTCCCCTCGCCCCCAAGCGGTTCCAAGCATCTGGGCTACTGCCGGCCTGTGGGCGCAGCCCCCTTAACATAAACAAACAAACCCCTTTTGAACGAGGTCTCTTACAAATAAACCCTAAACCCTAAAACCCAAACCTTCTCAATCACATGTATATTTAAACCCTATAAGACTTTTGGTCCCTCAGGGACCAATGCTCTCAGCCATTCAATCATTGTGGTTTCTCAGGGACCAATGCTGTCAGCCAATTGGGGTCCCTCCAGGGCTGTGCGGTGGACTTTTTGGTTTGCTTCCCCCCCCCCACCCCCCCCCCCCCCACCCACCGGCCCCACCCCCCAACCCCAACCCACCCCAACCCACCAGTGATCACCCATGCACGTGGGTGATCATTTGGCTTTGGCCTGTAAAAGGCCTCCATCCCAACCCCCAACCCACCAAAACGAAATGACCACCAGGATGCGTGGGTGTGACCCCACCTAACAGGCCTCCATCCCTCACCTAGTTTGGCATCCCCAACAGACCACCTAAAGGTCTCCGGCAGGCTTAACATCTCGTGAGGCACACCGAAAATCGAAGAAGGTCAATCATTGTGGGTCCCGGCACAGCACACCTTGGGGACCCACATAACTGGGCCTTGCTTTGCTTTAGTTCCTTGAGCAACTGAAGCGTAAAAGGGTGAACGAAGACACGCTTTGTTCTTAGTGTTATGGGATATCTTTGGGCGGGCGGGTATTCTCCCAAACCTCGATAATCGCTTGACTAGAAAAAAGCTAGACCATGAGATGCTGACCTCTATAACCCTAAACCCTAAACCCTAAACCCTAAACCGACACCTTAAACCCTATAAACCCTATAAACCCTCCCTAAGCCCTAAACCCGAACTACTGCAAAAGCCCCGGCCCGATCCAACACCACAGACACCCTTGAACTGGGGCATCCCATCCACCCACAGCCCAAAATTAGGACTGTCCTGTATAGGTTTCTTCAGGGAACGCTTCAAGGGGGGTTTAGTGTTTAGGCTTCAGGGTTTAGGGTTCAAGGGGGGTATGAAACCCAAGGTTCCCTAGGTACCTACCCCCCATGAACCCCCCCCCCTCCCTTAAGAGCCCTGTTAGTCCTGGCCTCTTGCGAGCACACCGATCACCGCAAATTGAGTGTTTGAGCTGGTTGGCTCAGGAAGCTCGCAGCAGGGTTTGGGGCCTAAGGGTTTAGGGCCGTTAAGGGTTTAGGGTTTAAGCGCTTTGCCGAGCTTGCACAATTCTAAGAGCCATTTTTGTCACCGGGCTGCCCCGCAGCTTACCGCTCAGGTCCTATCCACCCTCAGGCCTTCTGACACGCTCTTGAGCATACTGTTTCCTTGCTTCTCATTACCTCTCGTGTCCAACAACCTCAAGCGGAATTGGAAAAGAGGGGCGCGAAAGCTGGTGAGGGTAGGGGTTTGCGAAGGCGTGCTGTTCAAGGTGTCGGCTTCGCTTAGAATTTTAGGACATAAAGCATGCCCGAGGGTCCTGGAATTCGGGTTCCGAATTGGCTCTTGTGCACCCCTTCAACTCCAACAAGTTGCTGAAGGTCTACTCATCCTTCTCAAGAAATTTTGTGGCTTGGGAGGAAGACCCGAATCCACCCCAAGCCCAGATTGATGCTATCTCAAGCTCTTCAAGGAATGGAGCGCAGAGGTTTAGAGGCGCAGTCCTATGAACTTGTGCCGAGGCGAGGCGAACTTTCTCCCTGGAGATGCTCCTGATGTGGGTCATGGCGCATCGCTTCAAGTCACCACATCTGTTTCAAAACCGCCGCTGGCGGCTCCGAAACCGACAAAATCCGGTTGCAAACGCATTCACGGACTTGGCAACTAGCAGGTGACTGCGAGCACAGCTCTCTTTTTGGCTAACGACCTAACTTTTTTGAGCCACCAGCATATCCACTTTTTTTGAGCCACCAGCATATCCATAGTTTATGTGCCGGATAGCAAACGGAAGGCTTGACTGGCCAAGAACCATAGGGCCATTTCTGTTGCATATGATGAGGCCATGAGGTTAAACTCCCCAACACGTCGTAAGTCACATCACTCGTTGAGTTCAGACGTGTTCCAGATGTTGCCTCAGGCTTGCCCAAAGACAACTGCAAGTGTTGTTGCGCATACTGTGGTGTTACGCAACACATGAGAGTGTGGACATGGGACAGTTGGGGTGGCGGGATGGGGAAAGACATGAACGCCCCGCGGCAAAGGCCTTGTAAGGCGTGCGTGCATGTCCATGTTAGATGCAGGGATGGGGGATGAATATGGAAAACGACGTTGGCGTGCGGCTTGGCCTCGCAGAATAAGGGGGTTGCGCCTGGAATAACAAGCAACGTCAAGGTGCCGAGGATTGCGAACGCTGCGAACACGTGCAAGCGAGATGGCTGAGGATTGTCTCTCTGCTACTGGTGCCGAGGTGCCAGGGTGCTGAATCTTACGTGCGCTGTGAGTTTCCCTGTGCGTAGGGCTGCCGATAGGGATGCGGGCACCTGGTTTAGGGTTGAAGGGCTCAGGGTTTAGGGCTTAGGGTTTAGGGTGAGCCCTTATAGTTCACGGATCAGACGCGTTTTCAGCAGCAAGGACCATGAATCTATCAAGTGTAAGAGGTGTGAGCGCATACCGGGGTCTGCGCAAAGCACTTCGGTAAATGCACGGCATGTTAATGCGGTGCACCTCCTTGTGTGGGGGGGGCCACCAGGCATGTTCAAGGCTTCAAGGACCAGAAGTCATCTCCCTGAGCCCTCCTAACCCTAAACCCCAAATGACCACGTTCATGAGCCCTCGGCGGGCGTCGGGCATGTGAATGCAGAGACCTGAGGCCAATGCACTGGGACAGTATGGGAATGGGGAACCTGGGGAGCAGCGAGACAGACACTTAACAGACACTTATGGCTGGCCCTGTAGGAAGGAGGGCATTGGGTCGTAGCACCGACGCAGGAGCTGTGCGAGGGAAACCCACAAAGGGACCCCTCCTGTCGCGGTTACCCAGTCAGCACCCTGCCACACAGCCTGTGCTTGTCTAAGCGATGAGCGCGGCACCCGAAACCCGAGTTCTAGAACACTGGCTCTCAATGCTTCCCACTTGCGGGCACAACGTGAGGCCGCGAAGCTCAACAAGCCACCGGCATACACTGTCCTCCACGGCGCAGTGCTGAAGACCGGACGGTGGGTCGACGGAGTTTGCGGAGCATCGACTTTCGAGATGATCGTAGGCTACGGCCGGAGAAAGAAGCTGGCAGAGGCCGCTGATCCGATAAGACCACGCACGCTCTCAAATAACCTGTGGGAGCGATCGTGACAGGCAGCCGGTCCTCCAAGAACTGAAAGTGGATTTGCTCCAACCTCCTGATCTTGCATGAATCCTGCTCATAGGGTGCTGGTGACATCTGCATGCAGGGACGATATCAAGCTTCCTCTTGGCCACGCTGCTGGTTTCAACAGGGGCTTGTTACCCTGACGCTTCTTTCACTGCTTTCTGTCATGGGTGGCGGTGTATGGCTGGGCAGCATGCATCACTGCCTTCATTGCGCAGGACCGCATGTTGCACGTCCAGGGCACTGATCGCGAAAGTGAGTTTTGGGGCGTCATGGCGCGTCTTCGCAACCCAGATGCAACAAGTCACTGGCTGGATTTGAGTGCAGAATCGCCGGGTCGCCTCGCATGCAAGTCCAGCATCCTGGAACAACTAACCTGTGCAGGATCGTGCCTACATCGCCTGGAAGAAAAGGCATGTTTTCGGATGTCGAAGCTGACCATCGTCTGCTGCCCCTTCTACGGCGGAGTCTGTCAAGCACGTGTCGGCCTTGAACTTGAAGGCAAGCGCTAAACCCTAAACCCTAAACCCTGAACCCTGAACCCTAAACCTTAAACCCGTTCATGCAGCGCCCTGTTGCGCTTGGGCCCGCAACACGGCGCACCAGCCCAAGCCCTCGAACCTGCCTTCGAAACAGAAGCTATCGGCTGTTGCAATCAGCCTGGCTCTTGGCACAGGCCCTGACAGGCAGCTTGCGCGGCTCTTGAACCGACGCAGGCAAGAGCTAACTGGTTGTGCTGCTGGCACCCCACGCGTGTGCTGGGAACTTTTTGCTGGGCGCTGGTTTAGAGTTTAGGGTTTAGAGTTTGGGGTTTAGGGTGGGCTTGGAGTTTAGCCTGCGGAGATGCGGAAGTTCCAGCACTGGCCCAAAATGCCCAGCAGCCAGACACGAGCTTGGCCATCCGAAGTGTGCCAGCTGAGCCTCATTTATGTAATTCCAACTCAGCGGACAGGACACGTGAACTGCCGCACAGCGAAACCCAAGCTCATCATCTTGGATGGATACTCTTTATCGTGCAACAAGTCCCGCAACCTCGGATCAAAACGGACGCGCAACACCTACGTGCCAGGATTATCTTTGCTAACTCACATCCCTGTTGAGAACGTCAGACGCGGGGACGCCCACAGCGCACGCCAGTCGAAGCGCGACCTGGCACTTCGGCCTCAGCAGTGGGGAGGCTTAAGAAGTCTCACTCATCTCTCCGTCCACGCTGGTGCTGCGCTAATGACTAGTGGTAGACTAGCCAGGTGAGCTCAGGTGAGCGGAGTGCTAAAAGCGAGGTACCGCAGGAACAGCTCGATCAACGAGTCTCAGTCATTTCTGGAAACGCGCAGACGTTCTAAACTGGACCCTGGGCACTCGGAGGTCGATTATGTGGAAGTCGTGAAAAACCTCACGAAGACAACCCAGGACCCTTCACAGGCGAAGCATCCGAAGCAGCAGATGAACACACAAACTACGCCTTTGCCCCCAAGCCATCGGATTGGTGGAGCGGAGGCAACTGCGACAACGGCGAAAGGGGACCTCTGCGAGAATCATGCAACTACCGGCCAGCTGGCTAGCCCGCATGGGCAGTCGTAGACTGATATCTGGACGAGCCAGACGATTTACAAGTCAAAGTTTAGGGCCTCACGGGGCTTAGGGCTGTGCCTGATGAGGGGCAGCAAGATAACCCTACCATCACTTATGAGGGAGGCAGGAGATGCCAGAAACAAGACGGGCCTCCTAACAAGCAAGGAAGTCGCAAGGTCGCTCGACCATCGACCCAGGTGCGAGAAGATGCACAAGTGGTCCCGTCGAGGATGCAGCCATGCGTCGGGTCCACACCCCCATGAGAGTGGAACGCCCAAGTGAGTTTCGTTGGACTTCTCCGTGCAGCAGCGACTGCTCCGGAGAGGCGGGCAGCAGGGCCCACCTAAGCCAAAGCGAGTCGCGGACATTGATCGGCAGATCGAAGCCATACGTAAGGCACTCGCAGACAGAACGGCGGCTGATGTTGAGCAGGGCAAGACAAAGGCAAAAGCAAGGGCAAAGGGCAGGGCGGCTGCACGAGCAGGAACAGGCGACACCGGCGAGGCCTCCACAGAGAAAAGAGCTGATACGCGGGCGGGGTGGCAGGAGTCGGGTCTTGCTCTCATGAAAGGACTTGCCCTCCGTTGGAACGCTGATGCCTCTGATCCGCGCAAAAGAGGGTGGCCATGGTGGACAAGGACTGCGCTGAAGCTGCGACTCGGGTCCAGCGTGTGATGGGACTTCGTGGCGAGATGGGGAGCCCGCGTATGAGGGTGTTGCAAGGTCGGGGAAAACGAGCCCATTCGTACACTGGGGTTGGCGCTGAAACTGAGGGGGAACATCCGGGGCCTACGTGCGAGGATGGAGCCCAACAGAATGAACACGGGTGCCGAGGAGGCAGCCTTTGGTCCAGGTGGTCCTGCCCCACCCTAAACCCTAAACCCTGAATAACGGCGCTCGGGCGCTTTGGGGGCCACCCTAGTGCTTCAATCCGTCCGGGCCTGACGGCTCGGTGCGGTCGCCATTCCGGCCTCGAACGCGTCTCCCCGTTGAAGGGATGCCAGCATCGTGTGGGACAGTCGGGACTTCGGCCAGTGACCGTGGAGATCACATGGACATGTCGGACATCTGGCAGGAGCACTGGGGCAGGATTGGTGAGTCGAAGGCCCTGAGAAGCATCACAGCACGACACCGCGGGGGCGAAGCATCCGAGGCAGCTCTATCAAGAAGGAAACCAATGGCATGCTGCAGTTCATGGCCCAGACACCATCCTACTGTCAGCCCATGCAACCGAAGCTTGAGGAGCCTCGACGATCAAGATGATTGCAGGCAAAGACCAGAGGAAGGAGCTTGCAAAGGCTGCTGCTAAAAAGCCGGGCGCCAGCGCTACGTGTGCTGCACATGTTGCACCAGTCCTTACGCGGCACAGTTGGCGGACGCCGCTGATCCGGTAAGGCCACACGGACTCTCAGGCAGGCTCTGGGCGCGCTCGTGACAGGCAGCCAGTCCTCCAGGGCCAGCTTCTGATCACACATTGGTTCCACCTCCTGATCTTGCATGGATCCTGCTCATAGGATGCCGGTGACATCTGCGTGCAGGGACGATATCAAGCTTCCTCTTGGCCGCGCTTCCGGCTTCAGCACCCTGACGCTTCTTTCACTGCTTTCTCATGGATTGCGGTGCATGGCTGGGCAGCATGTTTCATTGCATTCATTGCACAGGATAGCACGTTGCGCAGCTTCTTTCGCAATCTCATCCCGGCGCAGCTGTACCCATCCGCCCCGGACGGGCCCATATTGAAGCATTCAACAGGACTTGTGCATGCCTATCTTCCCTACGTTGCCAACACCGACCGGCTCGACACATGACATCTCAGTGGATGGTGATGCTGTCGGACGATGTGGGCAACTGATACATGTGTGCCTTTCTGCAATAATGGGGCTATGTCAAGGGCGCCCAACCAAGCGCAACGCGGTTGCATCATGCGATTTCAGCCTTACCACTATATCGATCTTTGGCCACTGCTGCTTGAGACCACTCCCCTCGCATGCAATCCCAGAATCGTGAAATCGTGACGCGCCAGGCTGCCCGATGAAAGAAGCCTTCGCTCCAAATGGACGACTGCTGGATTGTGCTTGTGCCACAGTCTCACCCGCCACAGAATACAAGTAAACATTCAAATTCTTAGTGCCGAGACCTTTGAGCCCGCAACACGATGCGCCAGCCAAAGCCCTTGAACATGCCCCCGTACTCCTTCAAAGCAGAAGCTATCGGCTGCTGCAATCAACCTGGCTCTTGGCACAGACCCTAAGGGGCAGCTTGCACAGCTCTTCAACCCGCGCAAGCCAAGAGCTAGCAGGCTCTGCGGCAGCCACCCACAAGTCTGCTGGGAACTTGCTGCTGTACAATAAGCTTCCTTAATTCAGTTGGCCTTGGGGTTTGGGATGCGGAGATGCGGAAGTTCCAGCGATGGCCAAAATGACCAGACACCAGCTCGGCCATCCGAAGTATTTTAGGGTTTGGGGTTTAGGGTGTAGGGCTTAGGGTTTCGGGGTTAGCCAGCCAATAAAGCCTCTCTGCTACTTGACTACTGTCTGTCTCGTGTCTCTCAGGAAACATCACTTCACAGCCGGACCCTCTTCCAGGACTGTTGTTACTCTGCGGAGCCGAGTGCATTTGTGCAC
This sequence comes from Symbiodinium natans, assembly GCA_905221605.1. Taxonomy (NCBI): domain Eukaryota; class Dinophyceae; order Suessiales; family Symbiodiniaceae; genus Symbiodinium; species Symbiodinium natans. The sequence continues at coordinate 276,716 of CAJNDS010002479.1, read as the reverse complement.
TCCGCATCACACGGGACATTTCTTCCACCGTCGCGCTGCGAAATGCAACCTCAAAACGTTATCCAGAATCGAAGCATCTGATTTCTGCGGTCTTTGCTGCTTTTGCAATGCTGATGTGTCTGGTTACCTTTGAGACAGGATATGCCTGTTCCGGGAATTGGGCCCTGCGCCTGTTTCTGTTAGGTAAAGCGCTATGGCAAGAAGCATCAATGGTCTAGCGGCAGAATCGTCAGATGCCATTCCATGGCCAATTGCCACCCCCTATGCTATAGAATGTGCCAAACCTACATGTACTAAAGCTTTGACCACTCCTTCTCCCCTGTGGCCCATGCAAGGGCTGTCCCCTTTGTAGAGGCCGCAGAAATGCAATACATGGACATGTCATCCTAAACCCTAAAGCCCAAAGCCTAAAGCCTAAACCCTAAACCCATGCCCCTCTGGAGCACGCCGGGCCCAGGCAGGGCATTGCATGGAAAGCCCCTGCAACGTTTCCATGAGCTGGTACGCGCTCATGTCTCGGCCAACGCGTGTTCATCAGGTGCATGCAGACATGGCGAGTGCTCGGCATTTGAGAAAAAGTGGGCTTCTGAACCTTGGTGCCTTGCACCTGGCACTGTGCAAGCTCTTGCGATGCTCTCGTTTGAGCGCAATCGGGTTTCTGAAGATTCCACCTTCAACTTTGCACACTCAGGCGATGCCCTCGCTTCAGCCAAATTTAGAGATATGATCCGCACTTCCTTCTGGTGACGAGAAATCAGGAGAGCCTTCGGGATCTAGACTCTAGACAGTTGACCTCGGAACTAGCCCGCAAGAAGATGCTGGAAGTACGATCAAGGCGAAGCAAAGATTCAGATGCAATGGACATGGCCATTGCAGCTGCTCTGCATCTGAGTGAAGTTCGGGTTCTGAACATTTGTCCCATTCACACTGCACTTTGCCCGCTCCCGCAATGCCCTCGTTTCAGCGAAAACGCGACAGAGCAGGAGATCCTTCAGGATCTCAACTCTAAACCCTAAACCCTAAACCCTAAACCCTAAACCCTAGTCCTCCAAGCGGCACTTTGCACTCCGCAGCGACGACCTGGAAGCTAGCCAGCAGAGAGATGCTTGAAGTACTCCCAGGCTGACCACACGTCGGGCAACCACACTCAGCATCATGATTTCGCAACGGGTCGACTAGGTGGTGCAATGGGATTGGGACTCTGAACAAATTGTCTCCCTGCAACTTACACTGTGCATGCTGTGGCGATGCCCTCGTTGACAAGCACCTCCTGTTGGTGGCGATATAGCCGGAGAGACGTTAGGACCTGGACCCTAGTCCTTCACCGACACTTTGCACTCCACGGCACAAAGACTTTGAAGCTAGCCAGCAAAGAGATGCTTGGAGCATTTTCAGGCTGACCACAAGTCGGGCAATCACACTCTGCGTCATGGTCAAGCACATGCAGACATTGCGGTTGCTGAAATTGGGCTTCCGAACATTTGTCTCGTCTCAGCGGCATCATAAGTTACGACGCAGTCCTCCTTTCTGCGTCGAGAAAGCAGAGCCGCCGCGAGGACCTAGACTCTAGTCCTTCACTCCGCGGCAACGACCTTGAAGCTAGCAGGAGCTAGCCAGCAGTGAGATGCTTGAAGTACTCTGACCACCAGTCGGGCAATCACACTCTGCATCATGGTTTCGCAACTGGTCGACTAGGTGGTGCAATGACACTGGGACTCTGAACAATTGTCTCCCTGCAACTTACACTTTGCATCTCTCGTCTTGCCCTCGTTTCACCGACGTCAGAAGTCACACGTCACGCACCACCTGTTTGTGGCGATATAGCAAGGAGAGCCCTGAGGACCTAGACTCTATTCCTTCAGCGACACTTTGCACTCCGCGTCAACGACCTTGAAGATAGTCAGCAAAGATGCTTGGAGCATTTTCAGGCTGACCACAAGTCGGGCAATCACACTCTGCATCATGGTTTCGCAACGTTTCGGTGAGCTGGTGCGTGCTCACGTCTCGGCCGACATGAGTTCATCAAGTGCGTGCAGAAATTGCAGTCGTTCTTGCGTTTGAGTGAAATTGGGCTTCTGAACACTTGTCCCTTGCATCTCGCACTTTGCACGCTTTTGCGATGCTCGCGTTTCAGTGGCATCCGAAGGCACGCGAGAAAGCAGGAGAGCCTTCATTTCAGGACACACGGAGTCCTTCACCGACTTCTTGCATTCCACGGCCACGACCTAAAGCCTATAGCAAACAAATACTTGAAGCTCTCTCAGGCTGACCACAACTCGGGCAATCACAGTCCGCATCATCGTCTTGCCACGGGTTGGTGAGGTGGTGCAGCGTGAAAATTGCAGTTGAGCTTGTGTCCCCCTGAGCCTTGCACGTTGCATGCTCTGGCGATGCCCTCGTCTCAGCGACATCAGAAGTTACGATGCAGTCCTCCCTTTTGCGGCGAGAAAGCAGGAGCAGCTCTGAGGACCTAGACCCTAGTCAGTCCTTCACGGACACTTTGCACTCCGCGGCAACGACCTTGAAGCTAGCAGGAGCTAGCCAGCAGTGAGATGCTTGAAGTACTCTGACCACCAGTCGGGCAATCACACTCTGCATCATGTTTTCGCAACTGGTCGACTAGGTGGTGCAATGACACTGGGACTCTGAACAATTGTCTCCCTGCAACTTACACTTTGCATCTCTCGTCTTGCCCTCGTTTCACCGACGTCAGAAGTCACACGTCACGCACCACCTGTTTGTGGCGATATAGCAAGGAGAGCCCTGAGGACCTAGACTCTATTCCTTCAGCGACACTTTGCACTCCGCGTCAACGACCTTGAAGATAGTCAGCAAAGATGCTTGGAGCATTTTCAGGCTGACCACAAGTCGGGCAATCACACTCTGCATCATGGTTTCGCAACGTTTCGGTGAGCTGGTGCGTGCTCACGTCTCGGCCGACATGAGTTCATCAAGTGCGTGCAGAAATTGCAGTCGTTCTTGCGTTTGAGTGAAATTGGGCTTCTGAACACTTGTCCCTTGCATCTCGCACTTTGCACGCTTTTGCGATGCTCGCGTTTCAGTGGCATCCGAAGGCACGCGAGAAAGCAGGAGAGCCTTCATTTCAGGACACACGGAGTCCTTCACCGACTTCTTGCATTCCACGGCCACGACCTAAAGCCTATAGCAAACAAATACTTGAAGCTCTCTCAGGCTGACCACAACTCGGGCAATCACAGTCCGCATCATCGTCTTGCCACGGGTTGGTGAGGTGGTGCAGCGTGAAAATTGCAGTTGAGCTTGTGTCCCCCTGAGCCTTGCACGTTGCATGCTCTGGCGATGCCCTCGTCTCAGCGACATCAGAAGTTACGATGCAGTCCTCCCTTTTGCGGCGAGAAAGCAGGAGCAGCTCTGAGGACCTAGACCCTAGTCAGTCCTTCACGGACACTTTGCACTCCGCGGCAACGACCTTGAAGCTAGCCGCAGCTAGCCAGCAGTGAGATGCTTGAAGTACTCTGACCACAAGTCGGGCAATCACACTCTGCATCATGTTTTCGCAACTGGTCGACTAGGTGGTGCAATGACACTGGGACTCTGAACAATTGTCTCCCTGCAACTTACACTTTGCATCTCTCGTCTTGCCCTCGCTTCAGCGACGTCAGAAGTCACACGTCACGCACCACCTGTTTGTGGCGATATAGCAAGGAGAGCCCTGAGGACCTAGACTCTATTCCTTCACCGACACTTTGCACTCCACGTCAACGACCTTGAAGCTAGTCAGCAAAGATGCTTGGAGCATTTTCAGGCTGACCACAAGTCGGGCAATCACACTCTGCATCATGGTTTCGCAACGTTTCGGTGAGCTGGTGCGTGCTCACGTCTCGGCCGACATGAGTTCATCAAGTGCATGCAGAAATCGCGGTTGCTCTGCCTTTGAGTGAAACTGGGCTTCTGGACATGCGTGCCTGGCACCTTGCACTGTGCACGCTCTTGCGCTGCTCTCGTTCCAGTGACGCCTCGGCAGAAAGTTCGTCAGAACGTCCCCCTTGCACGTGCCTGCCCATAAGGTGAATGGAGCGGAAGTGCCCAGAAGAGGGGCCTCGATGACCCCAGGATGGGAACATGTACGAAGGGCAGAGAGCTGTACGGCCTGAAGAACCCGGGCATCAGGAAGAGGGGGTTCTCTGGGCTTAGGTATCACTCTTCCACCCTAGACTACACAAGTACCTGCTAAACCACGCGGCAGTGCTGATTGGGTATGGCAAGTCATTGACGGATCATTTGATCCTGCACACGCTAGGCAGTCGTTAAGGCGCTGCGGTGGTGCGATAAGGTAGTTCTTCACATGCTCACCATCGTCAGAGCCACCGGGAAACACGTGATCATCTTTCAAGCTTGGGGGGAAGGAAGTCGGAGATTGAGCCCAAACCATTCAAGAGAGCAGCCTTCGGGAAAAACAGACATCACAAAGCTCTCTTCAAACTCAGGCCTTCATTTTCACTAGAAGACACATCCCATGTGCGCCCCGGGGCGTGGGGGACAATGCACGGTTGCACACAGGGCAACCACGAGCTGGTCGATGAGTGCAGCAGACCGGAGCTGAAGCGACGGTGGTCACAGACATTGGCAGTCGCCAAAGCAGGATACCTCAAATGAAGACCTGCTTCGCCACTCACGCACGAGACGGCGCATCCCTGCAACAGGAGCCCAGTGCACACCTGCAGCCACGGCGTCTGCTGCAACACCGTGAGGGTTGCGCATCGCCTGTCTGGCCTTCACAACAGAAACCGTGCGTCGACTTTGCATTTCAGAGCTGGTTGCCCGAGGCTTTGCGGGCGACCTGCGACGTGAATGGGCCCGGTTGACATCTGCTTCTCAAAATACGGACCAGGCGTGCAGCAGGGCCCTTCGCATGCCGTCACGCCACCACAAACGGGACCCAGCGTCCGTCATTCACTTTATCACTCACTTTAGCCCCGAGTGAACATGAAGCAATTGTAGGCGACGTGGAAGAGGTGTTCAGGAGTCGGAATAAACGGGGATGCAGCGCACATCCCAAGTCATGCACTTCACGACCATTTAGTGACAAGAATGGTGGGGTCTCAAGCTCGGCAAAGCCAGAAACACCCAAACTAAGCAACCAGGTTAGGGGTTTGGGCTTATCAGGGATGTGCTCAATGATCTCCCTTTCTGAGCAAATGTCCTCAAAGCCCAACCCTTAATGCGCTCTGTGCTTGGGGCGCAGCCTCCGGTGGAGGCCCGTGATTATTGAGCGTAGCTAAACCCAAGACCGCACACCCTGCAAACCCCAACCCCTTGTTGTACTCCGGACTTAGGGGGTTCCGAACCCCCTGTCCTCCAAAATGCGGCCGTTCAGCTCACCTCGCTGGTTTCGGCATGGATGCCGCTAAGGTAAAGGACCTACTTTGGGACCGGCGTGAGGTTAACAGGTCAAAACCATAAAAAACACAAAAGCGCCAAGAGCATTGAAATGAACTCCAACATGTAGCGAGAGTGCCCATCAAGAGAAGCTCTCCGAGAATACCCCAGAGTCTACTAGCCTATACGATCTAGCAGATGCAGGAAGAGGCCGTTCCATATGCAGGGCTGAAGGTTTGGGGTCTTGGGGACTATGTGGGATTAATCGGGTTTCTGCAAGCACTCTCTTCAACAAGAGGCTCCGCACTTGAGACCCCGGATTTGTCTTTCGAGCCCCTGACACCTGTTCCGATTACAAACGGCGGCCAGCGTTGGCAAACAACGTCGAAGTGGGGGGACAGGACTTAAGGAGCAGGCCTTGCGCCTGTGCTTTGCCGCCTGCGCACCAACAATGAGACCTTTGCAATTGCGGCAAGAGGCCCTGACGTGTGCAGAGCAGCGAGCATCTCCTTCGCGCCTCTGCACCCTCATGATTCTCATGGCTTGACTGATGCAACTAGGGGCATCCCCTTTGCCTGCATGCCACGAGCGCCCAGGGAGTCCAAGTGCCTGTGCCCAACGAAAGTGCCTAGCCTCAAGGGCTCACATCGACCGGGAGTCTTGAAAGTGCGGATGGAAAGCATCGTTGCCCTCCCCATGCCTTGCGGGAGCAAGGTCTGGAGAGCCCTGCACCAGCCGGAGATGCACGGAGACCAGACGCAATGAGCGCTGGGCAAGGGCGTGGAAGGCCATGCCTGCAGCCGGCGCATCTGCAAGCGCCGATGCTTCTCCCAAGCGCAACAGACTTTGGAGTGAACTTGCTGGCGGAGCTCAATGCAACTGGCCATTCTGGCCATGGGTATGATGTCGAAGTTGCACAGCAGCCAATGTCCAGTCGCTGCAAGCTGCCGGCGCAGCTAGTTCTTGCGTTGTTGCGGTCAACTCTCGAGGTGTGGACTCTAAACAAGACTGGCCAATGCCACATCGAACCGACACTCCGGTAGTCTGGCATCCAAACACCAGCCTCCGCTGCCTCTGCCTCCGCGAAGGCACCTGGTGAGGATGCTTTGCACAAATCCGAGCGACAAGCCGAGCATCATGCCAAACTCCTGCCGCCAGGCGAGAACGAGCTCATCTAAAGATCGCCCCACCCATTAGAAGCTTTCCCACGAAGAGGTCAAGTGTGCAAGGTTACTTTGGGCTTAGTGTGGAGGCAAGTGCTGCACATGACTCAGGACCATGTTGGATGCACAAGGGAATGTCTTCACCATGGGCATCATTGTGCACGACCGGATCGACAGCCCAAAAACAAAAGACAAAAACCTGCGCTCTCAAAACTCTGAATCTTCTCCCTCAAAACATCCTTGTAGAAGCCCCTAAACCCTAAACCCTAAGCCCTAAGAGGCGGTTAAAGCAAAGCTCCCACCCCCAAATGAACAACAAAGCAAGTGCTCGGACGCCGCTCCCCTGCCCGGGTCCTCGGCTCAGGCTTAGAGTGGCTATGCACCATCCGCCTTGCGAGGGGTTTAGGGTTTAGGGTTTAGGGTTTAGGGTTTAGGGTTTAGGGTTTAGGGTTTAGGGTTTAGGGTTTAGGGTCTAGGGTTTAGGGTTAGGGTTTAGGGTTTAAGGTTTAGGGTTTAGGGTTGGTAAGAGGTCCAAGCACTGGTGTGGCACTCTTAGATGGGCGAGTCTGCGGCAACGGCTCTTTTGCCAGTGAAGTTCGGGTCTGAAGGAAGAACTTTGGGAACTCTGGGTTAGGGTCTAGGGTTTAGGGTTTAGGGTTTAGGGTTTAGGGTTTAGGGTTTAGGGTTTAGGGTTTAGGGTTTAGGGTTTAGGGTTTAGGGTTTAGGGTTTAGGGTTTAGGGTTTAGGGTTTAGGGTTTAGGGTTTAGGGTTTAGGGTTTAGGGTTTAGGGTTCTTAGGCAAATCCCCCACCTCGGCACCGGCCGCCCTGCGGCGAGAAGCCACATGGCAAAACACTGGCTGGTGCGGTGTCTTCTGAGTTGGCAACTTCTCGACTCGCAAATGGAGGACACTTGAACATTCCTACCCTGACAAGCTTCAGCAGCACTTCGTGGCTTCATGATTCATGGCGAAAGAATGTCCACTACTAGCCGCTAGGACAAGGACGGCTGGTTGTCAAGTCCACTAAAACGGCGGCAGTGAACAATATTGTAGTCTCCAAATTTCCTACACAGAATACCTAGAATCGCTATAGACCGCTGGCTTTGCTGTGGAGTTAGGGCTCTAACAACACCTCCTGCAAAAGCACCTGGAGCCCGGTGAGCCAGGGACGTCGCGTAATTATTTGAATTTTGGGTTTAGGTTTAGGGCTTAGGGCTTAGGGCTTAGGGCTTAGGGCTTAGGGCTTAGGGCTTAGGGCTTAGGGCTTAGGGCTTAGGGCTTAGGGCTTAGGGCTTAGGGCTTAGGGCTTCCACCCTGAAGCTGAAACCCTACCCACGCAACACCCAGAACTTAGGGTTTAGGGTTCAGGGTTAAGGGCGAAACCAGCCGACGAGCCCACCAACACGTTTCAGCCCACCAAACCAGCCAATGCCTCCACCAAACAGACGTCGATCCCGTCAAAAACACACCAAAGCCTCCACCAAAACAGCCGAACCTCGCACCAAAACACCCGAACCCCCCACCAAAACCCCCGAACCTCCCACAAAACAGCCGAAGCTAGAGGGCGCCGATGCTAGGTTGGGTTGGCTTCGGTTGGCCTTCTGTGAGGTTAGTTGGGGTTGAGGATTGGGGGTCGAGGGTCTAGGTAAAGGCTGCGCCGTAGTCGGATCAGGTTAGGTTGGGTGAGGTTCGGCTGGGTTTGGGACTTGGTGTTCCGGGTTCAGGGCTTGGGGTTTCGGGCTAGGGATTTGAAATCTCCCAACCTACACCATAGAATAAAAAAAAAAAAACTCTGAAGCCGAAAAGCCCTAACCCCTAAGGACGCTAAAGACGCGCACGTCGGCAGCTTGTGGCCTCAGTCCAGGCGGACCCTAAAAGGGTACCCAGCCTGTACCCATTTCTGTGTTTTGACACAAAATACTACCGCAACAAATCGTGCAAATTGTTCTTGGGGGGGGGGGGTGTTTCGGCTTTACTGTACCCTGCGGTTGAGAAGAGAAACTGTGCCCAGGTTCAGCCCTTTTACCTCATCTTGGATCAGGAGGGGTCTCAGCATCATCCAGGCCATGTTTCTTGAAGGTAGACCCTCAACCGGTAGACCCTCAACCATACATAAACTCCAAAACCCTACACCCTGAACCTGAAACCCCAAACTCTACACGCCCTAAACCCTCAAACCAATCTGGAAAACCCTAACCCTAAACCCAGAACCCTACTATAACACGGAACAGAGGGATTTTTAGGGTTTAAGGATAGTAACAATTAGGGATTCTTAGGTTTAGGGTTTTTGAGGGTTTAGGGTTTCTATGGTGTAGGGCTTTTTTAGGGTTCAGGTCTTTTTTGGGGTTTAGGGTTTTCTAGGGTTGAGGGTTGAGGGTTTAGGGTTTAGGGTTCGCCCGCGAAGCGCGCAAGACATGTCTGGAGATAGAGGAGGGGCTGCCCTAAACCCTAAACCCACTGGGTGCCCTCTTCTAGGGGCGCCCCAAACTCCAATCTCAAAAGGGCCCCTACATCCCCTACACAACTGCGCTACTCTCAGGGCGCAAAGTCTGCAGACGGCCCAGGTCGTCCGTCTTGTGATTCGGGGCTCTCAACCCTAAACCCTAAACCCAAAAGCCCTAAAGCCCTAAAACCCTTAAACCCTAAACCCTAAACCCTTAAACCCTTTGGACTAAGGACCTTGAGTTTTCGAGCTGTGCATATTTCCAAAGAAAGGGGTAGCACTTCTATGCCCTATAGACTTGCCTAAGGGGACCCCCCAAAAAAAAAACTTTCGGAAACCCCGATATGTACACAAACAAAAGCTCTTTCTTGGGTGATTGCGGGAAGCACCGTACTGTAGCTGACGGCGGGGAGCAAAGGCCCACAGGTCCGTGCTACAGCTGAAGATATCAGATGCTGTTGGTTGACGGCGGGCAGCAAATGCCCAGAGTCCGTACGAGGACTTTTTTGGGCGACGGCAGGAAGCAAAGGCCCAGAGTCCGTACTACAGCTGAAGATTCTGTAGGTTGACGGCGAGAGCAAAAGCTCAGAGTCCGCTTCTTTGGGTGACGGCGGGAAGCAAAGGCCCAGAGTTTGTGCTACAGCTGAAGATTCTGTAGGCTGACGGCGGGAAGCAAAGGCAAAGAGTCCCTACTGCAGCTGAGGACTTCTTTGCGTGACGGCGGGAAGCAAAGGCCCAGAGTCCGTGCTACAGCTCAAGATGCTGTTGGTTGACGGCAGGCAGCAAAGGCCCAGAATCCGTACTGAAGCTGAGGACTTTCTTGGGTTTGGGTGACGGCGGGAAGCAACGGCCCAGAATCCGTGCTAGAGCTGAAGATGCTGCTGGTTGATGGCGAAAAACAAAGGTCCAGAGTCCGTACTGCAGCTGAGGACTTTTTTGGGTGACGGGGGGAAACACAGGCCCAGTGTCCGTGCTCCAGCTGAAGATGCTGTTGGTTGACGGCGGGAAGCCAAGGCCCAGAGTCCGTACTGCAGCTGAGGACTTGTTTGGGTGACGGCGGGAAGCAAAGGCCCAGATGTTTGGGTGACGGCGGGAAGCAAAGGCCCAGTGTCCGTTCTACAGCTGAAGATGCTGTTGGTTGACGGCGGGAAGCAAAGGCCCAGAGTCCGTGCTACAGGTGAAGATACTGTTGGTGGACGGCGGGAAACAAAGGCAGAGAGTCCGTACTGCAGCTGAGGACTTTCTTGGTGACGGCAGGGAGCAAAGGCCCAGAGGTCCGTGCTACAGCTCAAGATGCTGTTGGTTGACGGCAGGCAGCAAAGGCCCAGAATCCGTACTGCAGCTGAGGAAAGGGTTTGGGTGACGGCGGGAGGCAACGGCCCAGAATCCGTGCTAGAGCTGAAGATGCTGCTGGTTGATGGCGAAAAACAAAGGTCCAGAGTCTTTGGGTGACGGCGGGAAGCAAAGCCCAAGAGTAGCAAAGCCCAAGAGTCCGTGCTACAGCTGAAGATGCGGTTGCAAGCTTCAAGATTTCTCAGCAAGGAAATCCATCGGATCAAGATCGCTCAGCAGGCGGATCACGATTTCTCAGCAAGGAAATCCATCGGATCAAGATTGCTCAGCAGGGAAACCCATCGGATCAAGATTGCTCAGCAGGGAAATCCATCGGATCAAGATTGCTCAGCAGGGAAATCCATCGGATCAAGGTTGCTCGAGCAAAAATGAGCATCAGAACACTTTCAATTTCTACTTAGGGTATTTGGGGATTAGGGTGTCCTTTCAATGCCGACTAGAAGATGTATTTTATAAAGACCTCGTGCGCGTTTTGGTCTCCCGGTGCCGCTTGCCGGGGGGTGGCCCAGGGCCTCACCAGGCCGGGCTCACCCGTTTTTTAACAAAACGACATTTTATACGACTTACGGCATTGAGTTGACAGGACAAAATTTGCATATCTAGTTACGGTAGAGCCCCCCCTGCCCAGGCCGAACTAGATGAATGAAGGACTCTGGATGAAGTTACAAGATGGCAAAACACAAGTACAACATGATGGCCTGGGCTAGAGGGAACCCCAGGCCCAGGTGTGAGCCCCTAGTGGGACCCGACACCCTTCCACGGGCCCCCCTTCTTCAAAACGATATATAAAACTTAACCGAGGGTTTGGGCTCGGGAAAAATATGCTGGGGAATTATCTAGACCTAGAAGAATCAAATCATCGTGGAGCAAAATGCACCCCACGGTATTGCAGGGCTATATATGTGCCCTGCGGAGGGGCCGAAAAGGGCCCGTTTTTTATTGGCGCAGGCAACATGAGCATCAGCATCACGTGCATCAGCATCACGAGCATCAGCATCATCGGCATCCTCACGACGGAACAGTCATGTCCTGTATTTTCAGGTGTGTTTTTTTGGCAAGGCTAAAGCTCGCATGGGCGAAAAATAACTGAATCTTGGGCATGGCAAAGCTTACGGCGCGGGCTATGGTGGCGGCATGGTAAGAGCTGCCCGATTTCCAGCCGGACTGGACTTGGCTACAGCTACCGAGATACCCGAGGCAGAGAACTTGGAAGCTACAGAGGGAGACCCGCTGTCGGGAGCGGCTTTCTGCTTTTACAGGTCGGCCGTCACATCGACAAACCCCATTTCGCGACACATCCTGGGCCCTCGAAGTGTGGAGCCAGTCTAGGGTCTGGGGTTTAGGGTTGGAGGGTCTCGGGTTTAGGGTTTTAGGCGTTTAGGCCTGGCGCCCAGGCCCGAGGACCCCAGCATTCCACGTAAAAAATCCGAACCCGTGCTCAGAGCGCTCAGATTTGTAATACCCTAAACCCGAAACCCAAAACCCCACTATGTTTTGGGGAAGCCGGGAGCCTAGTTACCTCAAAGAGTTCGACCAGAGCTTCCGGGCACCAGTTCAGGAATAGGGGTTTTTACGGCCCTAGACTCTAGACCTAAAGCCTAAACCCTAACCCTCAACCCTCAACCCTCAACCCTCAACCCTCAACCCTCAACCCTCAACCCTAAACCCTAAACCCTAAACCCTAAACCCTAAACCCTAAACCCTAAACCCTAAACCCTAAAGCCCATCCCCCGGGCCGCTATGGTGGTCACCTCGTGCTGGCGAGAAGGCTGGGCTGCGACCTTTTAGGGTTGAGGGCTTAAAGAACCCTGGACACTAAACCCTAAATCCCATGGTCTAGTTTGCAAGGGTGCTGGGTCATTCATTGCATCGAGTTGGGTTTGGGGCTTGGGGTCTAATTCGGATTTATAGCCTTGAGGTTAGCATGGTTCACAAATTCACCTGCCCGCCCCCCGCTCTTCTAAACCCAAATGCTCACGCCCTGCAAAAAAGCCCCAAAAACCCAAAGCCTTAACCCCAAAACCCTAAACCCTGAACCCCAAAGCCTACACCCTAAACCCTAAAGCCACCAACACCCCTGAACCCCCCTAAAACCCTCAACCCTAGACCCTCAACCCAAGACGAACCCGAGACCTCCCCCCCGAAAAAGCAACCTTGGCTCGAAGAGAACCCCTGTTTGGGGATCAGGGTTTTGGGTTTCGGGTTTAGGGGTTTAGGGTTTGGGGGTTTAGAAGTCTGCCAACAGGAGCCGCGGCTTCCGAAACCCAGACGAAAAATAGAACAACCCCCCTTGGCCCTTAAAGGGGCCCCACCTCTTAGAGGGGACCCCGTGTACGCTTAGGGCTACACAGCCCACGACCGGCCCTGGGGCTATACAGCCCGCGACCCCTAAGCCTACGCCGATGGCGACAGCCCATTCCCTTACTTTTAATAACCCAAGCAAAACAGCAGTGATGTTCAAAAGCTACACAATGTCAAAAAGCCCTCAGCAAACCCCTGAGCCCCGATACCCTAAACCCTAAACCCTAAACCCTAAACCCACTCCGATTTAGATTATACATCTGACTGAATCTTCACAGCTGAGGCTTCCGGCGAAAATTTCACTGCCAGGCTACAGAAGGGGAACGTGCTCGACGCTATCAATTTAAGTGCTGCAGAGCCACTCGTATTCCCAGCAACATTTAGGGCGCAGGATTAGGGTAGGGACTCCACCCTGAACCCGAAGTAGGGATCCGAAGTGAGCGCCCTGAACTTTGTAAGGGACCACACCCAGGGCCCATGGGCCCAACCTTAGAATTAAAACTGAGACCTGGAGTAGGCCCTGATTCTCTTTAGGGCACCTTGTCAGGAATTAGGGGTTTAGGGTTTAGGCCTTAGGGGTAGGGTTTCTGGGACCCCGAGCAGGCCCTTATTCTCTTCTTTTGGGGCTTAGGGCACCTTGTACGCGTCTTTTCAACCAGAATGGGCGGGCACCCTTTTTTCCCCTAGTTTACTCTTGGGTCTCAAAGAAAAAAATCAACTCCTAGCTCTGGACTTCTCGACCCTAAACCCTAAACCCTTTCCCTTGAACCCGAAGCCCTAAGCCCTAAACCCTGCACCCTAAGTTTAAGAGCCTCCAGCTCAAGCTCAAGGGGGCGGGGGGGAGCGTGGGGGAATAATGTAAAAATATTAATCATCTGAATATGATTGATAATGTTAATAGTATTAAAAATATTCATAATATTAATAATATTAATAGTACTAATCGTACTAATAGTTTTAATCGCATTAATAATCATAATAATAAATAATAATATGAATCATATGAATAATATGAATAATATGAATTTTATGAATAATATGAATAATATGAATAATATGAATAATATGAATAATATGAATAATATGAATAATATGAACAATATGAATAATATGAATATTATGAACAATATGAATAATATGAATCATATGAATCATATGAATAATATGAATCATATGAATCATATGAATAATATGAATAATTTGAATAATATGAATCATATGAATCATATGAACCATATGAATCATGTGAATCATATTTGTTTCTTATGAATCATATGAATCATATGAATCATATGAATCTTATGAATCATATGAATCATCTGAATAATATGAATAATATGAATAATATAAATAATATGAATAATATGAACAATATGAATAATATGAATCATATGAATCATATGAATAATATGAAAAATATGAGTCATATGAATCATATGAACCATATGAATCATGTGAATCATGTGAATCATATGAATCATATGAATCATATGAATCATATGAATCATATGAATCATATGAATAATATGAATAATATGAATAAGATTAATAATTGACAAAAATCATATAATTAATTTAAACATGATACATGTTTGGGGGTTAGGCCGGTTAGGCGAAGGGGGCGGGGGGTTCGACGAACTTTGGTTTCGGGTGCAACCTTGCTCTGTCTCAGCGTTACCCACCTTTAAGTTGCCCTGAATAAGAACTATAAGCACTAAATCCGGCATGAGGGAATGAGCTCTACTGTAGGTCGGGTGGAGATTCGTGAGCCCAAACGCAAAACCACGCACACACACACACACACACACAGAGACACACAAGACCCACCCACCCACCCGCCCACCCACGCGGCCACGCAGCCACGCAGACACGCAGCCACGCACCCACCCACCCACCCACCCACCCACCCAGCCACGCACGCACACACGCACGCGCACCAAAAACACACTTTCCAGTATGGCTGCAGCTTGTGTGCAGCGTGCTCAGCTGTCCGTTCCTACAAACCTCCTTCCAAGATTGCAATCTAACCCTAAACACTTAACCCTAAACACTTCACCCTAAACCCTAGGCTTTTGGGTTGGCGATTTTTGGACTTAGGGAGCGGAAGTCCCCAAAGCTATGCGGCTGAGGTGTGCGGGTTTAGGCTTGAGGGCTTGAGGGCTTTTTTTTTAAAGTTTTTGGGTTGGGGGTTTGGGATTCAGGGTGCTTTTTCGCTGCGGTTGAGGGTTGTTTAGGGTTTAGGGTTTAGGGTTGAGGGCTTAGGGTTTAGGGTTTAGGGCTTAGGGTTTAGGGTTTCGGGCACTTTTTTCGCAGTAAAGGCAGGGAACGAAATGGGCACGGGCAGCTACCTGGAACGAGCCGCGGCGTTGCAAATGTCCAAGGTCTAGCCCCTGTGCTTTACTTGAAGGTTCATGGGTAGTTCTAAGCAGGGTTAAGGGTTTAGGGTTTGGGGTATTATAGCCTATATTGTAACCTTGATGTTTGGGTTTTTGTTGGGCTGAGGGCGCACCATCCCGAAACCAAAACCCTAAACCCTAAACCCTAATTCTGCTAGGCTGGAAGGGGCGACTACACTCCCCACGCTGGGATTGTTCTGGGTTTCGTAAAACATGCTGTAGTTGACCTTTCCTACTGGCTTGCTTCGTAGGACCCTGAACCCTGAAACCTGAACCCGAAATCCTAAACCAAAAACTCACGATGCAGGACTCGCTCCGCGGCTCGTCCAGGGCCTGATTCTGGCAGCTGAGACACCCCTAGTCTCGCCTCTGCGTGCGGTTTAGCGTTTAGGGTTTAGGGCTAGGGTGTAGGGTGTAGGGTTTAGGGTTTAGGGTTTAATGTTGGGGGTTAGGGTGTCGGGAGGAGGGGTGTTGACTTTAACTGATCTTGAACCCCTGCGAAAACATGTGCTTGATTTGGCCCTTTCCAGGGCCACCAGGAACCCTAAGCCCGAAACCCTGAACCCTAAACCCTAGCCCTAAACCCTAAACCCTAAACCCGAAAGCCCGAACCCCAACTTCAGGAAGGGCGGGTAGCTTTCTCCGGCTTGCTATCTTTGGGGTACAGAAGGGCACCGCGGATTTTAAACGGGATATCTACTTGGAGGATCGGGGGGACTTAGGAAGTAGGTGCCAAGTAGAAATTCTACCCACCGTAAGAGCCAACCTGATGGGGGAATTTCCTGGCCTACTTTTCATGGGACCTTTGTGGATGGTCTCTTCTCGGTCCTCTCACCGGTTAGCTCGGGGGGGTATAGAACAAACCTAGTCCGAGTTGAACTCAGCGCGGTTCTTGTCGCTTCCTTCCCTAAACTCCCTTAAACCCTAAACCCTAAACCCATGACACGGGCCTCTAGCCGCCAGGATAGACTTAGATCGCCAGTTGTTGTTTTCTGAAAGTGCGGTTCCCCACTTCCTTGGGGGCACGTACCCTGAAAACATGACCATGGCTACTAATTCCTTAAGAAACCCTAAACCCTAAACCCTAAACCCAAAAAACAATAAATTATATATATATATATATATATGTATATGTATATTCTTCCTTGTTAAGGGTAATATAGGGATTGTTAGTGTTCTTTTGCAAATAGTAGATGAGTTTTTTTGAATCTACGCTGCTCTCTTTGCGAATATCCTGATCATCACCATGATCAGGATTCATTCTGGCTATACTAAACCCAAAAGTAACCGAGGAAAAAGTTGGTTCAACGGGCCCTATAGGGGAACCTGAACCCAAAACAAAACGGGAATAAGGGCCTACTCTGGGTCCCAATAGCCCTAAACCCTACACCCTAAACCCTTTTCCAGTATAAGTCGTGGTTAGCAGGTCGAGGCAGGCGAACTCGTGGCAGAAACCAGGGTTTCCCATGTCTTGCCCGGGCGCGCGCCGGCCCTTGGTCGGTTTCGAGCTGGGCTCCAAGAATTGCTGCACCCCCACTGCTTCATGGGTTTAGGGTTTAGGGTTTAGGGTTTTTGGTGTTTAGGGTTTACTTTCGAAGTATTTTCTGGCCTGACTGACTCGAACGACACAGGCACACGCAATCCTCAACCCTAAACCCTAAACCCTAAACCCTGAACCCTGAACCCTAAACCCTAAACCATCTCATCACGGGATCCTAAGCCGCGCCCCCACCCTGGGGAAGGCCCAACACAAGCTTTTGACTCAAGCCCTAAACCCTAAACCCTAAACGCTAAACCGAAAAAACCCTGAACCCTTATAAATCCTATACCCTAAACCCTGAGGGGAGGCTCGGGGTAGTACAGGGTCCCATTCAGCATTCCAGCAGCTCTAAAACCATCAGCCCTTCACGCCTATGCCGGCCTGACCATAGGGTATAGGGTTTAGGGTTTAGGGTTTAGGGAGACCGAAAGCCCTTCCAGCAGTCATGAATGCAAAGCTTCGGCTTCGGGTTTAGGGTTGAGGGTAGACAACGTATAAGAAGACCCAATAAACCCTCAACTCTAAAGACCCTAACCCTAAACCCTAAACCCTGAACCCTAAACCCTGAACCCTGAACCCTAAACCCTAAACCGTCGCTCATATGTCTTGACCTTTCTGTCTGAGGGGTACAGCTTGTGCGAAGGTTTCTCGTGCGAGGACATGGCGGATGCAGGGAGCCCTGGGGGGCCTGTGGGTGAGGCCGACAGTAGGGTTTAGGGTATAGGGTTTAGGGTTTCGGGTTTAGGGTTCAGGGTGTAGGGTTTAGGGTTTAGGGTTTAGGGTTTAGGGTCCGAGTTTAGCATGCGGGCCGCTTTGGCTTTGGGAGTTGCGGGCTTTTCGGCCACAAAAGCCAAGCTTGGTGGCTAAACCCTAAACTCTAAACCCTAAGCCCTAAACCTTTAAGGCCCAAGGCCCAACCTGATGATCCTAGAACTCTTGGTAGCCCAGAAGCCATAATATGATAATAAGGGCACCCTTTTGGGGGGTTTGGGGTTGAGGGCTTAGGGTTCTTAAGAAGGATCCCAGAACCAAAATAGATCAACCAAAACCCACTGGGCTACCAAGAATTCCAATGGCTGCCGACTGAACATGCGAGAAAAGCACGTGCTGTGGTTTCAGGGCCACTTGCCAAGTTTAGGGTTTAGGGTTTAGGGTTTAGGGTTTAGGGTTTGGGGTCTAGGGTTCCTTGAATCACCAGTATTGGACATGAGTTGCTCGAAAAAGACTTGGCACATGCAATCTGAAAATTGTTGACCGTGTGTCGACACTGTCCCGTAACAAACAGCTGCATTCTGATCTGAACAGACAGGCCTATGCAGCCACCTTTTCTTGACTGATCCGAGCGGACACCTTCTTGCGAGGCTTTTGTTGTGTGTCCTCTTCAAGCGGCTGCTATGTTCTGTCCTTCTGCATCTCTAGGTACGCCCTGAACCCTACACCCAAAGCCTAACCCCCAAAGCTAAAGCCTCTAAACCCTCAAGCGGAGATTTTTGGTCTGAGGACCTGTCACCACAAGGGATTCCCTAACATCTGAGGAAGCAAATTGGGACGGTTTAGGGTTTAAGGCTGTAAGCTCTAAACCAGAAAGGCTTCCGCATGCAGGGGAGAGGGGCTGGGCATTCCGCTGTCTTCCGCCATGGCTGTCCAAGTGGATGCTTCGAGACCCCTTTTGTCCAGAGCCGCGCGCTCTGTTTGTGTGTGCGTGTGTGTGTCTTGTTAAGGACATTCCGTGGCCTGGGATTTAAGCAAAGCTACGTTCAAGCAGAGGGGATTTGGGGTTGTGTTTGGGAGTTAACTACGAAAAACCCAAGAGTAACCTAGGAATGAAAGGGTAGCCATGTTGGTTTGAAGAGGCTTAAACGGGACTGAAAACTCCAAACAGAGCAAGGGACTACTCTCTGGGAACTGACTAACTTTCCCGTTCCATGTCAGCCCCTAAACCCTAAACCCTAAACCCTAGACCCCAAACCCTAAACCCTAAACCCCAAAGCCTAAACCCTAAACCCTAAGCCCTAAACCCGAAACCCTAAATTGAGGAACTCCCAGATGCTACGCGAAAGTTCATGGGTTTGTGTTGGGTTTAGGGTTCAGGGCTTCGGGTTTGGGGTTTAGGGTTTAGGGTTTAGGGTTTAGGGTTTAGGCTTTAGGGTTTAGGCTTAGGGCTGTAGGAAATGTGACCGAAACTTAAATTTAACCTTGGCTACGTAACTTGCAACCCTGCTTGTACAAGCCCATGAGACTTCAGGGACCATGCGCTCCGAAGCCCCAGAGGCGCAGGAACTTCATAAGCATTTTGTAGCTCAGGTTGCACCTTGGAGGCACTGCAACCTTACGTCTAGTCTGCTTACTAAGTTCCCTGCAGGGTTTAGGGTCTAGGAACCCTGAACCTAAACCCGAAACCCTAAACCCTAAACCCTAAACCCTAAACCCTAAAACCCCTAAACCCTAAACCCTAAACCCAAAACCCGAAACCCGAAACCCGAAACCCTAAGCTGCCTGCTGTGTAAACCCGCACTTTGTGGCTTCACACGCGCGGCGCTGGGGGGATCTCTCTTCTGGAAGGCCTGCCTCGCCCTGGTTTAAAGTTCAGGGTTTAGGGTTTAGGGCTTAGAGCTTAGGGTTTAGGGTTTAGGGTATAGGGTTTAGGGTTTAGGTTAGACATTCTGCCTTCCAAGCCCGCGGGTTTAGGGTTTAGGGCTTAGGGCTTAAGGATAAGGGTTCAGGGTTTCGGGTTTAGGGCTTTATGTTGAGCAACTGCTTCACTTAAGAGGTATAAACCCAAAGGTCCCTGCTTTAGTCCCTTGATTCACCAAACCCCGAACCGTAAACCCTAAACTCCTCAGCCTGCTCACATGCACTGAACCAGGCCCTAAACCTAAAGGGGCTTAGGGTTTAGGGTTTAGGGTTGAGGGTTTAGGGTTTAGGGTTTAGGGTTTAGGGTTTAGGGTTTCAGAAGGTTGAAAAACCAGGCTTACTGGTTCTTAGTAGGGAATGAGGGAAGTAGAGACTTCATCCGACTGCATAACCCTTTCTGGGATTCCATAAGGTGCTTGGTTATGCAGGGTTTGCAGTTTGGGGTTTAGGGGTTTAGGGTTTAGGGTGAACCAGTTCTCAGGGTTGTTGAAGCTCTGTGTCCCTTGGGCATGGAGGTATGCAAAAACTGCGCTCCTTTCTCTTCACGTTAGGCTTGGGTTTCGGGTTTGAGGTCTAGGGTTTAGGGTCTAAGGTTTCGTGCCTGGGCATCCACACCGTGAAGTAGAACATCTACAACCCAGTACCGAGAGCTTGTCAGTCGACTACGCCCCTCCATCAACACGAGCACAAGTGACCAAATCTTGGTTTGGGGCGTGGAGCTGCAGGCTTAGTGTTTAGAGCTTAGGGCTGTAGGCTTAGGGTTCAGGGACAATGCATTTTTCAGGGGCTCGTAAGAGGCTGCTGTGGAAAAAGCCATGTTGAAAAGATGGCGACGCCTGCCTTCCAGGTATGAGCATGGATCCACGAGGATCCACAACGTGGGATTCGTGGGGGGGAGAAAAACTCAGGCGACCCAACGACAGACAAGACCGGCATGGAGTCTTAAGGGTTTAGGGTTTATGGGGGTTTAGGGTTTAGGGTTTAGGGTTTAGTGTTTAGGGTTTAGGGTTTCGGGTTTAGGGTTTAGGATTTAGGGTTTAGGGTTTAGGGTTTACAGTTTAGGGTTAGGGTTTAGAAACACTAACCCCTAAACCCCAGCATCGCCAGCGAGAATTTACAACCACGGACACAGAGGCCCTCTGAGGCAGAAGCCCCCGAATCCTACGCATGGCTTAGGACAAAAATCCCTCAACTCCGAAACCCTAAACCCTGAACCCTGAACCCTAAACCCTGAACCCTGAACCCTAAACCCTAAACCCTAAACCCTGAACCCTAAACCCTAAACTCCCAAACCCTAAACCCTGAACCCTCTGTTTTTTGCATCCAGGCCTCTGGAAGCCCCAAAACCCCTCAACCCTAATCCAAGCTGTAGCTTAGAGAACGACAGGACTTGTCAATTGTTCACGGGGTTCCGGCGTACAGTGCAGTTTCAGGCTGATGCAAACCGTCCCCAAACCCTAAACCCTAACCTAAACCCTAAACCCTAAACCCTAAACCTTAAACCCTAAACCCTAAACCCTAAACCTAAACCCTAAACCCTAAACCCTAAACCTAACCCCTAAACCCTAAACCCTAAACCCTAAACCCTGAACCCTGAACCCTAAACCGTAGACCAGCTGGCCAGTGGAGCTCACGAGCAGACGCCATAACTAAGGATATGATGTAGGTTAGCTTGCATATAGCCCTACTTGTGACTGAAGCGGCGGGGGGTTGCACACTTAGAAATCCCAAAACCACACCCAATAACTTCACTTACGCAGATTTATGAGGAGGCCTAGATACACCCAACAATGACAGTAATATTATCCTGTTTCTAGTAACTCTAAATGTACAACCGCGACTCCAAACTATACCTTGCAGACCGGGGAAACCGAAAACAATTCTAGAACCCTGAAACCCTACCCTAAACCCTGAAACACAAAATGCGCTGCCGAAAACTCCTAACTTCCCGATGCCCTCGACCTTCCCACAGGATTTTCGGCTTTAAGGTTTCGTGTTTAGGGTTTAGGGTCGCCACGGAAAGAACCTACAAGTGAAGAGCCATGTAGGAGACGTCATTCCCTGATGCGTCCCCGATGTTCGGAATCCTGAGCAGCTCAAGTTTGGGGTTTAGGCTTTAGGGTTTCGGTTTTAGGGTTCAGGGCTGCAGGGATATGTTTAGGGTTTATAGAAATTGTATAGGGTTCGGGGTTCGTTTTTTGACCCCTTTGACTTTTTTCTTTTGCTCGCCCCACCTGCTCGCCCCACCTGTTTAAAGGCCTTTTTGAGTTTTTGCTTTTGCTCGCCCCACCTGCCCCACCTGCTCGCCCCACCTTTTTAAAGGCCTTTTTGAGTTTTTGCTTTTGCTCGCCCCACCTGCTCGCCCCACCTTTTTAAAGTTTTTTTGAGTTTTTGCTTTTGCTCGCCCCACCTGCTCGCCCCACCTTTTTGAAGGCCGTTTTGAGTTTTTGCTTTTGCTCGCCCCGCCTGTTTACAGGCCTTTTTGAGTTTTTGCTTTTGCTCGCCCCTCCTGCTCGCCCCTCCTTTCAATTCTTGCCCCACCTGCTCGCCCAACCTGCTTTTGGCTGGTCGGCTGTTGAAGCCTTCGAGTGTTTTTACTTTTGCTCGCCCCACCTGCTTGCTCCACCAGCTTTTGGCTGTTGAACTTTTGAGGCCTTTGAGTTTTTGCTGCCGCTCGCCCCCTCCCCACCTGCTTTTGGCTGTTCAACTATTGAAGCCTTCTAGTTTTTGCTTTTGCTCGCCCCACTTGCTTGCCCCACCTGTTCGGCTTTTGAAGCTACTCACCCTTTTGGGACCTCTCTGTCCTTTGTGCTTCTTGGGGCTTTTTGGTGTGTCTTGGTCCTGGAACCTCCTAGCACCTCCTTGGAGCCTTTTTTTGCCTGTTGGGCTTCCTCAAACCTTCTGAAGTCCTTGGGGCCTTTTGGAGCCGCGCGGTTTCGGGGCCTTTTGGGGCCTCCTGCCTGGGGCCTCCTTGGGGGCCGTTCATAGGGCCTTTGTGGGCCACTGAGAAGGATGAAGGATTATTACACGAGCTACTCGTACTGAAACGCATACAATTTCTATTTATCCTGGCCTTGAGGGTTTAGGGTTTAGGGTTTAGGGTTTAGGGTTTAGGGTTTAGGGTTTAGGGTTTAGGGTTTAGGGTTTCGGGTTTAGGGTTTAGGGTTAGGGTTTAGGGTTCAATGCCAGGTTGAAGGTTCCTCCTTGCAAGGCCTTTAACCGGGCTCACACGGGGGGGGCTGGGGTGGCCCACAACTCAAGAACCCCTAACCCTAAACCCTAAACTAACCCTAAACCCTAAACCCTAAACCCTAAGCCCCAAACCCTAAACCCTAAACCCGGAAGAAGAGTCTAAGGGGTGTCAAAAACTTCCACCACCTACCAGACAGATGAGGGGTTGAACCTCGGCCCGCAGATAAAGCAATAGTGGGCGTTTAGGGTTCAGGGTTTAGGGTTTAGGATGGGTTGAGGGCTTGGGGTTTAGGGCTTAGGGTTAGGGATTTCTAGGTTGCTTACCCCCTTGGATCACGATGTAACCTTGGAAGCCCACTGAGGCTAACCCGAAACCCTAAACCCCAAACCTTCAACCCTCAAGCCTCAACCCCAAACCCTAAACCCAGCAAAGCCACTGCCCAGATGGGTTCACGGGAGGCGGGCCCCCCTTTCCGAAGGCACCGCCTTGAAGACCATAACCTGACGGTTTAGGGTTTAGGGTTTAGGGTCTAGGGTGTAGGGTTTGGGGTTTAGGGTTTAGGGTTTAGGGTTCAGGGCTTAGGGTTTAGGGTTTAAAGGTTTTTGTTTGCTTAGGCTTTCTGTGGCGGCTACTGGCTCGAGTTACCGCGAGCGACTCTGTCAGCCCAGCTTGGAGGCTTCCGTGTTTATTTGGCGCTCAACGAATTCTGAAACCGTTTAGGGTTTAGGGTTTGGGGTTTAGGGGTTAGGGTTTAGGGTTCAGGGTTCAGGGTCTAGGGCAGAGCCGGAAAATATATGAGCAGCCATGAAAAAAAACTTATGTGCATGCCCTAAACCCTAAAAATAGAACGGGCGGGGGGGGGGGGGGGGGGCCTATCACTTTACGGGGCTTTGGGGTGTATGCGCCTCTCAGAACGGAGGGAGAACGGTCGAGTTTAGGGTTTGGGGTTTAGGGTTTAGTTTTTAGGGTTTAGGGTTTAGGGTCTAGGGTTTAGGGTTGTTTGGGGGGTTTTAGGGCTTCGGGCTTAGGGTAAGCTACAAAAAATGTAAGGGAGGAAATTATTCAATTCCCAAATGATACAGGGCTCTATTGGAAGCAGGAGAAGTGCAGAAATATGTCAAAGTAGCCGTTCATACTTTAAGGGTGGAAGGGCGGGAGGGTGGCGGGTGAAAACTTACCCTAAAGGCCCAAAACTCCAAACCCTAACCCTCAACCCTGTGCATCCAGGCCTCAAACCCTCAAGGCCCAAACCCTAAACCCTAAACCGCAAGCCCTAAACTTGGGATGCTCCCCTTTATACTAAGAGTCCTTAATCGGGATTATAACATAATCGGGGGTACCTTAATCCCTATTCAGGACTAGTAGTATAAGGGGGAACATCCCAACCTAAACCCTAAAAGCCCAAACCCCCAAGGCCTTTAATTCCCTAAACGCCCCAATCCTCCCTCCCTAAGCGCCCCCCAATCCAATCCTCTCAAGGAGAATGGGCCTGAACCTTCAAATAGCCTTAAGCCCTAAACCCCAAGCTTAAACCCTAAACCCCTAAACCCCTAAACCCTAAACCCTAAACCCTAAACCCTAAACCCTAAACCCTAAACCCTAAACCCTAAACCCTAAACCCTAAACTCAAAGGTGCCCCTCGGCCTCCAACACCGCCGTGGACGCCGGGCCAGGCGCCAGGGCCCAGAGACGGGTCTGGGCCGAGGCCACCAGGCCCGCCCCCTGCTGGTTCAGGGTTCAGGGTTCAGGGTTCAGGGTTCAGGGTTTAGGGTTTAGGGTTTAGGGTTTAGGGTTCAGGGTTCAGGGTTCAGGGTTTAGGGTTTAGGGTTTAGGGTTTAGCGTTTAGGGCTAAGCGTTTAGGGATAGTTGAAGGTTCTTGCCACTACATGTAAAGTGGAAAGCGTACGAACAGCAGACGAGGCAAGACCGGGAGGGTTTGGAGTCTGAAGTCTCTGAAATCCCGATGCCACACCACCCCCCCCCCCGCCCAACCCCACATCCACAAGCGACAGGAGGCGAGATGTGTGGATCCAGGGGCAATATTATTTACCTCAAGTAAGGTGTACTAACTTATAACCGTACTTATGCCACCACCCATGAACCCTAGACCCTAGACCCTAAACCCTAAACCCTAGTCCCTAACCCTAAACCGTAGTCCCTAAATCCTGCGCCGGGCAGGCCGATGACTACTTGGCCTGCGCTCTCAGCAACCGCGCAGAGCCAGCTCATAGGGTTTTGTTGGGGTTTACAGGCTTTTTAAAGGGGGTCCTTTATAGGGTTTTCTTAGGGTATTTATAGAGTGTCTATAGGTTTTTGTAGAGGTTTACAGGCTTTTAACAGGGTTTTTCAAGGTTTTTCGGGGGGGGGGGGGGGGTCTTTATAGGGTTTTTTTAAGGGTATTTCGAGGGTGTCTATAGGCTTTTTTTATCGGGGTTTTTAATCGGGTTATATCACCCTAAACCCTAAAAACCCTGCACGGGTTGTAGGGTTTCTGGGGTTTTGCGTGGTTGAGGGGACCAAGGCGTTGAATGAAAGCTGCCCCCTCCCCCCCCTGGCTGAGTCGGCGCGAGGGCTTTTGGGAGGAGGTCCCCTGGTAGGGTTTAGGGTTTACGGTCTAGGGTTTAGGGTTTAGGGTTAAGGGTTTAGGGTGTAGGGCCCTCTTTTAGGGTTTTGAGGGCTTCAGGGGTTTTATGGCCCGATCGGAAAACTATACAGAACCCGAAAAGCCGAAAGCCCACAGCCCTTGTCAACAGGAGAAAAACGCTTGGCTAATTGAAGTCTAATTGAACACTTTAGCCCACACTCCGAAACAAAAAACCCTAGACCCTAAACCCTAAACCCTAAACCCTACCCCCTAAACCCTAAACCCTAAACCCTAAACCCTAAACCCTAAACCCTAAACCCTAAACCTAGGCCCCCTAAACGCCCGCCTGCCGGGAGGCCTTGCGCACCGTGGAAATGCGGCGGCTGCGAGTGAAGGTAGGCTGCCAGCTCCTGCTCCTGCACACCCTAGGCCCTAGACACTATAAACACTTAACGTTTAGTGCTGGTGTGAACCAGCAGGCTGAGAGGCAGAAAACAGTGGAGTTGCAAGATCCCTGGTTTCACTTCCCCCAACTTCCATGGCTCACACGAATGCGGAGTGACTCTTTTTACACGAGCGAACACAACAAGGAAAGCAAAGTCATAAAGTCTGTGAACTTGCTATGTGCTACTCTTGGGCTACGGCACCTAAAGGTTGTGAATGTACTTAAAAGATGTGTGCTCATGACCCTACTGTGCTTGGGCCTACGAGCAACAAGGAAAACAAGTGAACAACCTACCTGAAGGACCTGCAAAGGAAGTGCGTTCAACACTCCTCCTTCGCGGCCTCGCCAGGGGACAGCGACCTACCTTACTCCTACTTCTGCGCAGGTCCTGCCCGTCAGGGTGGAGAGTGTTCCCTACCCTAAGGCGCTCATAAAGAGATGCATGCGAGCATCTCTGCAAACTGCAAATTGCAGTGCAAAAAGAGGGAAAAACTAGCATGAATGCGCGATGCGATGCACATCCTGCCCGTCAGGGCGGAGTAGTACCTACCCTGTGCTGTGCGTGGTGTGATCTGGTGCACGCCGGTGGCACCGCTGACACACCTCAAATGTGCAAAGATTGGATGACCTTGCAATTGCAGGACAGTCCTTGGTGCGATGGAGCTTCTCCCCCTCAGGGACAGCAAAGTAACGAGTTGGCGCTCCAGCTTCTGGCTGCCTGCGTGCGGAAAGTTCGGCCTCGATTGCTTGGGCCGTTCGGTCACGAAGGCGTTGCAATTTCCTCTGCTTGGCAGTGCTGCGGATGCGGCAAAGAGAGTGGTGTCTCAGGCACCACTTGGCAAGCTCCCACACGGCAATAAAACCAATGCCGACAAAACCCACAAGCAACATGAACATGAGATCCGTTCTTAATTCAACCTGATGTACATCTCCCTCCTCTTCATCAAAGAGCTCAGGCTGACACTTGGCACTTTGGATCTGCATCATTGCAAGCAATAGGAAAAGCAACTTGATCTGCGGATACTGAGGGTGGGTAGGCAGGTCGGCAGCCACAGCTTCCGCTTGGCGGGGGTCCTCTGGACGGTGCTCGAACAAACCCCAAATGGCTGCGAGCTCGAGAATCCTCGCTGCAGGAAGCGCTTTTGTGAGGAGGTCTGCAGCCTGCTCCACACCTGGGCAAAAAACAGGGATT
Organism: Symbiodinium natans; assembly: GCA_905221605.1. Taxonomy (NCBI): domain Eukaryota; class Dinophyceae; order Suessiales; family Symbiodiniaceae; genus Symbiodinium; species Symbiodinium natans. The sequence continues at coordinate 250,114 of CAJNDS010002479.1, read as the reverse complement.
ATCTCACCTGCCTCATACTGCTCTCGCAAATAGTTGGCGCGCACCTTCAAGTGGCGGGTTCGCCAAGACCCTTGGCCAATGGCGATAGCAAGCGCAGACTGAGAGTCAACCTTCAAGGTCTTACCCAAGTTAAAGACCCCAAACTCACCCAGCATGGCCTCTGCTGACTGCAGTGCAACGACGGCATCAAGTCCTGCGACGAGCTCGGACTCTGCAGTGCTGAGTGTGACAAACGCCTGCCGAGCGGAACGCCAACAGACAGGAGAGCCGTAGAGGAAGACAACCCAACCAGTGTGTGAGCGATTGCCATCTGGCGCAAAAGAGGCATCGCTGTACGCAACTAAGCCCGTGTCATCTGCGTCAGCAGTGAGAGCAAAGGCTTTGGTTTGCTGCACGTACGCAAGTGCCCTTTCAGCGATGCGTGCAGCCCTTTCGGGCGCCTTTGTGCTCAACGTAGCAAGGACACAAGCGGTGAACGCGAGATCCGGCCTCGTTCGCTGGCTCAGCCACAAGATTTCTCCGGTCAGCCTCTGGGCTGTACGAACTGACTCCTCGGTGGGAGACTCATCTGTCAGGAGAGTGTCAAAGGACACCAAGTCCCTTGGGCAAGGGATCTTACCCAGTGCAGTGGGCTTGACGTTGTTGAGGCGTAGCAGCTCCTCTGCATAGGCCTGGTGTGACAGAACAAACCCTAAACCCTGCACTAGGATCTCAACCCCTAGAAACCTTAACGGCTGGTGCGGCGTGGCAAGTGTGAGGGGCGTCGTTTTCCAGATCGACTGGATAGCCTTAGCGAGAGCCTCGATGACTGCAGCACATCCAGCAAGTAGGAAGTCATCAACGTAGGTGATTAAACCTCCCACGACTTGACCATCACTGGTTTGCACGATGCGCCACCAGTTCGTGTCTAACTTGCCTTTGAGTAGCTGCAGCTCAACCCCATTGGCCATGCATCTAAGGTTAAGAAGCTGAGAGTCCCTAAAGTCTGACCACAGCTTTGGTGACTCCCTGAGTCCATAGACGGCGTGTGTGAGGATCCAAAGCTCTCCCTCCTGCGCAAGACCTTGCCGCACAAGGTAGCGCGGCGGCGTTAGGGCAAACACAGGAAACCCGTCACCCTGGGGAATGGGCGTGAGGAGGAACGCTGAGGTTACATCCAAGATGCCTAGCATCCAACCCCTCTTAGAGCTAATGACAACCAAACAACGAAGTGACTCTGCTGCAGCACCTGACGCATATATTTCGGTGCCAGTGGAAGGGGCATGGTTTCCACACGCAACAAGCCTCGCCTTGCGTTTGAACAAGCTTGCCTGGGTTGCGTGCTCCCCGTTCCCGGGCGCGGTGGGTTGCACGTCAGGAGGCTTAACAGTGAAAACCAGCTTTGCCGGCACAACCCTCACGTCAGTGCGGTGAAGCCAGTTCCCTTTGCGCACCTCGCTGGGCGGCAAACGGTGCACAGCTTTTTCTATGACCCCGATCTCTTTCAGGATTGACGGGATCCACACTTCACTGTGCTTTTCCGCCTCTCGCGGGTCGACAGTATGAACTATCTGCAGTGGCTCAGTTAAGCCACTGAGCAGCTGTTCAATGTCTGGAGTGTACACTGGCTCGGACTTGCAAAGACGCAGGTCCAGGTCGTCAGACCGGAGTGCACACAGTTGCTGGCCACTTTGGGGGTCTGGAAGCCACAGCTCCCACTGCACAGGCTGTTCTGGCCAGGACTCCTCCTCGACCTGCGCGTGGGGTTTTGGCTCCAGGGTCTGCAGAACGCAAGGTGTCTGCTCGCGCTGCGCCGGAGTGTGCTTGAGGTTCCACGAGACCTCTAGCTCTACTGTTCCAGCCTCTACCTTCTGAGTCTCTTTCCAACCCCCACCCTTCTCTACTTTCTTCGGGCAGTCTTCACCTGCTAGCTCTAAGGGACCCTCCTCAAACATGTCAAACACGTCCAAGCGCCTGACATCTTGCTGCGTTGTGAGTGGCAAGCGTGCTGAAGCAGGGAGCGGAAAGCCTAAGGACTCGAGGGCTTGGAGCTCAGACTCTGACACCTTCCCTAAGGTGTTAACGGTGTAGGCTACGAGCACGACCCTTTCACCTTCAAAAGGGGTAGTAGCATGACGGCGTTTGGGGTCCAAGTAGAAGGGCTTACCTCTTTGCAGGCTGTGCGTTGTGCCCAACCACTTCTTTCCTGCACCATCAACTCGTTGCTCGACAGAGCCGTAGATAACATCTCCTGCTCGCAGTTCTACCCACAAGTCTCCGCCTTCAGGAGGGAGCTTGAGTGGAAAGACTACGTTGACAGACCCCCTTCTACATTGTTGTGGTCTGCATGCAAGGACATGGGGTTCGTATTGGAAAGCCAAAGACTCGTGAACTCGGCCTCTGGACTTGCGGACAGGAGCGTCGCGGCCATCAGCTCTGTGAGCCAGGGGTAAGAGTTTGTTGCACTCGTGGTGCCTACTACACCACCGTGTCGGTAAAGGCCGGCCTTAAGAGACTGCAGACGGCTGAACTGGACCAAGACCCACATGGCCTCTTCAAGGTCCCAGTCTTCAAGCAGTAACTCCTTTGCGAAACCCTCAAGGTCCACAACACTAAACCGACTAGCCCTAAACTCCTCCTCAACGGCTTCACATTGCTCAGGCGGACACTCACCGTCAGGCAGTGGGAACAGCAAAGACTTGCTAACTGCAGGGCTTGACTTCCCACGGAGTCGAGTGCGACTTGCAGGTGCGGGCACGCACTCACCTTCCGGCGGTGGAAGAGGAGGCGGCGGCAGAGGTGGCTCGCCAAGCGCTGGCTCGGACTTCCCACGCACACGCCTTGCCGGCTATCATTCACAGAAGGCGACAACCCCATGTACTTACCATCTACCCACCTATCCCCTAAGTCACCCCTAGAAGGTCCGTAAAACTTAAGTTTCACAGAGCACGGTGCCCCAAACGGAGCTGCAAGCTTGGACTTGAGGCCAAGCTGTTGCGCACGTTGCTGCGATGCCGCAGTGGCCATTGCACATGCCCACAGCTCTGTTCCAACTTCGGCCTGGGCGAGGAGCGTGCGCGCCCTAGCCTTTAACCAGCGGATGGTGTTCTCAGCTGCTCCGTTTTGCTGCGGCGTATCTCCTTCAGCTGTGGTGGTACGCACCCCGTGCTCGTGAAACCAAGCTCGGGTCCTTTTGTTAAAGAACTCCCGACTTCTATCCGAGTGGAAGCGCAGCACAGGAAGGTTCAATGAGCGAAGTTCCAGGAACACTTGTTGTAGCGCCTCTAGCACTGCCTCGCTCTTGTTTGTGTGCAGCGGAACAACAAACACCAACCTAGCTAGGCCTGGCGGAGCTTCAAACTCACACTTGGCCCTTTCCCAAGGGTGTTCTTCCTTGGGTTTGCTTGGTTTGGCCTTGGCCTTTGCGGCTGCTACGCGTAACGCGCCTGCTTCTTTACACGCGTCATTTTCAGACTCACTTGTAGGACAATATCCTAAACAATCCTCGGGCAGCACATCCTTCCCGTCAGGGCGGTGCTCTGGCTCCGGTGGGCCTTCCACAACAACGTCGGCTAACTCGTCCTCCCCGCCAGGGTGGAGTAAAGGATCATCGAACCCATCAACCTGCGTTGGGTTGGGTTCGTCCTTTGTCCCTTGGAGTTTAGGAAAACGATAAGACGCTGCTAAAAAGTACCGGAACACGGGCGGATGTTTGCTCCTACCCTCGGGGTCTTTTGCAGGGACTCTGATGGGACCAGCCACGTCGGCAGACAGGCAATACACGTCGGGATGTGTGACTCCTTGATGCCTACGGCCGGTGCCGGCGCCACGTACGCAAATTCCACAATCCCTACGGTATGGAACGTGGTTATTTTCTACATGTCGTTGCCAGTCCTCGGGCGTCATGCGGCATAGCTGGTAGCGGGGCCAACATTGCAACGCATGAACAACAGCTTGCACAAACTGCGACGCCCACGCGGCTAAGTCCTTTGAGTCGCCTTTCCATGCCAGCGTAGGACACTCCTTCCGGAGGCCGTGCAAGCCCCTCAGGTCAGGAAGGTTAGTGCCTATGGTGGTTGGCTTTGTGGTTGCGTGTCCTAGAGCACCTTGGTCAAAATCGACTTCGAAAAGACCTGCCTCTAATGCATATGCACGCCACAAGTTTGTGTGCCAAAACGAGGGAACCTCACCAACCAACGAATGGCCAGCAGGAAGATAGCGATCAACAGGCTGAGGTTGCTCAAGTAAGAATGCCACCTGCGACGAATGTTGCACGGACTGACGATGGACACGCCTTCCGGCCGTCGCTGTTGCATGCAAGAACAACATCCGAGCAAACAGCCCCGTGTCATTGTTCACCAACGCACGCTCACTAGCACTGAGATCGCTCAACCCATACGGCTCACTAGGGGACCTCACTGGCCTTGGGCCTCCAGGTTTATGCCGGAGAACAGACATAGTGCGACAAGGAGGGCCACCAATCACTGCTGCAATGCGCCCATCCCTCGCCGCTTTAAGCAGGAGTGCCCAAAGTGAAAGACGGTTCAAATCATGCGCTGCGCACTGAGTCACATCAAGCTCCAACACAACTGTGCCATCACGCTCAAGCCGTGCAAAGGTCTTATGAGGGCGCGGGCCTGCAAACAAGTGGACAAGCCAATGCCTTGACTGCTGTAGCGCCTTCCTCCTCCTCCTGTTGAGGTTGGGCAAAGCACTGCGCAACATGTCCCACAATGACTCGTCGCCCGCATCACCTGAAGGGACCAAACCTCGCAACGCACAACGGGGAACATCAGTGAAGAACGGTGCATTTGCAACAGCGGCGTCACCTGAGCAGGAAACGCCATCACGGGCGTAGTCCATCAAGTGCTCCCACCAACTCTTCTCAAGCGCAATCCTGGCCTGACGAATCCTGTCCCTGCCTTCCTCGGTGTGGCGCTTGAGCTGCTCAATTTCCGCCAGTTTCCTCTCCTCTAAGCGCGAAATCAACTCCAACGCCTTGGACTGCACAAGTTCCGGGCAACCATTGCGGACACGAAGCTTCAACTTCCGCCCGTCAGGGTGAAGGAGTTTGCAGCTGCCGGCGGACCACATAAGGGTGTAACCAAGTTGCTCCACAATTGCGCCCATGGGCACAATGGTTTGCACGGAGCCATCCCTCCCGGGAGGCAAAAGCAGAGTGCCACTAGCAGTGAGTCTCATAGACGTGGTGTTCTCCCCAGCCAAACTCACCACCACTTGCGTAGCCTGCTCCCACTCCTCCTGGGATGATGCTGCCCTCATGGCGTGCGTGGCACCGGAGTCCACTAAGGCTAACAACTCCCCGCCATCCCCAACCTCTAAAGATTGCACGTGCAGCACGGACGTTTCGGGGGAGCTCCTAGCTGGCTTTTCTTCACCCAAACCAAGGACTGCAAGGCGCTTGAGGGATGCATTTGGCTGGGTTTGGGACGTACTGTTTGACGGTTGCGCTTCACTCGTGCCCGGGCTCACCTCAACCTGCCTCAAAGCCTTCACTGCCTCTTGCATAAAGGACTCTAGCGTAACAGGTTGACCATTCATGGTGATGGGCGTGGCCTGCACTGGCACCTGTGATGAGGCTGAAGCTGATGGCGATGCATCCTGTCCTCCCACTCCTCCTGGGCCCGATGCCTGGGGGGTGGATTTGCGCATCGTGGGCTGCTCATGTGTTTTGGCCTCAGGTTTTGAACCCTTACCTAATGGGCAGTCCTTTGCGCGGTGTTCCTCAGAACCACACACCAGGCACTTCTTGAAACGCTCAGCTTTCGAGAGCTCGGTCATGGAATGAGGAAACTTGCATTTGGGGCCATTCCTGCAGCCCTTCGGCGAAAGAAAGAACTTACACGGCTTACCACCTGCTCCTCCAGCACCCTTCCCCAGAGGTTGGTTTCCACCACCTGATGCTTCGGCTGCGGCATTTAATGCCTGGACCTTAGGATCTACCTTCTTAGGGTCTACCCCACCGGCCATAGTTTCAAACTCAGCCAACAAATGCTTGTGGTAGTCTAAAACCTCATCTCCCGACGGGTGAAGGTCAATGTGCAGCGCGCTGCGTACCACCTGAGTGCGAAACTGCACGTCTGGATTCCTGGCAATGTGCTGCGACGTCACAGTGGTCAACCCACGGGCCAAGATGGAGGGATCAGGAGCAACCATGCCACATTCCAAACAACGGCGATGCCAACGACCCCAAGACCTCAGCAAACTCACTCCAGCAACCACGTCCTTAAACGGTGGTGGATCATGCAGGTTCCTGAGTATCAGGTCGCGCTCGTTGGTCCCACCTGGCTGGTAAATCGTACGTAGGCGAAACATGATGTGTGCTGCATTTTGCGTGGCTCTGCGTGCTACAATGTCGGCCTTCACGGACGCGTCCAACGAATCCAACAACATGGCACATGCTCTGGCATTCACACGCGACCACTTGCCCTCAACAATCTCCGTCCTGTCATCCGGGGCCACTCTCAACCGCTCCACGGGGGACGAAACGCTCCAACGGGCAAAGGCATCACGCGCTAACTGCAACACGCTTGTCCACCAAAGCTGCGATGAATCCGACACATCACTCATCAATCCACCAACCAACTCAAGCCAATCCTGAAACTCCAACGACCCACCTGACGGGTTGGGGGCAACAAGTTTGGGCAGTGTTGTGATGCCTGGTTTCACTGCTTCAGGGGCATCGTCACCTTTGACCTTGAGCTGATGAGCTTGCAAGCTTTGCAGCTGCTGCACCCCTAAAACCAGTGCATCCACTACGGAACTTGGCACCTCACGCGTGGCGGGCTGCTCGTGTGGAGCTGCAGCGGCGGCTGAAACCTGAGGACCTTGAGTATCGGGCACCTGCCCGACCCTCCCGGGCGGCGTTTGGCCTGCGGTGCTGGCAAAACCGCCTGAAACCTGAGGAGTTGCTGGAATCTGCCACAAACCCAGGTTCTCGGGCCGAGAATGTGGACTTGTGCCGGAATTGGCCCCTTCAGCCCTCATCTGCCCCAGACCTGGGGTTTCGGGCTGGAAAGTAGGGTCTGGGCCAGAAGAGGCCCTGTGAGTACCTGGCACCTGTGCATCTTGGGCAGTACCTGGCACCTGTGCAACCTGGGCAGATTGAGCCATGGGCTCACGCACATGCCCAGCCCTTCCGGGTGGGGTTGCATTGCTGGGCAACCTTTGCGAACCCTGCAAACCCGACCACAAATTAGACCAAAACCCTGATGCAGACGCAGGCGCCCTCAATGCGTCCATCACCTGCAAGGTGGCATCCTGCACCTGATGGGCAAGAGATGGTGCTGGCAAAGGGGCCTCAACATGCGCATGAGCGGCAGTAGGGACTAGAGGTGGGCCACTTGGGGTCTGTGCTTGCATTGACACTACTTCCCGCATGGACCTCTCTCTCTGCTCACTCCTCTCAAGTAGCTGCCTCAACCTCTGATTCTCCACCTCCTGCGCCTGGGCTCTAGCCTCAAAACCTGCAAGCTGCCTGGCAACCTCTGCTTGAATTGCCTCTTGAGGGAGCGATGACGACTCGGTACGGCTCGAGGGGCGTTCAGGGGCTGCAGATCTAGGGTAAAGGAGTGGGGCCCTTTGCTCAAGCGCTTGCATGCGTTGCAGCAACTCGGCATTGAGTAATGGGGATTCCCTCCCGGGCCCGGGGCCAAAAGTGGTGGGTGTGCCGATTGAGTCCGGCTGCGGCGGCGAAGCACTTGACCCAACACTCCCATCTCCCAAAGCCCTCACCCTAGACACTGCTCCAGGGCTTGCACGTGTGTGGTGTGGTGGTGACTGGGCCTGCACCTCAGTCCTTGCCACACGGAAAAACTCAGAAACACGCGACATGAAAACACCAGGAATGCCTTCAACCATTTCGGAGATAGCGGGCAAACCCTGTGAACGTGGGGTCATGAACCCCCCAACTCCAGCGGTCTCACCAGTTGACCTTATGCCCCCCAAACCCCTGTCACCACCTTGGTCTGTAACCTGACGGTCGTCACCCAAGGTGTCCTGACGCAGGATGGTGTTGGCCTCTGGTCCTGGACTTCCGTCCGGAGGTTGCACTGCTTGTGGCATGCTTCGGGGCATACCGTGCAATATCCCACCCTCAGTGGTGGTCGACGCATACTGCACGCCTTCTGCTGGGTCTATACTAGCACGCGCCCTTCCCGCAGCCATATCCACAAAACCCAAACCACCCTCAATGCCGGCGGTGGGTGCATCAGGTGTTGCGGAATGCATATGCTCTTGCAAACCATCCCTCCCGGGAGGTTGGGATGATTGCGGCATCACGGTGCCGTAGCCCTGCGTTGGGCTCATAACCTGCTGGTGTGAACCAGCAGGCTGAGAGGCAGAAAACAGTGGAGTTGCAAGATCCCTGGTTTCACTTCCCCCAACTTCCATGGCTCACACGAATGCGGAGTGACTCTTTTTACACGAGCGAACACAACAAGGAAAGCAAAGTCATAAAGTCTGTGAACTTGCTATGTGCTACTCTTGGGCTACGGCACCTAAAGGTTGTGAATGTACTTAAAAGATGTGTGCTCATGACCCTACTGTGCTTGGGCCTACGAGCAACAAGGAAAACAAGTGAACAACCTACCTGAAGGACCTGCAAAGGAAGTGCGTTCAACATTTAGGGTTTCGGGTTTGGGGTTAATTCGGGTTCAGGGTTTAGGGTTTAGAGCCTAGGGCTTAGGGTTTATATATATATATATATATCGAGAGAGAGAGAGAGATAGGTGATAGATAGATAGATAGATAGAAAAATCTGGGTATTGCGGTGTGTGCCATATCACAAAAGTACCACTTGCCCACCAAGAAAAGGCACTTGCCCACCAGTCATTGGAGTTCAAATTGTATGTGTAAGGGAGGGTTTAGGGCTTAGGCTTCTTCCGACACTCGCAATTGCTGTCGTTGTGGGCCGACAGCAAAACAAAACACGGAGCCCCACAAGCCCTATAAGCCTGAAACCCTTCCAACCTTCAAAAAACCAAAAGCCCTAAAGACCCCAAAAATGCTAAAACCCTAACCCTTTTACGGCTAGGACTGCTGCACTGCCTGCCTGGGACGAAACCCTAAACCCTAAACCCTAAACCGTAAGCTCCTGCTGCTGCAAAGCAGACAGGGCCGAGAGCATGGCGGCCTGGAGGCAGTCAGGGCTCTGTTTACGCAGGGTTTGTTGGTTCGCCGAAGGTTCCCCAAGTATAGGGTTTAGGGTTTAGGGTTTAGGGTTTAGGGTTTAGGGTTTAGGGTTTAGGGTTTAGGTTAGGGTTTAGGGTTCCTAGAGGGGGGGGGGGGGGGCTTCAAGGGGTATGTAACCCAAGGTTCCCAAATTCTCCTACTCCCTGAGGCTCCCTAAGCTTCCCTAAGGCTCCCTAGGTACCTACCCCCCTTGAACCCCCCTCCCCTAAGAACTCTATAACCCAAGTATGGGCCCTTAATTCGGGCCCCTTGCTTACTTACACTACACAGAATAAGGGCCCACTCTTCCCTTAGTTCGGATCTCTTGTTTACATACACTACACATAACAAGGGCCCATACTTCGGATCCCTATAGACAAGGGACAAAGGCCCATATGGTTCCAACGTTACAGTTGTTGGGTTTTGCCTCCGGGCTTTTGGTTTTTAGGCCCCCTAAACCCTAAACCCTAAACCCTAAACCCTAAACCCTGAACCCTAAACCCTAAACCCTAAACCCTAAACCTTAAACCCTAAACCCTAAACCCTAAGTCCGAACCAGGGTGCATCGGTGCACCTAACCCTAAACCATAAACCTGCTTTTTGAAGCTGGACTTCCTAAACCCTAAACCCTAAACCCTAAACCCTAAACTCTGAGCCCTGCCTGACTTTGACTCTGCAAACCCGGCGCGTTCCCTGCGCAGGGGGCCGAGTTTGTTGGCGGCTTTTCGGGCCGGTTGCCGGTTTGGGGTTTGGGGTTTGGGGTTTGGGGTTTGGGGTTTGGGGTTTGGGGGTTAGGGGTTCGGGGTTAGGGGTTAGGGGTTTGGGGTTTGGGGTTTGGGATTTGGGGTTTGGGGTTTGGGGTTTGGGGTTTGAGGTTTGGGGTTTGGGGTTTGGGGTTTGGGGTTTGGGGTTTAGGGTTCAGAGCCTGACAGACTTCGGTGTGACTTGGGTGCTGGATTTCCAACTGAGGTTTGGGCCTTAGCTTCAACCCTAAACCCTTTTGCAACAGGCTTCGTGCTTCAACCCTAAACCCTAAACCCTGAACCCTAAACCCTAAACCCGACCCTAACTTGGGAGCTAAGGGCCTATGCAACTATCCTTAGAAACCAGGACCGCGCATGCAAGCGCACCTAGACTGCTGCCTGGGGCCAAGCCGCCGTAGTGGCCGAAGCCTCGGTTTAGGGTTTAGGGTTTAGGGTTTAGGGTTTAGGGTTTAGGGTTTAGGGTTTAGGGTTTAGGGTTTAGGGTTTAGGGTTCAGGGTGTGTGAGGGGAGGGCGCGGGCTCGGGTGCGAAACACCCCGGGCCGCGCGCTCGCGTTGCCCGTCAACCCACCCCGGCCACCGCGCACCGACGCTTGCTTTTTTAAAGTTGCGGTGTTGGGGTTTAAGTTGGAGTCGGGGGTAGCCTCGGCCCTTTTCGGACCTTCGGCGTGTCGGGGCCCGTAGAGGCCCTTTGTTCATTTGAAGGTCAGTGAAACCTTTTTTGGTTTTTTCGCCAATGAGTATTTCAACTTTTGAAGTTGCAGGGCTAGGGTTTAAGCTGGGATTAGGGGTAGCCTCGGCCCTTTTCGGGCCTTCGGCACGTTAGGGCCCGTAGAGGCCTTTATTTACTTGAAGGCCTTCGCAGGCCCTCGTTGGCGGTGTTAGGGTTTAAGCTGGGGTTCGGGGTAGCCCCCGTAGAGGCCCTTGCTTATTTGGGGGCTCCTGAACCTTTCCTGACCCTATTTCAAAGCCCGACCTCCAAGACCCCAAGACTGGCCCTGCACCCTAAGCCCGGTGCTCTGGGTCCGGAGACCCCAAGACTGGCCCTGCACCCTAGTACAGGGGGGCCGGAAGGCCCGGTGCTCTGGGGGGGTCTTGGGCCATTCGGTTTGGCTGGTTGGGGTGCTTTGCTGTGGGGGCCTTGGGCCGGGCCTTGGTCTGGGAGGCCTTTGAGTCCTGGGCCTTGTGTCCGAGTCTCAGGCCTAGCCTGGGCGGCCGATCGATTTCAATACTAAAATAGCATTTTTCATTGCAGGTCCTGGCAAATCCTGGTGTGCCCTTTTTGCCCCCCCCGGGGGGGGGGGGGGGCCCGGCAAACCCTGAACCCAAAACCCTGAAACGACCTCCAGAGAAAAGGGTTACGATTTGGGGTTATACTTTAGCTACGCTAAAGGTGGTCTGGGTGCCGGCCATCCCTTAGCCGAGTACAGACGTTGTCGTAACACCTTTCCGTTTCTCTTTTCGCTTGGGCGCTCGGGCTGCAAGGCCCTGGCCGAGCGTTCGGGGTCTGTCGCTCGACGGAAGGGGTTTATTGAAATTATTAAGTGTTCAGGTCCGGGGAAAGTTTCGAGGAGTCTCGGGGAGTTTCGTTTTTTGGATTTTTCTTAATAATTTCAAGTTACAGGGGGCTTGAGGGTTTAGGGTTTGGGGTTTAGGGTTTAGGGTTTAGGGTTTAGGGGTTTAGGATTTAGGGTTTAGGGTTTAGGGTTTAGGGTTTAGACTAGGTGGGCTGCTTCAGGTGTCGGCTTCCTCGGGCTTAGGGCTTCGGGCCTAGGTCCACAGAACTGACCATGCCGGCTTTGGTTTCGAACGCAAGCTTGAGCTTTAGGGTTTAGGGTTTAGGGTTGAGGGTTTAGGGTTCAGGGTTTAGGGTTCAGGGTTCAGGGTTCAGGGTTCAGGGTTCAGGGTTCAGGGTTTAGGGTTTAGGGTTTAGGGTTTAGGGTTTAGGGTTTAGGGTTTAGGGTTTAGGGTTTAGGGTTTAGGGTTTAGGGTTTAGGGTTTAGGGTTTAGGTTCCCTCTGAAAAAAGATTCATGGTTGATCAAACCCAAGCCTACTATTTCTGTAGGCTGCTGTGGGGCAGAAAACTATATGGTTCTCAGGTGGACCCGCAGACATGTAGAAGTACAACCCTGAACCCTTTGAACCATGTAAACCCTAAACCCTAAACCCTCAACCCTAAACCCTAAACCCTAAACCCTAAACCCTAAACCCTAAACCCTAAACCCTAAACCCTAAAGCTCAAGCTTGCGCAATCGGGGTCTCACGGCCAGGAATGTGAAGTGGCCCGGGCCGTGCAGCACAGGCTTTCGGAGGTCACTAGGGAGGGGTGGGTCTCGGCGTAGAGCTTGGGCTTTAAGGTTTAAAGGGTTTAGGGTTTGGGGCTGAGGGTTGAGGGTTTGGGGTTTAGGGTTTGGGTGTTTAAGGCTTACAGGGCCGTACAGGGTTTAGGTACAGTAGGGTTCAGAGTCTTCAGAGTTCAGAGTGAATGGTTTGAGGTATAGGGTTTGGGCGTAACTTGCGGGACCGGGGGCTTCGCAAGTAGTTACGAGGTAGAGTCATACGTACCCTAAAGGCGACACTCTTAAGGTTCTCCTTCTGATAAAAAATAATCAAGTACATGGACCAAGGGTTCCTGACCCTAAACCCTAAACCCTAAAACACCCTCAACCCTAAACCCTTAACCCTAAAAAACCCTCAACCCTCAACCCTCAACCCTAAACCCTAAACCCTAAACCCTAAACCCTAAACCCTAACAGGCAGGCGATTCGAACTCCAGCTCAAGCCACCCGAACGCGAAGTCGAGCCGGGCATGCCCAGAGAAATGGGGTCCTGGCACTGAGCCGCCCTGTGGCCACTCTTTGTTTTTGTAGGATTTAGGGTTTAGGGTTTAGGGTTTAGGGTTTAGGGTGAGGGCCACTCTTTGTTTTTGTAGGATTTAGGGTTTAGGGTTAGGGTTTAGGGTTCAGGGTTCAGGGTTCAGGGTTCAGGGTTCAGGGTTCAGGGTTCAGGGTTCAGGGTTCAGGGTTCAGGGTTCAGGGTTCAGGGTTCAGGGTTTAGGGTTTAGGGTTTAGGGTTTAGGGTTTAGGGTTTAGGGTTTAGGGCTTAGGGTTTAGGGTTTAGGGTTTAGGGTTTAGGGTTTAGGGTTTAGGGTTAGGGTGTTTTTTGCCACCCGCCCAGCAGCCTCGCATAAACACTGCAGGGTTTAGGGTTTAGGGTTCCAGTCAATACAAAGTTAAACCGTTTAGCAGTTTAGGGAGAGGGGCAGAGAGGGAGACGGGGGAGAGAGATGATTCAAAGCAGGAGTTGTGTGCGCAAGTGCTCTGCACGCTGTCGGCGGTATCGGCAACGGCAGAGCTTTCCTCGAGACTCTCATGTGCTACCTTGGCCAGGCCGATCAGTTTGTTATAGTTTTTCCTTTCGGGGACCATTCAGAAGCACTGTGCTTTGTGCCTTGGCACGCCAGTTTGCCTTCTTCTTTAAATGGAGAACCCACACGAACCAGCAATATGGCGGGTTTTGAGGTGAGGGGTTTAGGGTTTAAGGTGCATTTTAAGGAGCTTTGTATACTGCTACTACAGTCGTCATGTGAACCTGAAATGTTCTTCATCTATTTGGCCTTCTAAAGTCCCTCGCCACCCTCATTCCGGGACTTGATCATAAACCCAAAACACCGAAACCCGAAACCCGAAGCCCTTTTACATCCAGGCAAAACCCTAAACCCTAAACCCAAAACCCTAATCCCTGAACGCAAGAAACATCCACAGCTCCTGCTCTTCCCACGACAGGAACTGGGGACAGGGCATCGGCGGGGCCTGCGCTGCGTCTGAGTCAAAAAGAGTTTGGGGCTTAGAGTTTAGGGTTTAGGGTTTATGTAGGCTGTAGTGTTTAGAGTTTAAGGCTTGCAGTTTTGCGGTTTCGTGTAGGGTTTGGGGCTTGAAGTTTGGGGCGGCCTCTGAGCTCCAAAGAGATGAAGGGTTAGGGTTTAGGTTGAGGGTTTCGGAAAACTTCGTCTGCTACCCTAAACTCTTCTTTGCAGCTGGGGCTCAGTGATGGAAACCCTAGAAGTCCTAGAACCCCAAGCCGCAAAACCCAACCCGACTTTGACTCACGAGACCGGAATGCTGTCTGTTGCTCTGCAATCCCTGTCAAAGCCGTCGTAGTGGGCCAGGGTCTCCGTAAAGCCATGCTTCTAGCATTCAAGCCTAAACCCTAAACCCTAAACCCTAACCCCAAGAACACCCAGCATATGCTTCCCCGGCATAGCTGCATTTCTGCCAGGCATTGCGCAGTCCACGCGTTGTAGGAGCCGATGACCTACCCGGCCTGTCCAGCCTGCTTTCTCTTGTTCTTCTTTCCACCCCTTCCACTTCTTTGACTTTTGAACAAAGGAAGGTCATCCCGAGGCCCGTGGAGCTTGAACAACCTCACACTCTCCTTTCTTTTGTGAGCTCTCAGAGATTGCTGCAGGCAGCCCGCAGACTCAATCACGTCATCGTCCTTGAGGAACTCTATCGCCGCCAATCGCCTTGCCTCTTGAACGGTCGGTCAAGATAATCATAGCGGAAGCCGCCATCGACGAACTTGACGGTCAGGGTGCATTGAACCTTCTCCATCTTGTAGTGAATGCCCAAATTGCTGGATCTTCTCAGTGTTCGCTCCATGAAGTGGAGCACAGTCCTGGTCTCATTTCCAGGATCCTTACCCAAATCGAACGAGTTGAAGTGGTCCCTCCGAGCTGGTGGGCGATCGGTGCTCAACTGCTCCCGAGTGTGGCTTGATGAACTTCCCTTACCACCTGCGCAGCGGCCTCGGCCAACACTGTTCTCAGAGGGACTGCGTCGCCGGTTCCTTGAACCTCTGTTGGATGGCTCGGCAGACCCCCGCGACCTGGACATCCTAGATGCACGGGACGACGAGCTTTGTCAGAGGGGTCGCGTCTCCGTCTCCTTGAACCTCTGCTCGCTGAGTCCAGATGCTCCACGAGACGACGACCCTGACCTGCTGCGGTTTCGCCTGTGGCGCTCGCAACTACGCGGCATGTATGCAGGGGCAGCCGGTTACAGAATCTGTGCAAGATCAGCGGGCAGTTGGCTCGGGCCAAAATAGATACAGTTTGCCCTCAACCCGAAACCCTACACCCTAAACCCTAAACCCTAAACCCTACAGGGCTTTGGGGGAGCTTCGGGCTCCACATACAAACCATTGCGTTCATCCTCATCACTCCCCCACCTCGTCCTTACGTTTGCGGGAGCTGGCACCCGGCACCTGGGCGAAAGAGGCCGTTTAGAGTTTAGGGTTTAAGTTTAGGGGACTAAAGTCAGTAGGGTTTGAGGCTTCTAGGGATTAGGGCTAGACTTTAAAGCCCGGGCTTCCTTGATGATCGGAGCTACTTGAGCAAGGGTTCCATTTTGGGCTTTCGGGTTCTGTTTTCAGCTTTGGGTTTCGCTAGGGTTTTGGGTTGAGCGCTTAGGGTTTAGGGTTTAGGGTTAGGGTCTAGGGTCTAGGGTCTAGGGTCTAGGGTTTAGGGTTTAGGGTTTAGGGTTTAGGGTTTAGGGTTTAGGGTTTAGGGTTTAGGGTTTAGGGTTTAGGGTTTAGGGTTTAGGGTTTAGGGTTTAGGGCGAAACTCCCCGACTTGACTGGAACGCCTCCCAGCTTTGCTGCCCCGGCTGTATCCTTTGCCTCTGTCCCCCTAATCCCTGAAACCCTGAAACCTAGATACCCAACCTACACACCCGAACACCGAAACCGTGAGCCCTGGCTGAAACCTCCAAAGCCCACATTTCGCGAGGTATCTGCCGCGGCTGCACTGCTGCTTGTGCTGGCTTCACCCTAAACCCTATAAACCCTAAACCCTTTTTGCATCCAGGCCTCTAAACCCTAAAACCCTAAACCCTAAACCCTAAACCCTAAACGCCTGGGTCGGCGCCAGGAAGTGCGCCCTCCTGCAGCTGGACTGCTCGGCCTTCACACCTGGCGCAGGTTTAGGCTCTCCTGGCCGCATCTGCCTGGCCCTGGACGCTTTGCCCACCCGGACCCACTTTAAACGTCTCCTGGAGTCGGCACCCAGCCTCTCGTGTTTGCCGTTCAGATGCTGCCGCAGCCTGGCAGTCGCTCAGCACGCGCGTGCAGCCTGGCACCACGCACTGCCACGCCCCGAAATGTGGCGGGGTCGCCTCACATCCGGCTCAATCCTACATCCCTGAACCTTAAAAGCCTGTGAGAAGCCGCTCCTGCACCTGCACCTTCAATCCCTAAACCGCCCAAAACCCCAAACCCAACACCCTAAACCATTTTGCATCCAGGCCTTAAACCCTAACCCCCGAAACCCCTAAACGCTGGATTCCTCTCAAACCAAGTCCCCTAAACCCAGAGCACCAACTATGCCCCTTCATGAGGGATTTAATCAAGATATCATGCTGACCCTAAACCTTAAACATCCTTAAACCCAAACCCTAAACCCTAATCCCAAACCCCAGTCTAAGGAAATATTCTTCATTAAGGTGCGTTTGTGAATCTCTGGGCTCAGGGAACCCTAAACATTTTTGCAGCGTGCTTGCGGAAACCCTCGCCTGCCACAAAATGCCCAACAACCCCCAAAAATTGGAAAGTACAACAAAAGCACATCATCCAAAAAAAGGGCGACATCGGGATGACTACCTTTTTGTTCTTCATTTTTTTTGGGGGGGGGATTCTTAAGCAAATAGTAGCCTGGCATGCTCATCCTGCAGCCTAAACCCCTTTTTGGCTAACACCTCTGAAACCCTAAACCCTAAACCCCAAACCCCAAACCCTAAACTTGCCCTAAACCTCTGAAGCGGGGGCGCCAAACCCGGCGGAGGCCGGGTGTCCGCTGGTTGCCTTGCGCTCGGACCGCTGGCACCTTTTAGGGTTTAGAGTTTGGGGTTTAGGGTTTAGGCTTTGGGGTTCTGTGGGAACTGAGGCTTGGGGGCTTTATGCTGTATTGCTTTGGTTGAACTAGGTCCTGTGACCTCAGTGATTAGAATTTAAAGTTTAGGGTTTGGGGCCTTTGGGTTTAGGGTGTGGTGGCTGTGCGTGGCCAGGCTTTTGGGCTTAGGGAATAGCGGTTTTTGGTAGGGGCTTAGGGTTAAAAGGGCTAGAGCCTTTGGGTTCAGGGTTTGGGGCCTAAGGGCAAGCAAGCCGGAAAAGCTTGCTGGTCACGACGAAATTTGGGGTCAAGCTGAGCGCAGGGTGCTAAACCCTAAACCCTAAACCCCAAACCCTAAAGCACAGGCTTATAACCCAAACCGTTTTGGGGGAAGAACAATGTCAGTCAAAGCTTGTGGGGGGGGAGGGGGCGGGGAGGGGCTAAACCCTAAAACCCTAAACCCTTTTTTGCAGCAGGACTCCTCACCACTGCCTAAACCCTAAACCCTAAACCCTAAACCCTAAACCCTAAACCCTAAACCCTAAACCCTAAACCCTAAACCCTAAACCCTAAACCCTAAACCCTAAACCCTAAACCCACACCACACGAAGGGACTCCCGGATGGAAGATGGCCACAAGAACCGTTTGCTTCTCAAGTGGCGGGCGACAAGAGCCCCAGCAGTGCAGCAGCTCAAGATGTCTACGGTTTAGGGTTTAGGGTTTAGGGTTTAGGGTTTAGGGTTTAGGGTTTAGGGTTTAGGGTTTAGGGTTTAGGGTTTAGGGTTTAGGGTTTAGGGTACCAAGGGAGTCATACTGAGGATGTAGCCCTAAGAGGTTCCATTTACATACTCCTCATATGGCCCGTATATTCCCTCAGATGATTTTTTTAAACAGGATCCCCAAACCAAAGGGTACAGCCATAGCGGACCAAGGTAGAAACCTATGAATGTATCTGCACGGAGCCGAAACCCCAAACCCTAAACCCTAAATTCTCGGACAGCTTAATGTTGCCCATACAGAGTACGTAGGTCTTTTACTATGAGAACTTTTACAAGGACACCCAGCATATGCATTCGCCAAGATTTAGAAGGAACCCTAAATGCTCATCAATAACACTCCTAGCTCATATCATTTTGGTTGCCTTCTGAAGCTGCAGGAAGTCTGCAGCGGGTTTGAGGTTTAGGGTTTAGGCTTAGGGTTTAGCTGGGAAGTGTAAAATGACTAACTTAATCCAGCTCAAACTGTTAAGAACGGGGGGGGGAAACATTTAAACACTCCAACATCCGCACAATTCCAACATGTGGGTGGGGCACAGCTTGTAAACCCAAATATGGAACAATCCCCTGTGCAAGGACACCACCCCAGCCCCCCACCCCCCACCCCACCCCCCAAACCCCAAACCCTGTCTGCACCTAGGAAGGATGGCACCGGCATGGCCTGGGGCGCCAGAGGCTGGTTCTCCTGTGCAAGAGCACTTCCAGTGCCCTCTCGGGTACCCTAAACCCTAAACCCTAAACCCTAAAGCCTAAACCCTAAACCCTAAACCCTGGGAAAGGAGCGCCCTTATGGGGTACCTAGGATCGTACCGAGACCTTATGACATTCAGAACACTTCTGCTGCCTGCTTCTCGCCTCCCTCAAACCTTGGCTGTTTGGCTCTTCTTTCTAAACACTAAACCCTAAACCCTAAACCCTAAACCCTAAACCCTAAACCCTAAATTCTAACCCTAAACCCTAAACCCTAAACCTTAAACCCTAAACCTTGGCTGTTTAGAGTACGGCCTAAACCCCAGCAAGCCCCGCTCCTCGTGCAGGCCTGGTGGGCCAGCGACCTCCCCAATGACTGGCTGGTTTGGGGTTTAAGGTTTTGGTTTCGGGTATAGGGTTTAGGGTTTAGGATTCTGGGTTTAGGGATACTTGAAGATTCATGGGCGGTTATGACCAGGCGAATCAGGAAGGTAACCTATATTAGAAGTAAGGCAGCCTATATGATAACCTGTTTCCAATTAAGGGCACTTAGAGCCCTGCTTAGAACTCTCTCTCTCTCTCTCTCTCTCTCTCTCTCTCTCTCTCTCTCTCTCTCAGGCAAGGCAGCTCCAAGCTCCGTCTCGCAGAGACGCCTTCGGTGGCCAGTGTAAGGCACACTGTGGTAAACGCACGGAAGCTGGACACAGATGCTGACTTCCAAAACTACCTATGAGTCTTCAAGTAGGGTTTAGTGTTTAGGACGGGAAAGGTCTATCTTTGAGTCACACGGGGGTCCGGAAAATAGAAAGGTTCAAGCATGCCTGCTCGGCACCTAAGTTTTGGGGTTTAGGATGTTCAGCGTTCAGCGCTCAGCGCTCAGCGCTTAGGGTTTAGGGTTTAGGGTTTAGGGTTTAGGGTTTAGGGTTTAGGGTTTAGGGTTTAGGGTTTAGGGTTTAGGGTTTAGGGTTTAGGGTTTAGGGTTGAGGGTACATGGACGTTCTTGGGTACTTGTAAGTTGTAAAGTTGGGCACGCGCCTGGGTTTCGGAGCCCGGGTTTAGGGCCTGGACTTCTCCAGTTACGCGTAACCTCAAGGGGTTCCCCCACAATTTCCGTTGACAAGCTCTAAGCCCCTGGGTTAAGGCTTGTTGATTATAACGTATAACCCTAAACCCTAAACCCTAAGGTCTTTTTGCCACTGGGCTGCAGCCGAGCCAGACTCCCATGTACCACCGAGAGCTCTCAACAACCCTCAACCCTCAACCCTCAACCCTCAACCCTCAACCCTAAACCCTTTAAACCCTAAACCCTAAACCAACCCTAAGTCCCTAAACCCTCAAACGTAAGGCAGCTGAAGAGGCCTCCTTGCTGACTTTTCTTCGCCGTTCGTCGCGGTGCACGGTGTACTTCAGCCTGAGACATGCTCAGGGTTTAGGGTTTAGGGTTTAGGGTTTAGGGTTTAGGGTTTAAGGTTTAGGGTTTAGGGTTTAGGGTTTAGGGTTTAGGGGTTGCCCGGAGGTTCACGGGTACTAGTAGTTGAAAGGGTTAGAAGTATGGTTATAAGTAGGGTGAGGATTAGAAGGAGGGTATTTTCGTAGGGTTTAGGGGTTAGGATTTAGGGTTTCGGGTTTAGGGCAAATAGGTCTCAAGTAGGGTTATCATGCAGGTGACCTACGTTCAAACCCTACTTATAACGACCGATAAGCCTTCAAGTAGTCATGAAAAGGGTGCCTTTCTTCTGAATTTCCATAAGAATCCAGGATTTGGGTCCTGGAGGGGGCTCGGGGTTTAGGTGAGAAGTCAGGTAACCTACAGAATAACCTTGGTTGAGGTACGAAACTCTACCCATGAACCTTCAAGTGCACCTGCGATAAAAGGCTTGTGCCAATCAATTCACCTAGCCCCTATATATGCCTGAAATTCTGCACCATTTTGCCCTAAACATTCTAACAACCCCATGAAGATTGCCTGCGCCGTAAACTCTTCTTGAACCCGAGCTCTCTGGAGGGGCCCCAAGCCCTGAACCCTATGGGTTGAAAGCGTTTTTCTTGCCCGCCCACCTGGTTAACCCTAAACCCTAAACCCTAAACCCTAAACCCTAAACCCTAAACCCTAAACCCTAAACCCTAAACCCTAAACCCTAAACCCAAGACTGAAAGTCGCACTGCATGTCGGGTTTCGGGTTTAGGATTTAGGGTTGATGGTTTAGGGTTTGGGGTCCACAACTCCACGCCAGGCCGCACGAGCAGCGCGTGGTTGGGAAACCACGGGAGGAGCGCGAGCTGCTCCTGGGAGAAGGGGCGACAGTTTAGGACTTGGGATTTCGGGTGGTTTAGGGTTTAGGGTTTAGGGTTTAGAGTTTAGGGGTTAGGGTTTAGGGTTTAGGGTTTAGAGTTTAGGGCTTAGGGCTTGAGAGGAATCGGGAATGCAAACCCCAACCTCTCTGCATACTCAAGCTTATTGTCCGCTATGTTCTAATCCTCAACCGGGAGCACCGAAACTCCTAAAGCCAAGCAGCAGAATGTCGGATTAGAGCTTACGGAAGGTTTTTCGCTCAGTCTCCCTCACTCACTCACTCTCTCCCTCCCTCCCTCCCCCCCTCCCTCCCTCCCTCCCTCCCTCCCTCCCTCTCTCTCTCTCTCTCTCTCTCTCGCTCTCTCCCTCTCTCTCCCCTAGACCCCAGACCCTAAACCCTAAACCCTAAACCCTAATCCCTCTCTCCTAGGCAGGTTTCATTTGCCCTTGGGGGGATTCAGGGTCTCTGCCCAGTGCAGCTCCTTGGCGATGAGACCAGTACCTGGGAGGCTTAGGGGGCCATTAAAGCTTCCAACCCTAAACCCTCAACCCTAAACCCCAAACCCTCAACCCTAAACCCTAAACCCTTCTTTGCATCCAGCCTGCATCGTCTATGCTGGGAAATGGCCCAATCTCACGAGTTCGGGTTGAGAGTTGCCTTCAAAGACGGCATGCCAAGTCTTCCCACCTTCCCCCCTCTTTTTACACCTCGGCTTGTTGACATAGTCTTTCGCCCGAAGCCCTCAACCCCTAACCCCAAACCCCAAACCCTAAACCCTAAATCCCCCAAAACTCGACTGGGTAGCTCATCCTGCGCTTTCATCCTCTGCGCCAAGGAAGAGCTTTTTTAGGCCATAACGACCACCCAGATCTCGCTCGGTCGGAAGCTTGGGACTCCACACGGAATTTACCATTGTCCCGTTTCAGAAACCCTAAACCCTAAACCCTAAACCCTAAACCCTAATTAAACCCTAAACCCTAAACCCTAAACCCTAAACCCTAAACCCTAAACCTTAAACCAAATCCTGAGCACAGCTCAACAGACGAGCCACTGGCACACCAGTCGTGGGCGGTGACGAAAGAGTAACGTCGCCAGTGTCCCCAATACCATCGTTGCAGGCTTCCTCGCTTTCCGCCTCTTGGCTCAAGGTCGCTCTGAAGTCCGGCCACGCCTCTGGTCGGACAGCGCAGGCGCGAACCTGTAGCTTGCGCCACCTGCGGTGGCCGCATGTGCCGCTGCCTCTTCTGGAAAGCGAAGATGCAGGTACGGACATGCCATTCGGAAGGCGTCATTTTGCAGGTGCATGTTTGATCACCCTTTCCACGCTACCCCCCTTGGTGCCACCACACGGAGGTGCTTGGAGCGAACCCCGGCGCTCATCAGCGTCCCTATTCTGTTTTTAGAAGATGCAAAAACGAGACTTCGAATTTCTTTTTTGGGTGGGCACTGACCACCCCAAAAGGAGCGCTTAGAGCATCCGAACCTGAGGGGGTGAGCATTATCGAGCCAACATGCTGTTGTTCTTCTAGTATATTCTAGTTCATGGTTGGGATCGCAATTTCGATTCCTTACTGGGTTTAAGTACCCTTAAAGATGTAAAATGTTTCCCAAGTATGACAAAGGTTGGGGTTTCGGGGGCCCTAAACTGCTTGCTTAAGGGTTCGTCTTGGGTCACAGCCATCCGGAGTTTGGCACCCAAGGGTTTTAAGGTCGGTTTAGGGTTTGGGGTTTCGGGTTTAGGGTTTAGGGTTTTGGGTTTTGGGTTTTGGGTTTTGGGTTTTGGGTTTTGGGTTGTACGAACCCCCTAAAGCACCCGTACTTGGAAGCTCTTTTTGACTTAGTAAGTCTACTTAGTATCCCCTAGAAACCCTCTTACAGTCCCCCATAACCCGCCTTACCAACCCTACTTGCAAAGTCGAAAGGGCTTCCAAGTAAGAGAGCCCACTAATCCTTGTGAACCCAGAACCAACCCTAAACCCTAAACCCTAAACCCTAAACCCTCCCACGGAGCCCAGGCACGCAAACCTCCGTTGAGCCACTTCATTTCCTTGACTTTAGGGTTTAGGGTTCATAGGGTTTAGGGTTTCGGGTTCATAGGGTTCATAGGGTTCATAGGGTTTAGGGTTTAGGGTTTAGGGTTCATAGGGCATAGGGTTTAGGGTTTAGGGTTTAGGGCTGTACATCTTTTTTGAGTTTGAGTCCTTGGGTGGAGACGTCATGGATAACTGGGTTTAGGGTTTAGGGCTTCAGGGCATGAGGGTTCGTGGTTAATTCTAATCATAAGTAGAGTGATAAGGAAGATAACCTATAGTAGTAACCTTAGTTAAGGTACCGTATAAGCCCTACCTCTAACTACCCATGAACCTCCAAGCAAGCCCTAACACGCAGGTCTAAGCGTTCGTGCTCACCGCAGGCCATCGACTTGTGATGCTAGGAAGCGGAATGGCTATTCTGGAGCTGCTGAATACAATGAAGCGTCTACTCGGGTAGCTGTGTAGCCGGGTTCAGGGTCCCTTCTACAGGTTCATCGTACTACTAAGGACCATCCTAAACCCGCAGCGCAAAGCCCTAAACTCAAGGGATTTAGACTCGTACCCCTAAGGTTGTACCCCTTGATATACTCCTAGTATGGCCCTTATATTCCCTTAGAGGATCTTTATCCCAAAACCCAAGGGCACAACCTTGGGGGTCCCGGGTAGAACCCCATGATAAACCCTGAACCAAGCCCTAAACCCTAAACCCTAAACCCTAAACCCTAAACCCTAAACCCTAAACCCTAAACCCTAAACCCTAAACCCTAAACCCTAAACCCTAAACCCCTAAGGTTTGGAGTGGCTCCTGCTCCGACCACAGGGAACGGAATATTTGGGGGGGGGGGGGGGGGGGGGGGGGGGGGGAGCTTGCAGGTTCATGGGTAGCGAAAGTCAGCTATAGGGTTTAAGGGTTTAGGGGTTTAGGGCTTAGGGTTCGGGTGGAGGGTTTAGGGTTTGGGGCTTGGGGTTTAGGGTTGCGGGTTTCAGGGTTTGGTTTCAGGGTTTCAGGGGGTTTCAGGGTTTCAGGGTTTCAGGGGGTTTCAGGGTTTCAGGGTTCAGGGTTCAGGGTTTCAGGGTTTCAGGGTTTCAGGGTTTCAGGGTTTCAGGTTTCAGGGTTTCAGGGTTTCAGGGTTTCAGGGTTTCAGGGTTTTTCAGGGTTTCAGGGTTTCAGGGTTTCAGGGTTTCAGGGTTTCAGGGTTTTTCAGGGTTTCAGGGTTTCAGGGTTCAGGGTTTCAGGGTTTCAGGGTTTCAGGGTTTCAGGGTTTCAGGGTTTCAGGGTTTCAGGGTTTCAGGGTTTCAGGGTTTCAGGGTTTCAGGGTTTCAGGGTTTCAGGGTTTCAGGGTTTCAGGGTTTCAGGGTTTCAGGGTTTCAGGGTTTCAGGGTTTCAGGGTTTCAGGGTTTCAGGGTTTCTACTTTGAGGGTCCATGGGCAGTTTAAGTAAGGTCCGCGCAGCACTCGAGAGTCGGGTTATGAGTACCATGATTGACAGTGCAGCTTACCTGTCTTTTAGACCTACTTACTATAACTGCTCGTGAACCCTAAACCCTAACCGTAAACCCTCAACCCGAAACCCTAAACCCTAAGCCCTAGACACTAAACCCTCACAGATGAACCTTGAGGAGGGGCCCCGGGCCCTTATCCCTAAACTCCAAACAGCCGAACTCATTGGCCGTGCATCGTTCACGGTCTTCATGTCCAGGTATCCTTCCTGCGTGTCCTGGACTCATTATGTTCAAGGTCTGAGGCTCTAAAGTTAGGGGAGGGGCAGAGTCCCTGAAATGCTAAGCCCAAAGCCCCAAATCCTAAACTCAAACCCTTCTCATGCATGGAAGCCCTTTTTTTGAGCAGGGGCTGCGTCGCACTCTGCCCTCGGTTTGCTCAGCCTCCTGCCTGAACGCTTGCCAGGAAACCCCAAAACCCCAAAACCCCAAAACCCTAAAACCCTAAAACCTAAAGAAGCACAGAGTAGTCTATATGCCCTCAGAAAATTGAGACTCAGGGTTTAGGGGGTTTCAGGTGGCTGCATCTGAGCTTTGGGCTAGAAAGTCAATCCTTCACGAGCTTCGAGGATACAATATTTCTAAGGTCCGGAAACTACGTGCTCACAGGTTCCTTGAGGTTTTACCCTTAGTTGAGTGCTGCGGTGCAGGGCGTCGGGCTGTCCGACGTGATTTTGGCCTGCGTGGGTTGAGTTATGTGGCTTAGTGCCCTAACCCTAAACCCCAAACCCCAAACCCCAAACCCTAAACCCTAAACCCTTAGCCCTAACCCATTTGCATCCGGGCCCTTCAGTAGGCGATATCTGCCGGAACCAAAGACTCAACCCGACTCGGTTCATCTCATGATATTCACAAGACAGAGCAAGCCAAAAAAAAAAAAAAACTAACCCCTGAACCTAAAATCCTACACCCTAAGCCCTAAACCCTACATTCTAAACCCTTAAACCTAAACCCTAAACCCTAAGTGGACTCTTCGGCTCTCACCTGCATGGGGCAAGCAAAGCTCCACACAATTCGCACAAACCTTACTTGAAGGTTCATGGGTTGTTGCCCAACACGCGGAAATTTGCCTGGTAGTTTCCTTGTTTTTTCAGGTTTTCCCGTTTTCGCGGTTCCTGCTGTCCATGCCTTTCGCGACCATGCCCAGAACACTGGTGGTATTTACAGCGTTTTCGTCTCTTTGTACAACATACTGCACAAGGATATGGAACAAGACAATCTGTCACAAGTGTCCATGACTTTGGCGAACATGCACAAACAATGGTGTTTTCGGTGTTCTTGCCCCTTTCCACAACGTACTGCACAAAAGATGTGGAACAAGAAAAGCTGTCACAAGCGCCCATGCCTTTCGCGGCCATGCCCGAATATTTGCACTGAAAACCCAAAAGCAACGAGTCAAAAAAGGTAGTTTTGAGCACCCTGAAAAAACTGCATTTTTGCTCCGTACCACGCCTGTCAGCAGAAACGCGCTGTCAAGCAGACATCGCGCCCCGGCAAGATAAGCCCTAAGCCCTGAACCTCTGAAGCCAAGTGGCCGTGCGCATGTCCAGAAAGACCCACATCTTCTGCTTTTGGTCGCTGCCTGAAGTCTCAGGCTTCAGGCTTGCGAGCTGGGTCCGAGAGATTGAGACAAGATGAGTCAGTCGTATGATGGAGGAAGACAATAATTTAAATTAGGAAGAATGAGGGTTTAGGGTTTAGGGTTAATAATACCGCTGCCCCCCACGCAGCAGCATCGTCTGGCTTAACAGCCAGCAGGGGGCCCCCCCATATGAAGGATGCAGGAGACTATAACTCTGAAGGCAGGGGGGGGGGGAACTCAAAACCCTAAACCCTAAACCACGAAAAAAGTGTTGAGCAGGCTGGGCTCGGAGTGGACATCCTTGCAACACGGCAAAGGCGTTCGGGACCCCGAACGTCGATGAGAATGACCGTGAAAGTATGGTTTCTGGGACTTCTATCAGACACCGGGGCTGCCCTAAACCCTAACCCCTAAACCCTAAACCCTTTTTCCATCTGGGAAACCCTAAAGCCTTACTTTGCCCTTCCCTCATTGAAGGCTCTTGTGCCAACCCCGGAATGGGGTCTCAAATCCTAAACCCTAAACCCTAAACCCTAAACCCTAAACCATGCTCCAAAAATTCGAGGTCAGTTCTGCCAAGCGGGGTTCCTTTGAGGCGCCAAGCTTGAGGTACCCTCTCTACAAGGCCGTTAAGGGAACTGGCCGCATATATACATATGTATATATATATATATATATATATCTATATGTATATGTATATATCTATATATATATATATATATGTTCTGTTGCAAGTTCTCAGTAAACTGCAAGCAAACAAGCAAGCAAGGTGACATTCAAACCCCTCAAACCTTAAACTCATCAACGCCCAAATCCCGGGCCATATGAACCCAGAGCCCAACGCCTAGCCATCATGGGTTTAGGGTTTAGGTTTAGGGTTTAGGGTTTAGGGTTTAGGGTTTAGGGTTTAGGGTTTAGGGTTTAATGTTAGGGTTTAGGGATCCCACAATTGGAGCCGCAAACTATGCACCTGGAACCCCAAACCGTAGCCACCTGTAACCCCGAAGCCCTACTTGACTGTTCATGTGGGCAAGTAGGGTTCTAGAAGTTAGGTTGATCTTCACGAACGTAGTAGTAACGCTATGTATAACTGAAACCTTCAAGTGCGCCCCGAAGACCCGGAACCCCCTACACCCTAAACCCTAAACCCTAAACCCTAAACCCTAAACCCTAAACCCTAAACCCTAAGAGCCTTCTGTCTCCGACGCCTCATGCTTGGAGTTTTTCCTGAGATTCGGGCTTCTGGCTTTGGCTTCAGAAGGCTTCCGTCAGACAAACGGGGTGCTTCTGGCACTTCTAGACCAAAGGGTTTAGATTTAGGGTTTATAGAAATTGTATAGGGTTTGTGTCCGGGGTTTTGACCGAGTTTTGACCGGGTTTTGACAGGTTTTTTCTTTTGCTTTTGAATGCAATGGAAATTGAAATTGTGTAGGGTTTGTGTCCGGGGTTCTGTGCGGGTTTTGACCGGTTTTTGCCAGCTTGGGAGGCTTTGGGACACTAAACCCTAAACCCTAAACCCTAAACCCTAAACCCTAAACCCTAAACCCTAAACCCTAAACCCTAAACCCTAAACCTGTGTCAGGCCTCCGAGGCCTGTTTGGGGGCCCGTTTTGGCGTCGGGTTGTCAGTTTTGTGGGTTGGGTTTAGGGTTCAGGGTTCAGGGTTCAGGGTTCAGGGTTTAGGGTTCAGGGTTTAGGGTTTAGGGTTTAGGGTTTAGGTTTAGGGTTTAGGGCTTTTTGGGTCTCCCATGCCTTTTGGGGGCCTCCGGGCGTCCCGCGCCTCTTCGGGTTATTGCGCGAGTACAATTTCTATTTATCCTGGCCTTGAGGGTTTAGGGTTTAGGGTTTAGGGTTTAGGGTTTTGGGTTTTGGGTTTAGGGTTTAGGAACCCAAGAGTCACCTAGGAATAAAACAGGTGCCCTTTTTGGCTTGAAAGGGCTCATGAGGGAACCTCGACCCTGAAGAAAGGAAATAAGGGCCTGCTCTGGGTTTAGGGTTTAGGGCTAGGGTTTAGGGTTGGTTTCGTGTCCTAGTCTTTTGAGCTCTTTGGGTTGAGGGTTAAGAGTGGTTTGGCTTGAGGTCTTAGGGCTTAGGGCTCTTTGGGTTGAGCGTGCAGGTTTCAGGCTTCAAGGTGTAGGGTTTAGGGATGACATGCCAATGAAGCGCTTAGGGTTGGGTTTAGGGTGGGGTTTAGGGTATAGGGTAGGGCTTAGGGTTTATGAGGTTGCTGCTTTCCCTCTTGGACAGAGTTGGATACAGGGTTTGGGGTTCAGGGCTGGGTTTGCGGTCGAGGGTTTAGGGTTTATAGGGTTTAGGGCTTCAGGGTTTGCAAACAAGCACCTCTTGCCAGCCCCGACAAAACAAAAACATTCTACTTCGTTAAGATCTGCCAAGACCCTGACGGCCGTAAATAGCCCATAAAAATCTATTTCGGCAACCCTAAAGTCAGAGCCTAAACAGAGCCTCAACCCTAAACCCTAAACCTTGGGAGTGGATAAGTGTACCGGCGACGTGCTCTTAAACCTTTAGGGTTTCTGGGGTCGAGTTCTATCCTAGCATCCGTTCGTCGCTCTTCTCGAAGTCGCTTCGCTCATCGCGCGAGCTATTCGGCGGCCTCTTCCAGCTGTGGATGATGTCCTGCGGCACACTCGAGCCCCAAACCGCTACAAGCCAGCTGGCTCTTCGCAGGGAATGAGGGAATGAGGTATCCCATAGAATAGAATCCCTTAAAGGGTATGTATATATATATATATACATGGCCCTAATTCCCTCATTCCCTAATTACTCAGAACCACGGGGCAAGGAGTTACACATGCTCAAAACGTGGCCGTCCCCTCCATTCAGAATCCTGCTTGAAATCCTATATGCTCCTTAAACCACCAATGGCTTGTAACGGCAACCAACCCGAAACTTTAGAAATTGGTGTGCCGACGACTTCTTCGGGACATCTTGGCATTGGTAAAACCCTGTTTTGCATGACTCAGTCCACTGTTTGTCCCCCTTCTTAAGCCTAAACCCTTATGGCTCCCAGCTGAACTCCCGAAGGCGGCCCGAACGGATCAGCCAAGCGGCGATGTGGTTCAAAACAAGCTCACGGACCTGGACACAACTTGACTTGGAGGGGTTTAGGGTTTAGGGTTTAGGGTTTGGGGTTTAGGGTTTAGGGTTTCGGGTTTAGGGTTTAGGGGTTAGGGTTTAGGGTTTAGGGCTGGGGGTGCAAGTTGCCGTTGGGCTGTTGAGGCGGAATTAAACGAACAATACCTGGTTCATGCTCATGGCGGGAGCCCCACGCCCTAAACCCTAAACCCTAAACCCTAAACCCTAAACCCTAAACCCTAGGCAAAAAGATACGTGGCAACGTTGCCCCATTGTCTTGTGGCTTAGGTTCGTTTATCCCTTCCCCGTGCCTCTTCCACCTGCTCATCATGTGTCAAGGGCATCTCACCCTCGTAGGTTGTCTTGGTCTCTGGCCAGTGCCACACGATCCTCAAGGGCAGTTGCGCGCTGACGGGTTCAGGGTTTAGGGTTTAGGGTTTAGGGTTTAGGGTTTAGGGTTTAGGGTTTCGGGTTTAGGGTTTAGGGTTCAGGGTTTAGGGTCTAGGGTTTCGGGTGAATCGTCAGGATTGCGGGATTACACTGTTTTGGAGCACCGTAACACCCAGCTTACACCCTGTCGTGCCATTTGCCTTTACAACGTCGAGGCACTTCTGCCTCGAGCTGGTCAGTCGCTAGAGATATCAAAAGGCTCATCATGTCTGGTTTCTTTGGGGCTACTACAAGTTACTTATCTATGGGCTCAGGCCGCTGCAGAAAAAATTGCCAAATAGATCCCATTTTGGATCCACTCCAGCACGCGGACGGCCCACTCCCAACACTCGGACGGTTGACCTGTATGCCCTATACCCTTGTTTTTGCAACTGGACTCCTTGCTGTTGATACCCTAAACCCTGAACCCTAAATTACACCCTGAACCCTGAACCCTTTAGGCACCTGCACTCTGCGCACAAGCCAGATCCGGGTTGCTCTTTGACGCAGCCCTCAACCTTAAACCCTAAACCCTTTTTTAACACCCTAAACACGAAACCCTAAACAGACTCGAACGGTCACCCTGCCAGTGCCGCTAGGCTTCAAGCTCTTGACATATGCCGGGTCGTGGCATTCCAAAAAATCGAAAATCCTCGGGGGCTGTGCTCAATGCACTGAGGGTTTAGGGTTTAGGGTCTAGGGTTTAGGGTTTAGGGTTTAGGGTTTAGAGTTTAGAATTTAGGGTTTAGGGTATAGGGTTTAGGGTTTCGACTCACTTAAGCGTGACAACCAACATCCTCGATACCAGGAGCTGTCGTGTCCGGACCCGCGACCACACGTACGTCGCGACTGGGAAAGCTCACTTTTGGTCCTACTGCGAACTCAGAAACTTTAGGACAAGCAAACCCGGCGCATCCCATTTCCGGAGTCCACATGCAAGATCCTAAAAGGCACAACCGTTGTTGTTCACATCGACCCTCGCGACATCGTTCAGCACCTGCCCATGGACCAAGCATTGAGTCGCACAGGTTGCCACCTTCTCGTGCACTCTGCTAGTGGTCCTCTTGACCGCATTGAGGGCCAAAGGCTCTCCGAGAACAGTTCGAACCCAGTTCAACAAGTCGAAAAGCATGGGTGCGAACTGGACCTCCTTGGACACTTTGGGACCCTGGGACCTCTGGGACCGTGTGGGGTGGGAGAAAGGTGTTAGATGGCCTCCACAATCGGGCCAGACCTGCTTTTTGCACCTAACGAAGCTTTCGGGATCTTTCGGGCCTCTTCTGCATCGTTTCCTTCACAGCTTCCGCGCCCAGCCTCCGCGCCCTTTTACAGCAAACTCTTTTTCCTAAACCCTGACCCCGAAACCCTGAACCGCATGAAATGCCAACCCACGGGAACTCTGTTGGTGAACGATTCGAAGCCGATACGACACCATGCAGTATGCCAATGTGACCAGTCACTCTTCGTTGGGACCCTGCTTAAAGCTGGTCTGGAGATGTTTCGTGAACTTCTGAACAAGTACTCTTTTGTAATATGATGGTATGGTCTTGTCGGGGAACCGCCTCAAACTTTGCGAAATGTCCAATACCTTTCGATCATCAACCAACATACGTCACACGCCCACCAATACTTCGCTCAGTCCAGGCACAGCTTGCACAACTTCTTGGGGTACGCGCCCAAAAGTCGCGCGGGACTGTCCTTGCCTGCGGGGCTGCTACTGCGTCAACACCCTTGAAAAGTTCAACGTTCAGGGTCTAGGGTTCAGGGCATGGTTTTTGTTGTTTTGGTGCGGGGAGGGGGGGGGGGATGATTTGCCCCCGATACTTTTTTGATTCTGCTTTGGATTCGAAAGAATTAATGTTGGCCGTATTTCTCTTCATGCGGAATAACACGGTGGAAGCCAAATTCAAAACTCGCGCCGCCACACCAAAAGCTTGTGGCGTGTCACCATCACGCAGTGCCAGGCCTAGGCGAGGATGAAGTGCCATGAGGAAAGCGTACCGACAGGCCGGCGGGATGCTGAGAAGCCGCTCGTAGCCTGAACGAACAACGCTCAAAATACATGGTTGGTTGCTGCCAATCGTCTCAGTAAACCTAGTTGCGTAGGAACCCCTAGAAAACACAAGACCGTATCCCCAGATTGCCCTTGTAACGGAGTGGTTCTTAAGCAATGCGTACATTAGGCGTACATTACTTACTAGGAGTTCAATGAGCAACCTTAGCTGGCTAGAAACTGGTCCGACAAACAATTCCAAATCGTACTTGCTGCATCACAAGGGACCTTCCATGGTCGCGTTCCTCAGCACAAGGCCAACAGCGTCTACGAAAACGCATGTACAGTACACCATAAATGTTCCTAACTTCTTTTTGTTCCCCCCATGGTTGTTCTCGGCTGCTTCGCGGTCCCACGCCACTGCTCGCTCGAAGGGCCCACCACGGGCGGGCAACACACCAGACCAAGGGCACGCGGCGAGGTGGTCTCCAATGGCGTCATTGGCACGGCGGCAGCGGCGTGTCGCGGCTGTGAGCGGCACGGGCAACTCGAGCCGGCGCAACATGAGGACCCGAAAGAGCGACGAGTCCAGGCAGAGCTCGGATAGCTGGGTGGACTGCCTGGGACGCAACACGCTGCCATCCGCGTGTGGAATCGCGGCCGGGCTCCTCATCAGTGTGCTGCGTGGGGCCACCTGGGAGCATCGAGGCCGGCTGCGACCAGTGAGGCGCGGGCACCGCGCAGGGAGTTCAGTGCAGGGAGCGGGCCTTCGCCGTCGAGCCTGGCAACGAGCCCTTCAACAAATGCAGGGTCACGGCTCAATCAGCTTTTTTGAGCACCCGCCCTGCCTGGCCTGGCCTGAGGCCCCCTGGTCCCTGGACACGCTGCGGTGAGGGGTCCGGGTCCTCCTGGCCTGGGGGCCTTGGGGTACCCTCCCCAGAAATGCCAGCGCCGGGTTACTTTATTAAGGGACCAGCCCTGGTTTTCGGGAGAACCTGCTCCGTCGGCCCAAAAGGACCGGTACGCTGCTGGAGCATGGCGATTGGCATTTTTTTTTTTGGTTCCGCACTCCTTTTGCCGCCCGCAGGCAGGTGTCCCGGTGTCGGCGCACGCAGGGATGCCCTTACAACCTGCTGGGCGCTGGTGGCAGGTGGCCTGCCAGAAGCTCCCCGAGCGGAACCTCGTGGCCGTCAGTCGGGTCAAGGGGCCCACGATTGGCAGCTCGAGAAGCGAGCAGGCGTAGCGCGAGGCCTGGCTCATGGTCGGCCCGCGGACGCGGCTGGCCATCACGGCGTATGGACTAACGATCGTCGCGTCAACGGCGATCTGCGCACCCTGCCAAATGGGGAGGCCACCACCTCGATCCGGCGCCCGTCGGCCGCTGGCACATCCAGGTTGAGGTCACGCAGGGCGCAATGGACGGCGACTCGGGCGCCTGCTTCTCTACAGATCGAGCCGCCGCCTGCTCAAGGGGGCCTGCTTTCCTGGCCAGCACACCAACTTGCGCGCATGCGGAGCGGTGATCCCCGTAGACGTCCAGGCCTCCACCACAAGAGCAGCGCCGCGGGGCAAGCGGGAGGGGCAACCGAAGTCTGCGGAGCAGCATGACGCGGTACTCCTCATCCGGCACTCTGGTATCAGAGGTTGTGGGGAAGGCCGTGAAGGCACAACTCGCGGCCCGACTCGCGGCCTCCCCTGCCTGAGACAGCAGCAGCTCCAGAGACGTTGGGTCCAGTTCGGAGAAAAGCGTTTCGAGCACGCGCTTATCAGTGGCAGTGGTGGCCGCTTCGCAAACCAACATGGGGGAGCACGAGTTGCGCGCGACCAACTGCGAGTGGAGGCAAGGCATCCGCCCCCAACAGGGCCGCGCGGCAGGCGAGCACGGCCTCATGACCGGCAGCGAACTCCCGTGTGAGGTCGTGCGGCACGTTGCGGCACCGTGCATACCGCGTACTGGGCGCGCGGGGCTGGCGGCACTCCAGAAAGCAGTCGTGGCAACGTTCAGCCTGAGGCGCGCGTGAACGTGCATGTGGTGCCCCAAACGCCGGCACAAGTGAACGAAGCCGTGATGTAGGCATATGTAGGCATCGTCCAGGTAAGCAGTCCCCCTGCTCCCCACCCTCCGCCTGGGTGATGAGGTGGGTGGACGATCCCGCTGACATCCGCTGACCATGCATAGGTGGACGCTTGGGCATACCACAAGCGAGCGAAACGGAGCAGGGCGCGGGTCGCGGGCAAGGCGTGCAAGGCTGCAGGGATGGCCTGTCGGCTGACACAACATCGTATGCCTCCGTCGCATCAAGCGACGCCAAAGTGAGTTCAGG
Source organism: Symbiodinium natans (assembly GCA_905221605.1). Taxonomy (NCBI): domain Eukaryota; class Dinophyceae; order Suessiales; family Symbiodiniaceae; genus Symbiodinium; species Symbiodinium natans. The sequence goes on along the minus strand of CAJNDS010002479.1, from coordinate 216,579 downwards.
ATTCGCCTGGGCAGCGCTTTTCCGGCCGCACGTATGCTGGGCGCATCCTGCGGCTCCTGCGCACAACTGGCGCACGCACCGTTCCATGGGTTGCAGGACGGGCAGTGCGTCTGCCCACGCTGCCCAGTAGGCAGCTGGTGAAAGGCGGCCGTCGAGTGATCCTGGCAAGAACGCTATGTCTCGCGGGACCTGCCACGCATCAGACCGGGGATCGTCGTCGCCCAACATGGATGCGAGAGCGCGCCACACGCCATCGGAAGAGGCAACGGACGCGGCGGGTTGCGGAGCAGGTGTTGCGCCTCCGCACAAATGGCGGACAGAATCCACGAGCAAATCGGGGAGCTGCGGCAGGTGGCGCAGCACATTAAGCTCCTCCTCTGCACGGCTGGCTGCTTGCGCTTGGACGTATTCGTCGTGCCCGATGGGACCCCCAAGCGCGACGAACCCGCGCTCAGCGGACGGTTTGTCTCTCCTCCAGACCGCCTCCCGAGGTAGGCGATGCCGGGCGGCGCATCGCGCCCCGCAGCGCTGTAGACACGCGTCTTGCCGAGGCTGGCAGTGACACCTGCGTCCCGTTCCTCGCAGGTCGTGACGCCGTCGAGACGCTCACTCGCCCTTGCAGGGGACGTGACGACGTAGAGGTCGTCAAGGAACGCCGCGAGGAACTCTGTTTCGCGCAGGTCCGCTGCGGCTGCATGCAAACCGCGGGCGCCAGCGGGCTCCACGCCCTCGGCCTGCAGCATACTGTCGAGCTCGGCCTCGCGCGTAAGGGGCGACACCATGGTGGCGTCGCAGCAAAGGGCTCCACCCCAGCTCGTGGCCCCGAAGCCAACCAAGTCCAGGCGGCGCTGGTTCCCGCGCGCGCACCCTATGCTATGATCCGTGCCAGCAGCTGCTGCGGAGCAACCTGGCTTTCCGGGCCTACGGACGCTAACGGCCTCGCGAGCAACGCGAACCCAGGCGCGCGCGCGGGCACGCCAGAGAGTGGTCGCCGAAAAGGTCGATTCGGCGACCGCAGCCGTGCGCTCCTGCGCCCCAGCAACAGTTTGGCGCGAGGGGCAAGGGCAGGGAGGCGGAGTCGGCGCTGCAAGGCGATTAGCATGACCGGCATCGCACAACCGACATGAACTTCGCGCAGGTGCTATGACCGGCGGTGGGAGTGTTAGGCCTGGTTCGGGGGGATTGCGGAGAGCCAAATTGCCGATTGCTGTCTTGGGAGCGCAGGAAAGCTTTGTGGCGGGGGGTCAGGGAGGGCAGCAGCACGCAGTCGCGGTAGTAGAGATTGCGAGTCTGCGACGAGAGCCGCTGCCAGCCAGAAGGCCAGCCACCATGCCCGGCCGTGGCAACCGGGTTCCTGCCTCGCGGCAAATGCGGGCTGCTGCTGCACGTTCAGGGAGGCGAACGCGACAGGCTAGCACCGCTGGCACCCCGACCTGAGCGCATGACAGTGTCGCTCGCCCCTCTGCGGCAGCAGCATTGCTCGAGACACAGGGCCATGGTTTGCAAAGAGCGTCGAGCACGTGCTTGTCAGTGGTGTTGTTGCCGCGTGCTGCGTGCTTGCAAGCCTTGCGCTCATAAGTAATCCGCGGCCTGTGCGCCCGGGGGAGTGCTTGGGGGTGTGCCAGGCCAGGCGCCTCCACATCGAAAATGCTGCCAGCATTGATGGGCGGGCGCGCCTCCGATCAGGTGTGGGCCGCGCACGGCAATACCGACGAGCTACGCGAGTAGCTACGCGCGCATGGCATGGCAGGCAGAATTTGGCAGCGTGCTGAATGTTTGTTTTTTTACGCTCCTTCTTCAACGCTGCATGTCTCTCCAGTCAAGGTCGGGGGGCCGGTGGGCCAGCGGGGACCACACCGGCACTAGTGGCCGAACGGCATCACGCCGTCAGCGGCAGGCGGCTGGCGAGGGGAGGGGCGACCTCCCAGCGCTCGTCGACAAGGACCTCGCTGAGATCCGGCGTCAGCGGCCATCGACGTTGGCTGTACCTGCAATCGGGAGGGAAAGGAGGCTGGCTGCGAACGCCCGGGCTGCGGCGAAGGAGAGGAGCGCAGACATGCGCAGACCAGCGGGCTACCCACGCAAAAGTGGCATTGGCGCGACGTGCTGGGGGGAGCTCACGTGCCCGGCAACGGGCAAGGAGACAGAGGAACTGAGCTGCTTCGTCGCTCCAGCGTCCGCCGATCTCCAGCAGCCCGGTGCGGGTGACACATACACAAACACACACACACACACACACACACAGACATACATACATACATACATACATACATACATACATACATACATACATACATACATACATACATACATACATACATACATACAGTCATACAGTCATACAGAAATACATACATACACACATACATACACACATACACACATACACACATGCACACATACACACACACACATACACACATACACACATGCACACATGCACACATGCACACATGCACACATGCACACAAGCACACAAGCACACAAGCACACATGCACACATGCACACATGCACACATGCACACATGCGCACATGCACACATGCACACATGCACACATGCACACATGCACACATGCGCACATGCGCACATGCACACAAGCACACATGCACACATAGACACATACACACGTACACACATGCACACATGCACACATGCACACATGCACACATGCACACATGCACACATGCACATACGCATACGCATACGATCGCATACGCACACAAATACGCATACACATACGCATACGCATACGAATACGCATGCGCACGCACATACACAAACGCACACAAAAAAACACACAAACTGCAAGTGCACAAACAAACCAATGGGTCGTACCATTTTTTGCAAATGTGTTGCTCTGTGTAGCTCACGGATACATAGGATGCTCCCAAGCCCCGCTGTCGGTTTAGGATGGTGGTTCATGAACTGATATTAGATCTGGAGCTAACTATAACCCAAAGGGCGAAACTGAAATGACCGGAATGATGTTGGGAAAGATTTTTCCTGTCCCTGAACGACCATGAAACAAAGTCAGTAGTGAAACCACATTCATGATCATTCATGATGATGATATCGACTTGCACGTACGACGACAATAGCGACGGCGACGGCAGCGACGACGACGACCACGACGACAACCATAACCGGAGGGGCGAGAGCTGGCAGGCCCAGGCTAGAGGAGCTAGGGCAGCAACAGGGCAGGGTCGGATGCAAGCATGCGTTGTTGAACCACATGGACACAAAGCTGCGTGTCCAGATTAAAGTTTTTTGAGGAAAAACGTACGATTGGGGCGGCAGGAAATCATGAGCACACGCAGCTGCACCAGCAAGGGAGATGGCTGGCGAGGAGGGCTCCAGGCATCAGCACACGCAGCTGCAGCTGCAACGGAGAGGTAACAGAGCTGGCGAGGCGGGCTCCAGGCATCAACACACGCAGCTGCACCAGCAACGGAGAGGTAGGCGGGCTCCAGGCATCACCACCCGCACCAGCAAGGGAGATGAAACCGAGCTGGCGCGGGGGCTCCAGGCATCAGCACACGCAGCTGCACCAGCAACGGGGAGGTCACGGAGCTGGCGAGGCGGGCTCCAGGCATCACCACGGGTTTTGAGCGACTTTTCAATTTTTTGCTTGGGAAGTGCTGGACCAGGGCCCAATCAAAACGTAGATAGAAACGAGAGCATCGCAACACACCAAAGCAAGATCACTAGACCTCATGCCCCCCTCCAGAGGACAATGGACCATGGACCATGTCACATCTCACACGCCGAATATATTGGCCACAAACAGAATGTGCGCAAAACCACGCGTCGAAATGATAATGGGGTCTGAGCTGAAGAAGCGTCTGCAAACTCAGCACGCTCGAACTGCGAGTTTGCATTCGCCAGCGCTGGCGCAGAGTTGAGAAGATGCAACACATTCCAGAAGTGCATGTGACGGAGAAGCAGGGCCATCAGCACAAGAGCGACAGGAGCAACGCACTTTACCATAGCGATGACGCGCAAAGGCATTGTTATGGTGCTGGCAGGAGCATCATGTGCATGCAAGACTCAAAGTCGACGGCGAGGGGGACGGCTTGAAGAGATCACAGAGCTAGAGGACGCCTGCAAGGAAAGGTGTCCGGCACCTTGTCCGGCTAACCAATGTTTCTACGACAGAGTAAAACAGACAAAGTAATCTAAAAGCCAGCACACCACCGCAAACAAGAGCCAAAAAAACAAAACGCAACCACGACAACCTCCATCCACGCGGAAATGGGAGTCGAGCTACATCCCACTCCAATGAGGACGGATAGAGAGACACTGAGTACCCCGGAACGTCTTGAAGTGCCGAGCGGGCCCGCCGGAACCTTTGTGGATCTCCATGGTGGAAGGCCGGGAAGCGCCCTCGTGCACATCGTTCTCAACTCGCTGTATCGGTGTAAGACATGGCAGATGTGTGGCATCCTCCGCCTTCACCATGCTCGCTCTTCCCAGAGACTCCCAGACCCCCCCCCCTCAATTAAGGAATATTTCTTAAAATGTTCATCGGAGCTCGAATATGATGTAAGGTATTATCCTTAATTAAGGGGTTTTGGAGCCCCTGGGTTGGAAGGACAAGTAGGCCGTTGCACCTCGCCAATTGGCCAAAAGCAAGGCAGGAGCGGATGGCTGGCGAATGCCACGGAGCCTTACCAGAGACTCCAATACCCCTTAATTAAGAAATATTCCTTAACCCATACAAGGAACCCTAGTATACTTTAAGGAATATTCCTTAATTAAGGGGTATTGGAGTCTCTGGGTTATTAAGATTACCGGGTGCTTGTACGAGATCCCGCAGCAACGACGGCAGGGTTTGTATCCCGTGGTACAGAGAATCTGCCAGCGAAACTTGTTCAAGGCGGCCAGTCAAAATGCGAAATGCTTGCAAGAAATACTTGCTCCCCCCACTTTCATCAACCGCACTTGCTCCGCCTTCAACTTTCTTTTGAAGGCATGCGAATGTGCGTATTTACTTGAAAGAGACACTGAGGCTTGCTCGCGCGTTGGTTTGCAAAGTCCGGGTCGTCCACGGCATTCTTCAAGCTTCCGCGCAGTACCAGTATATATACAGGAGACGGTGCCGGGAGTTTTTGCGAGATTGCGTCGGCACGACGACGTTCAGATCAAACGCAGAGACACGCTTCATTTAATCGCCTTCAGGCACGTGTCAAGTCTCGCAGGCACGCGCCTCGATAAGCAGCGGGACCATGCCACGCGTGCGGCACACTGCCATTCGCCTGGTGTCTCCAGGCGCTCGCGAGCAGTGACTCCTGGATCTCGTTCAGAATATAGTACCCGAATTCATATGATATAGTAAGATAATGATACAATAAAATAAATAATCCAATAAGATAACGGAACAAAAAAGCATGAATATAAAGACAGTAGGATTACAAGATCATAATATACAATTCTGCAAATAACCATATACTAACATGTTCATTCGCCACGATTTAAGAAAAACATATACTAATGGGATGATAGAAACAAAACTTAATTAAACAAAATAATGGCTTGACATAATATCATGATATACTGTAAAAGGAAGAATAATTTCGGCAGTTCGCGTCCCTTAAGCTCGCCGAACTCGGAGAAGGCGACTGAACTACGGCATACTACGGCTCCTGGGGGGTTTGCAAGCCCCCTAGGCCAAGCGGGATTGCGGCACTCTCGGCACTGCCCACATCGTCCGTGAAGCTTGGGCTCTTGTCATATCAGGCCCTCAAATTGTCTTTCGTTGGGCGCCGGACATCCTCAAGGCAGGACATATTGCATGACTGGTGAAAACAACAGGCCGATGTTCAAGCTCTCGAAGGAGCACTATCCCGTGTCAAACGCATACAGAGAGTAGTGATGGTAGGACAAATCGGCATTCCTGCCACCGCATCGACGTTTAAGTGGATCGAACGTCTCCAGGTCTGCGTGGCGAACGCGTGTGAGTCACGCATTGAAAGCAGAGCCGCCAGGCGTAGCGCATGTCATCCGCGCATGTCAGCCCACATCACAGCTCTCTGCCCTACCCACATACAAGCCACATAACACCCATACGCTCGCTAGACCCTGTAAAGCTCTGCAGATATAAACCTGTACACCCCAGACCGCAAGCCCCAAGCCCCAAACCCTAAACCCTAAACCCTAAACCCCCCCCTAAACCCTAAACCCTAAACCCTGACCCTAAACCCTATCTTGAGGTTCAGGGTGCAGCAAATAGGGCTTTAGGCCTGGCCGCTGGATGTCCTGGGTGATGACAGTGGTATTCGGGTGCCGCTTCATGAAGATGCTGATCCTGCAAGTGCAGCTCTTGGTTTTTGGGGTCCGTTCGGCTGCTAAGGCACACCCCAACAGCCCTATTCCCTAAACCTCAAAACCCCTGCCCTAAACCTTAAACCCTAAACCCTAAACCCTAAACCCTAAACCCTAAACCCTAAACCCTAAACCCTAAACCCTAAACCCTAAACCCTAAACCCTAAACCCTAAACCCTAAACCCTAAACCCTAAACCCTAAACCCTAAACCCTAAAACCCTAAACCCTAAACCCTAAACCCTAAACCCTAAACCCTAACCTAAACCCTAAAACCCTAAACCTCACCGGCGACTGCGCATGCTTTCGGAGACCCAGCAGTCCTCTCTGGTGGGACCTTCGTTGCTCTTGCGGATTTGGGCGCTGAAACTTTAGGAGAGTGGGGAGGGGGGGGGGGGGGGCTTGGTGGGGACCCTAAACTCTGAACTCTAAACCCTAAACCCTAAACCCTAAAGCCTACACCCCAAAAGGCGTGTCAAGGTTGGAGGGCTGTGGAGCAGGCTGCCGCGCTGCGCTTGAGTTCAGCAAGGCCTTACAACCTTCAACCAGACTCTCAAGCCCTAGAGCCTTCAACTTCAAGCCTTAAAGCCCTAAGCCCTACACCCTAAACCCTAAACCCTAAACCCTGAACCATGAAACCTAAACCCTAAACCCTAAACCCTAAATCCTAAACCTAAACCCTAAACCCTAAACCCTGTAAACCCTCAACCCTAAACCCCACCTCAGCCTACACAATCGCCAAGCGACAGGGCAACGGCTGCTTCTTGTGCCTTGGTGGCTCAGCAACCATAATTTTATAAGGTCGACCCTTGTTTTTAGGGTTTAGGGTTTAGGGTTTCGGGTTTCGGGTTTAGGGTTCCGGGCTTAGGGTTTAGGGTTTTAGGGTTTAGGGTTTAGGGTTTTAGGGTTTAGGGGTTTAGGGTTTATGGGGAAAAGAGTACCACTGGGCTGCCAAGGTGCAGCACCCCGATCAATCTCCCCTTCGGACCCAGCGTGTCAGCGATGTGGCTCAGGGTCCTGGGCTCTCGGAAAAGGGTTTCGGGTTTCGGGTTTCGGGTTTAGGGTTTAGGGTTAAGGGTTAAGGGTTTAGGGTCCCGGAGTTCCCACAGCATTAAGACACACAAAGTTTCTTCTTATCTCAATAAAACAAAAAACTAGTAGGGTTCGCAAGGGTTTCGGGTCTCAAGGGTTTCGGGTCTCAAGGGTTTAGGGCCTCACGGGTTTAGGGTCTCAAGGGTTCAGGGCCTCAAGGGTTTAGGGGCCACGAAGCCTCGGGCCTATGCCCACGAATTTTTTGGGCCGGCCTTGCACACGAAAAAATGACGAAGAAATGGGCCTTGCCCACGAAGAAGCGGGCCTGTGCCCGCCAAAAAATGGGCCTTGCCCACGAATGCCATTAAGGTTTATAATAATTAGTAGGAGAGGTTTAGGGTTTAGGGCTTCGGGCTTAGGGGTTTAGGATTTGAGGTGTGAGGGTTTTTCTGTTTGAGGGCTTTAGTTTGAAGGCTTTAGGGTTTTGGGGGGTTTGGTACGACTCCGTATTCTGGGGGGGGAGGGGCCGGACGGGGCCTCCATTTTTTCTGCTGACTTCGGGTTTAGGGTTTCAGGTTTTGGGTTCCGGGCTTAGGGTTTAGGGTTTTAGGGTTTAGGGTTTAGGGTTTAGGGTTTCGGGTTTAGGTTGGGGTTTGGGGTTTAGGGGTCGGGGATGATCCGCGTTTGTTGTTTCGGGTTCATGTTGATGCCCGGCCGCCCCCCCCCCCCCCCCCCCCGGCGGGGACACGCTATTGAGGAAGACCCCAAACTACTCGGGATGATGAGGCTTTATCGCCGAGCACACCCTATACCCTACACCCTAAACCCTAAACCCATAGGCTTCGAGGCAGAAACCCTGAGGCCGCCAGCGCGGCCCTCGCGCCCCTTTTTGCTCTGCGCGGGATTGGTGCCGTGCTTGGGATCAAGTTTAGGGTGTAGGGTTTGGGTTTAGCAGGGTTTAGACGGCTTAGACGGCTTAGACTTTAGGGGGTTTAGGGGGGACTTTTGGGCATGTTGGGATTAGGTTTTAGGGTTTAGGGCTTAGGGCTATCCTCGCCAGGGCCTCCTCCTCAAAGACAGCCCTGGCTGTGAAATTGCTCGACACACACTCCGAATCTTCAGACATTCTTCAGACATTCTTGGAGGCCCAGGGAACTTGGGGGTGGTTTTCCAAAACTTTAAGGAAACTAGGAAGTAGCTGGTGAAAAACTAGAAAGTGTACTGAAACCTGCATACTAAGTTCCCTGAGCCTCTAGGGAGGCTGCACAACGTGCGGCTGGCTCTCGCGGCACAAGAGAGGGGAAGACACCCTCATTCTGACACATCGTTCCGGCACCGCTGCTGGCCTGAAGCAGCATGTCAACAACATCTTGTTTCTTCCATCGGATTGCCACATCTAAAGCCGTCTCGCCCATGGGTCCATATTGCAAATCCGGATCAGCACCGGCTCGCAACAACTGCCTTACAACTCCCTGGTGGCCCTTGCGAGCCGCCGCCGCCAGAGGCGTTCCAAGCGCTCCTGGCCGATCCACCCTCGCGCCCGCACCCAGCAACATGCGGACAATCTCCACACGGCCCCTGTCAGATGCTGCAACGAGAGCCGTCACGGAACTATCATGACAGATACGTTCCGTGTCAGCTCTCACATCAAGAAGCAAGTGTACCACAGCTTTGTGGCCATTGCGAGACGCCGCGAGCAGTGGCGTGCCTGAGTGAGGCCCAGTCTTGTTAACGTCAGCGCGGGCATCTCGCAGTAGCCGCACAGTTGCAACATGGCCACGGCAAGCTGCCATGCAAAGAGGTGTCTCACTTCGGCCCCTGGTGGTGCAGAGCCTATCCACCCGTGCCCGCGCCTCCAACAAAATGCGCAGAATCTCCACCTGGCCCGTGCGGGCAGCCAGTCCCACTGGTGTCTGGCAGCTACTACGGAAAGTGCCAGCCCTGTTGGTGTCTGCATTGGCTTCCAAGAGCATACGAACGACTTCCACATGAGCTCCCTGCGTGGCCAGACCCAGGGCAGTTGGTGGCAAGCGAACATCAACAGTCAGGTTAGGATCCTGCGGTCGCCCGAGTATCTCCTCGACGTCCATGAAGTCTCCTAGCCTGGCAGCACCAAGCAACTGCTGCACCTGTTCCATGGACGTGCCAGCATGGGAAAGCAGAACCAACTGCACGTCTGAACCGGCAAGCTTCTCGCCATCGTGAAGATCCCTGCCCTCCAAAGCCATCCGCTGACGAAATCGGGAGATCCCGTGCGTCGCTTGCACATGTCTTTTTAACGTCAGCACGTCATCAACATCGTCCACAAGCACGGCAGCCACCTCCACTCCCGAAGTCAGACACACATGAATCATCGCATCAACTGAGGTACGACAAGGACGCAAGAGTGGCAATTTCCCTCTCTTAAGCACCCTTTTGGTTCAGCCTATTGAAACCGCATGCCTTTGACATCTCTTACCAAGCCAGGACATACAAACAACAAGCTCATGCAGCGAGCTTTACCGGACCACGGGGGCTTTCCCTGAGCCGGAATCTGCTGCCCGCCAGATGCTGTTGGTTTAGGCGGGTAAACCCTAAACCCTAAACCCTAAACCCTAAACCCTAAACCCTATCCTAAACCCTAAACCCTAAACCCTAAACCCTAAGGGGCCCTTAATTTGGGTCCCCTGTTACATAACCTTTATGCGTACTACGCACAATTTGGGCCCATACCAAGGGACCAGACTACGGGCCCATGGTTCCAACCGTAGATTTTTTTTTGGCTTAGGGTTTAGGGTTTAAGGTTTAGGGTTTAGGGTTTAGGGTTTAGGGTTTAGGGTTTAGGGTTTAGGGTTTAGGGCTTAGGGCTTAGGGCTTAGGGCTTAGGGCTCGTAAGGTGTTTGGCTCCGGGGCTTAAGATTAAAGAGTTCTAAGTTGAAAGGTTATAGGGCTTCAGTTTAGGGTGCCGCAGGTATGCTAGCTGTGCCAGGGGCGCGCCGACTATTCCTAAACCCTAAACCGTAAACCCTAAACTCGAAACCCTAAACCCCACACCACCTGAGCACCGAGCTGAAGTGAGCAACCCAACGCGAAGACCACACTCTTCGGACGGATGGGGAAGTGGATGATGCGGTTGTGGATGGCGGCCTCGGAGAGGTTTTGGGGTTTATGGAACCCTAAACCCCAAACCCTAAACCCTAGGGGTTTGTTAGGGGTTTAGGGGGTTTAGGGGTTTAGGGGGTTGAGGGGGTTTAGGGGGTTCAGGGGGTTTAGGGGTTTAGGGGTTTAGGTGTTTAGGGGGTCTAGGGTTTAGGGTTTGGGGGTGGCGACGGTGGGGGGTGGTGGGCGGGGGGTTTGAAGTTTTTGGGGTTTAGGGTTCAGGCTTTGGCCAAGCCGCGGCCAGCGCACAAGATTCAGGATCCCACGGCCGGAACGTCATGTGACAATCCTGGTATGACCTGGCGCGGCGGGTTGGGGTTTCGTGTTTAGGGTGCGTGGAGGATCGGGCGACCTCAAAGTACACCCTGGAAACCAGAAACGGAACCTAACTTACCATCCCTAACTGTATTCATCGTATTTACAAACTCTCGACTGAGTCCCCCGATCCTGGTACCCACCCCGACCCGTAAGGGTCCTTTGAAGTATAAGGTTTTAGGGTCTGGGGTAGGGTTTGGGGTTTAGAGTTCAGGATTCAGTTTGGGGAGTTGAGGTTAGGTTTGCGGGGATCGGGGCCGCCATAAACCCAAACCCTCAACTTTGCAAACCCCACCACAAAAACCCCAATAGAGCACTACTCTGCTAAGGGCTTAGGGATAGTGGGCTCCATGCATTGCCCTAAACCCTAACCCCTAAACCCTAATCCCTAAACCCTAAACCCTAAAGCCTAAACCCTAAAAACCGCGCCGGGCGCACACCGTGATGGGGCTGTACTTGGTTCCACTCTTGCTGCGCGCGGTAATGGTCGTCCCCCTCCAAGCTGAAGAGGCTTCCTCACCTTATGGCGTAGATAGGTAGGTCTCTAAACTAGAGTCCCTCTTCCTCATTTGTCCTATATACATACATACACATATATACATATATGTATATATATTTATACATATATATGTATATGTGCTTTTGATGCATCTCTTGATTGTAGTACGGCACCCTTATAAGCCCCAAAAAGGGACCTACTACCCATATGAAAGGGTTTATATTTTTAGGAGTTTGGGAGCTTACCGTGTAGGAGATATGGAGTTGAGGAGCTT